>VXAV01005321.1:25594-42729 GCA_013399715.1 Alectura lathami
ACCTAGAGAGCATCATTGCAATCTACATGCTTGAAAATCCAAACAGGCAAACTTCCTGTTCCTTTCCAGTACAGAAAATAGACACGTTATACCACAGTCATATCAGTGGGAAAGAGGTTCCAACTGAACTACGGATATCCTTACCAAACTGATCCCCTCTTTACAGTCGTGTTTTTCCTTGATCTAGGGAATTATCATTTGATGTGTTTATTATCTGTGCAATGAAAAGCAAAGGCAAAAAAAAAAATCACATCTTTAACTGATGAAAATGCTTACTGTATAATCACAAAAGGCAAGACTATTAATATGCAGTTAAAGGGAGTGGAAGTAGAATAAGTGACTACTGGAGCAAATGCTCAAGTAACAGCAAAAGGGATTGAGTATCTGATAACTGAACTGCCATTAATGAATATCCACCGTATTTTGACAGATGTCTAATATGTTACAGAATTCCACACATGCTTTTATTTTGTATTAAATAAATAAGCTTTCAAAAGTATGTCAAAACTTTCTATTGACATTATCTTAATATTGAAAGATTTCCAAATTAGGAATGACAACTTTTTCCAAGCACTTAAAAAAAAATTTGAAACCTATGCTGTTACTGCTTGCTTACTAACTGCAAAAACTCTTAAAAACAAAGCCAGGTTGGAAGGAGTCACTCCCCTTCCTTACACAAAACAAATTCTTTTACTATACATGCAAAAACCTTGCAGTCAATAGGAACACAGGACACAAAAAATAAGCACTGTATGTAGATGAGCTGGCCTAGCAATCATACTGATACGTCTGATGTTTCCAGGGAGTTCTGACCACTACACAGCATCTTGTAACAAAATAAATAAATAAATATAAAAGCACCAACTACCCACAAAACAAAGATCTGGGAATTCAGAGTACAGGGCTGCTTCTTCACACTTTCACGTAACTCATTTCAGTAACACAGCTCCTTGGATCTGACAGTTCAATGGCACTCTGAACTCAGTATAACCAAGTAAAGTGAAGCTGTTTTTAAATTGACTGTATCAAATGATGATAAATACCACAAACTCTTTGCACTAAACACCTAAAAAACAGGATGCACAAAAACCAGACACTTAAACACTTAAAAACCAGATAATATGCACAGAGATTACAACTTTCCTATTTCTGCATCAAAACATCCCCAAGATAATTCCTTTTTAAGGAATTATAGCTAAATGCATATTATAAAGACAGAAAACATCAATCACCTCTAGAGCAAGCTCACGAGCTGGGATGTGGAGAAAATGCTAATGCAACTGAAAAAAAAAATCTGCTCAACCTAGCACCACAAATAACAAAAATTGCACTATCATAATCATATAATTGTTATGTGGTACCAACACAGAGCAGAATTAAAGCTATTTGTTCCCAGAGGTTCTACCCCTTGGTCTTTTCTGGCACATGTTGCATCTTCAGTTTTCCTAACTGATGGACTTTTTTCCATAACCCAGCTACTGCTGAATACTGCTAGAAACACTGAAATGAAAGAAACTCCATCAAAAATCTGCAGAGTTAACATTAAATCTAATAAAAGGAAAGAGTAAAGAAGCTGAGAAATCTCAACTCCTACAACAATGCACTTAGCACTCATGAGTATCCTGGAGTCCAAAGATTTCTGACAGCTGATCTTGGCTAAAAACCCAAGTCAGGTCCGTTTCTGACTATCTAATCAAATAGTTACTACAAATAACTACAAAACACAAGGAAAGGTTACTGTTAACTTTTAGAAATATATTAATGAAGAATGTGTCTTTATTACAGATTCCTGGTATCTCATATGCTGTAATGTACAATCTGCACACTGGGCTGCAGCAGAAGACAAATAGTCCACCCTCTACAGAAAATTTTGTACTAATAATTCACAGGGTCAAAGTGATGCACTGACCTTGTTTAATACAAAGACTGTTTTATATTTTAAAGTTGCAATTACAGTACAAAAATGAAGTGTTTAAAAATATGACTTACAGAATTTAAATATTTTGTCTGGAATATCATCCAAGCAAAAAATTGTTTCCTGCTCTTCTGGGTACCACTTATACCCAGAAAGTACATTTGTACTTCTATTTAGTCTTTTCTTTTTAAAAAAGACTTTTTTTCATTATTATTAAAGTAATCATAAAAACAAACTACTACCAGCTATTCCAAAAATATATATTTAGAAAAATCAAGAGAAGCAAAAAAACAACTTTTCCACCATTCTTCAAATGGGTTGGGGGGAAGGAAGGGAAGAAATGGATGACAACGATACTTATAACAGTCTTATTGTTTTAAATATATCATTGACATAAAGAAACCATAGACATGCTCTAAGAAGCGACCAGAAAGCCAGTGTTACCTCTTTGCACAGTTAATCCATTTCTTGTTAGGACTATTCAGAGCTTTAGCTCAGTTCATTAGCAGTTATTCAAAACGACAAAGAAAAATATGACAGTCAAGATTAACAGATGGGAAAAAAAAAAAAGACTAGCCCTGCCAAATGGAAAAGTACCCTTCACATGAGGTATACAGTGTTACAAAATAACAGGTGGTTTAAAAAACATGGTCTCTAACACTTTGTTTTTTCTACTTATCAGCATTATCTATCATAAATGCAAATGTTCATGGAATTAGTCTTTTGATTGGCTGTTACTACATAACTTTAACAGTTACGTACAAAGGCAAGAACTCATTATACTTACATTTGAGAGAAATGTCTACCTACATATATGATTTGATACTGTAATCCTAACAAACATCTACTGCAAATTATTTGAGTTTATCAGTGAAAAGAAGAGAATGATTAGATCTTAGGTCGTAGTTCAACTGTGGCCTTTTCAGCCTAACGCTCAGATACACCGATGTACACTACCACCTTCCAGGAAAAGTTGTGTTAGAACAAAGGTGCTGCATAAGTGATCAAAAGCTTGCCCAAGCCAGATCTTCCAGCCCATGGAAGGAGGAGTGTCAGAAACATTCACCAAGTTGTCACCTGCTTCCAGCATTCTGCAGTGCTCCTTTCACAGTTCTCACCATTGTGCCTCTCAGTTTCAGATCTAATCTCTTCCCTAGCAAACGGAACCAACATTACAGTTCATCTCAACTTCTCTGGATATTTGATATTTTGAACACCAGAGTACTTCTACAGAAGTACTTACCTTCTGGTCCAAACAAAACAAGATTTTGTATCCTCAGAAACAAGAAAACAAATAAATCCATTAACCTCACCAATTACACACTGCAAATAAATTTAAACCATGTGAGAAATTTACATCATGCCACCTAATTAAAGGGAATTAAAACAGGGAAAAAGCTGAACATGAAGAGAAGACCAATGGTAAGGTTTGAAATGATAATGGATTCTGATATCTAAGACTCTAATCAATAAATAAGTAACATCTGCTACAGATCTTACACTCACCATAACCCATACTTACAGTAATAACAAATTGGAATTTATTTCTATTTCAAGGCTGGAAAAAAACAAGCTTTGCTTCTAAATGTGAATGTAAATCACGAATTTCAAACAATAAAGACATTGAATATACCTTGTATTTGGTCATGGTGCTAAAATGGTTATTCCTGAAGAACACGCAGAGCTCTCCCTCCTGGACAGCTGAAGTCAACTCGCACAGCCCATGGTATGTCAACTGCGTCGCTGTGTTGTTCAGGAATTGCTCAGCTACAAATCCTACAAAAGCAATGCATACTGTGGTGTGCATCTGTTACATACTTCTAAATAGACAAAAACCTGGTAGTCTTCCCTACTCCAGTTTATGTCCAGTAAGGAAAAGTATTTTCCATGCTAGCATTATCACAGCTAAGAAAGTGAAAACCCTACAAATTTGTTTTTCACTGTTTTGTCTTACTAAAACTTGCTTGCTAAGATATTTTACTTACTGCTTTCAAGTAAAACAGGACGTCATAAGGGCATTTTCTTGAAAAAGACAAGATACAGAATGTCAAAAAAATATCCAACCCTTTTTATGCTCATCTAAACTTACTGAACTACCAAATCCTTGTCTTCTAAGCCACATACAGCTTTTTGAGAACCTCAGGCCAAGACACCACTTCAGATCTCATTTATCCTACTTAAGGCTTACAGTAGTTAAGGAGGCATTTTGGCAGATGTTAACTATAAACCAGTAAGACTGGAACAGACTTCTTTAAAAATCATACTACAAATGAGTTAGCCCAGAAAACACCACCACAGTATTTATGTGATGTATGATGCTGTGTTCAAGACACTTTTTTTTATATACACTGTAATTAACATGAGAATTCGCAAGCCGAGTCCCTTACACCCCAGTTTCCTTCTCCACAGGACAACAGGCATTGAACATATTCATTTATGTGCCTCAAGAGTGCCACATAGTAGCCTCTGGCTTGAGCTTAACCTAGAGATCCAAGGTTGTAACTTCTGGTAATGGAATGTGGACACTGTCAATATATATAACTGGCTTACTGCCAAGAGGTATGAAAAAAAGAGGATAAAGGGTCTGCCTTTTAAAACTGAACAGCAGTTGTACACCACTGTAGGACTGCTAACTCTCTGCACTAGATAAGCAGGTGGACTCAGAATGCTGAGATTGCATTTACTCCTCAGCAACTAACCCCTGTAAAAGTGGCCAAAATGAAATACTCCCTAGAGCTATCATTATGATCACATGTCAAGCAAACAGAAGATTGGATACGATAATTAGATAAAGAATAGAAAAAAAAAAATGCTACCCACCTTCACTAACCAGTTCACTGTTGTCAGACTGTTTACAAGAAATTATCTTCTCCACTAGCTGATTGTAACTGCAGTTACCAACTGCTTTCACTATGTCAGCAACCTGGAAGAGAAGGGAACAGCATACAAAACAGGCAAACTTACATTTTTGAGGAACAAAACCATAAGTTGAGAGTAATTATTCATATGAAAACAGTCTCAACAAATAGAGGATGTTATCCCCCTAAGAATACTAGGCCAAAAAGCTTTAGCTTTTGAGAAAAAAAAAACAACAAAAACAAGCAAACAAAGGTAGACTATTCCAGCCAAACTCCCCAGCTTCATCCCTCACCTTAAGTAAATAGTACCAGTTTATTGTTTACTTAAACAACACCTTAATATCATGAAAAATAAGTTAAGATGCAGTTCTCCCTAATTGGTTCTAACGTCCTCAGTTCTCAGAAGCTGATTTACATCTACCAGTGCAACAAGTAAAAGAGGAAAATAACCTTGCATTCCTTTCAAGTGTTCTCTCACGAGCTTTCAAAAGCAATGACTAGTACACGGTAGGGCAACTCCCTCCATCCCTCAGAACAACAGCTCTCATTCACAGTCGTGATTTCAACATTGCCAGTTTTGAACAACTGCAAAGTTACCGTACTAAAAAACACACAATCTAGATTCACTCCTCTGAGGAAAATTCATTTTATTCTGAATAGATTTTAAAACATCCATTACCATATTCATTATTATTGACTCCACTTAAAATTCTGAAACATCCTCCCTCTCCCAAATAACTTATTTTCTGATTGATTACAGCAGAGAGGGGAAAAACGAGTTACCTGGGGATCCACTAACCATCCATGGTACAAAGGGATATCCAGAAGATCAAACACTATGCATTCAGGCGTGTATTCAAATACTCGTACACCCGTAAACTTCACATTGACATCCAGACCTGTCTGTAACTTATGTAGAATTGCCATTGCATCACTCATATTCTGACAGCAGAAAGAAAAAGAAACACATGACCAAACAGAGCTTTGTACACTTGGTGATTACTCTTGTAATCTTTCATCACTTAACACTCATCAATTCAACATTTCCAAAAAAAACTTTAGAAAAGGGGAAATTAGCTAGAGAACTGCTTCAATGCATACTCACATCATCCATTGCACCTGGGTCGCAGCAACCCCAGCTATCAGTACAAGTTGGGGGATGCAAGGATTGAGCAGAGGCCTGCCAGAAGGGACTTGGGGGTATTGGTGGGTGACAGTGAGCTGTCATGAGCCAGCAGTGTGCCCTTGCAGCCCAGAAAGCCAACCACATCCTGGGCTGCATGCAAAGCAGCATGGCCAGCAGGGCGAGGGAGGTGATCCTGCCCCTCTGCTCTGCGCTGGTGAGACCCCACCTGGAGTGCTGCCTCCAGATGGGGAGTCCTCAGCACAGGAGGGCCATGGAGCTGTTGGAGCGTGTCCAGAGGAGGGCCACAAAAACTATCCGAGGGGTGGAACACCTCCCCTGTGAGGGCAGGCTGAGAGAGTTGGGGCTGTTCAGCCTGGAGAAGAGAAGGCTCCAGAGAGACCTAAGAACAGCTTTTCAGTATCTAAAGGGGGGCTGCAAGAAAGAGTGGGACAGACTCTTTAGCAGGGTCTGTTGTGATAGGACTGGGGAAATGGTTTCAAACAGAGAGGGGAGATTTAGACTGGATACAAGAAAAAAGTTTTTCACAATAAGGGTGGTGAAGCACTGGCACAGGTTGCCCAGAGACGTGGTGGATGCCCCGTCCCTGGAGACCTTCAAGGTCAGGCTGGACAGGGCTCTGGGCAACCCAATCCAGCTGTCGGTGTCCCTGTTCACAGCAGGGGAGTTGGACTGGATGGCCTTTGAAGGTCCCTTCCAAATCGGACGATTCTATGATTCTATGATCATGTCACTATTCTGAAATTACCCTAAAATCTAGCTTTACAAATCCAAGTGTCCCAAAAATGTACTTGAATCTCTTCTATGTTGTAAGAAGAAAATATATAATCTCTCAGGCAAAGAATATTAACTGTAGGACATATAGTTTTGTAGGACACAAAACTATAATGAACATTAAGACTTAGTTCCAGTGCTTCTGAAATGTAATAATTTACTAAGACTCAGTTGCCTAATCAGTTTCTTTTTCCCTCTCATATAGTATCCCTTATGCATCTACAAGTATGTATGAATGGAATGTAGAACAATCCTAGAATAGGAAGTTTCTTTAAAATTGTATAGTTTCATATTTACTGAAAAGATTTGGGACACTTACTTAGTAAACCCATGTATTTGAGCACATGGAAGCCACAGAGGTTGTACTTTATAACCAAGTATAAAATTTTCTTCAACCTCCTGGAAGTTGATTATAGATATAATCTTTAACTAGAAAACATATAATCTTTTGTGGAGAAGAAAAAAAAAAGCTTATTCAGTTATCACAAGCAGAATTCACGTAACTTGACATAAGCTATATTTCGGATTTTTCTTAAAAGAATCAACTCAATCTTCATTCTAATTTCAACTACCCCAAGACACTTGTCAGTACTGAATGCTAGCAAGAAAAGATGACCTTATAATAAAGAGAACTAGTTTGGAACATCTTTAATGAATTCAAGCCACTTTTTTCATTAGTAATCAAAAAGAAAATTGTGACCACAAAGCTTGAAAAATTTGCTCCGATACAATACATCAATATTTTTGAAAACTAATAGCATTAACTTTTAACGCTAAAAGACTTTTGTCATAAAATAGTGGTCAGCACAAATAATATTGCCTTTTATAATGGGAAATCAACCTCATTTTGTCCATCACCACTTAAAAACAGATCTCTTTCTTGTTTAGTTTATCTCCTCAGCTACAGTCTAGCAGAGATCACAGAATGGAACATACTGAAGAATGCAAAATAGAAGAGTTCAAAGACCAACCACCCTGTTCCACACTTCCATGTGTATTTCCCTGTTATTCTTCCTCAGTAGGAACAAGATTTCATTACACTCATTGCAAGCAAAAGAAGTGTGTTAAGATACCCAGTTTTTCTTCACTAATAGGAAATAATTACAAGTAATACCCTACATCAATAAAGGAAAAACTACTAACAGTGGTTTGTATGCTTCTGGTCTGTAACAAACTGATAAACCTTAGATGAGGAGAAAAAGAGTTCTAGCACCGTCAGACATGAGCAATTGTATTTAAGGAGTAGCTTCTTACCTGCTCATAGTTTAGACGCTGAATTTCAGATATCTCTTTGGGTTTTGCATCGAGAATATAATCTCCTAAGAAAGGAGAATTAAGATTAAGTTTATTCAAGATTTCTATGAACACTTACAACTGAAGCTAACCGATCATACACTTTTTTTTATTAAATGAAATGCCACTGATTTGTGGCCTGAATTATAAGTATAAAATAAAAACATAGAAAAAGCACAGATATTGAGAATTACAAATCAAATGGTGTCATTACTAAAACAGCAATCCATAATCACTTAAGAGTATTGGGCCAGTCTCTTAGTTATTCAGAAATGTACCTTTCCTCTGTGCTTCAACTTGAAAATGTAAAGAAATGTTCAGACTTGATTTCTATGCTTTTTCATTTTTATTCCCTTATTCCATTCCTACAAGCTGTGTTTCTGTGCAAAGAAGTTTGATTCAAAGGATTTATTAAAAGTATAATTATAGGCTTCCTAATTTATCACTTCTTAAAATTGGTCAAAATGGTGGAAGGGCTTTTTATTATTATTATTATTCTTTTTGAACTGTAGAAGAACTATTTGGCAAAAGCTATTCCTGTTGACTGAATAGGAACTTTGAGAATTTGAGAAAGCAATTTTGAAATTCAAATGAATAAGATAATTCCAGAAGGTAATATAAGACTTCAAGACAGAAGACACCTCAAGACACGTGTTTAGCCAACCGTGATTAGGCAGTGAGTTCAGACAGCATTATTCTATCAATACAACTAAAGTGATTAGGCATAGACAATGGCAGGGTTTTTTTTTTTTTTCTGTAAGTTAATTATGCAACTTTTTGCTGCCATTGAAAGATTCAGCAATACGCTTCCGAAAAGAACAAGCTCCATTCTTTACAAACAAAAATAAATATAGTAATATTTTTCTCCTGCTTAAGAAAACCAAACCTAGTTAGTGCATTAAGCTCAAACATTTTACATTTGTTATTCAACAAAGAGCAGCGGTGCATACAGCTTAAGAACTAGGGCAAATGTACTTCTAACATCTGGATCACTCTGGACTGTTGAAGTTACAGACTTGTCAGATGGAAACAGTTGCAGATTTGCTGCACACTGATTCTGATAAGGGAACTGTGCCCAGAAAGAGGAGATCCCAGTCACCATGACAACTAAATTCATTTTTCATGTTATTTTAATTGGGTCGTACTATCAAGGTTTAACATCACTGCTGACAAAGGCACAAGCGATCCTTTCTGTGGACTGTAACAAAACATTCCGAGGCATGGTTAAGTTGAAATCTACCAACACCTTGGCATACTAAGCAACATCAACTGTATCACTAGGCTAACCACTTTAGGAAACAGTACATAAGACTTAAAAGCTTCTGAAGAAAAGCATGAGTTACTGAGCACCATGAGTAACTTTCTGGAAATATACATTCAAACAGAGCTGAGTAAAAAACGTCAGTAAGAGTCCTACTACTCTCTAATAAGCATAATATGTAACTGAAAACTGTAATTACTAACCTAAATATTCCATCAGCTGTTCAGCTGTTATGATTTCCATCATTGGTGGCAGCTTAATCTGTGGAAGTAAAAGCATATTCTCTTTAAAATTTCGAAACAATGCAACTTAGGATGTATTAACAAAGTATTTTTAGCATGAAGTCTTCTGATCACGTTTTGCTCACCAATTTTTAAGAGCATTAGCCTATTACCACTTCTATTAAATAACAGCTATGAAAAGAGAGAAGACAGCATTTCAGTATTTAGAGAAACCACATGCACACAGTACTTTTTTACACTTCCAGCTCTGTGCCTAGTGCTCCCTTCTCCCACCAAAACCTTTCATCAGCAACCCCACCGACTTCACTGCTCACCGCACTAGCTCAGCTGCAAGCATCCAGGACCAACAGCCTGAGAACTGTAGCTGCCCTTAGTTACGGAAGCTACTTATCGGCATCTCTTAACTGGTCTTAGCTCAAAAGTTCCTGCCAACAGACAAGAGGCTGCAGAGGATCTGGTGGCTGCAGCTGCTGGAACAGGGAAGACAAGGCTCATGCAGGTTTGAGAAAATGACCTCCCCACGTCTCATCCCACGCTCACTTTTCAAGGGTTTGGTTTCACTCCAACACAGAGGAGACCAAAACCACACAACTCAGAGACGAAGCTTCCATTCTCCCCTGATCCATTCCTGTCACCATCATGTGCTAAAACTAACCAACCCAGCAGCAGCTAGGATCAAAAGCTTCTTAGATATTCATCTCATCCATCCAGCACCCTGGTTAAATGCTTCAGTTGCTCACTCCCATTTACATGTCTCCCTGCAACAAAAGCCCAAGCACAGACTCCACAAAGCCGCATATACGGATATCTGAAGGAGTAACACAGGAGTCTTCAGTCTTGTGTTTATTTTGTTTTATTTTAGAACTTTCTTATCGGTTTTTCATTTTCTCATCCTCTCCAGCATCTTAATAGAGAATGTCAAGAAAATCTGGTATATATTTCAAGTACTGGGAATTCTTTTAAAAATTTAATTCCTCAACACTGGTCACTATTCTCCAGAAAGAAGCAGACAGCACTTTCAAGCATCTGCAGAAGAAAGGAAATGAAAGTATGAACATGGAAGGCAGTGGAGTTAAAGATTAGGGACTTATAAATTGTTAGTAAAGCAAGAAATTAGTGAAGCATAAGTATGCAAGAAAGAAGGCTTAATTAGTTCTGCTACTTGCAAAAAAAAAAAAAAAATCCTTAAAATGCTATGAATTAAACAAGAAAAAAAAAATCAGTCATGCATTCATAGGCACATGAATTTTTGAAAACATCTCTTAAATGAGAAATGACTGTAACTCGACTGTAACTTACAAAATGCCTTAGCCTTTTTCTAAACTTTTCTAAGCTTCACTAATGCTCTATAGGCTAAAGGCCTACAGAATCTTTGATCCTGTACATAACATTCATATTGAGTGTGCACACAAACGCAAAATATTGTGCCGTGCAGATAACAGGACTAAAGGTTTGAAAACCTGACTCTTACACACCCAGTTCTGAGCTGGCAGCGTTTCAGCCTGAGCAACCATTAGCTCTGTGAGCCTCTGGGACACATCTGACAGCCCAGCACCGAGTCACTTGAACCACCTACGTCTAAAACAGCTCAGGGATTACAAGTAGTATGGTTGTATCAGCATCAAGCAAAGAAAAATAAGCATGCTGCCTCAACAATCAGTAGGACTAATGTGATGATTCCTTCAGGACTGAAGCTAGCTTTTTTGTTGGATTGCTTTTTCAAACACGCACATCAGCTCAGCCAGCATTACTTAGGGATTTCTGCTCTGGGAATCTAGAAGCACGCCTACATTACCAACTGCAGTTATAAAACATAATTACATGGTTTGCCGATATTTAAGTTCTACATATTCATGGCATTAATATATTTATGTTTCAGACTTTATGGATTAAAGGAGGTATTTGTATTATCAGTTAATAAACGTTAATTTTTCCCTCAAACTGTAATGGTTATCTATTTTTTTTTTTTAACTGAAGAACTAAATCAAAGTAATTTTACTCCTATCTATAGCATTTCCCATAGTCAGATGTTTTAACAAGGTAAATCTCAACATTTAGTGTACAATTAAATGATAAATAAAGTTAATGAATTACTCTATAGCAAAATTTTAGGCCTACCATGTTTCATGAGACCTTATCAGACCTTTACAGGGGGCTAAGGGGGTTCCAAGACAGAAGTACTTCTGAACAGAACTGACTTGCTATATGGAAGACGGAGCCTTTCCTAACTGTTCAGGGCTTCACTGTGGGTGCTTAAGCTACAGGAAACCCACCAAAGAGGAAAAAGAAAAGAAAAATATCTTTAAACTTAAGAAGGAAGAGGAAAATTATACAGAACCACAGTCATTCTACCTATGAATCAACAATGTAAACAACAGTAGGAAAGCCGTTCTCTGAAAAAAAAACTCTTATTTTGAGGGACAGAAAATTTACCGATAGGTCTCAAACCTTTGTTGCTAAAGTTTAGATTACTTTGACATTTTAGGAAAAAACTCAGCTCCCACCCATTTCCTGTACCCCTCTACTGCTGTTTCCTTGTCTTTCTTGCTAATTTCTCTTCCTAATTCTAGCTGGCTTTCATTCTATTTCCCTCCTATTCTCCAGAGTGGGAAACTAAATGTTCCTTACGTAACTATGTGAGGTACAGTTGAGCCACCTTTGTAATTAGAAAAGTTGTTACATTAATTTTCATACTAAAGAGTCTGTCTGACAAAGCCTATGCAGTTTCTATGCATTAGACTACAACTGGAAAATGAAATAATACTGATTTTAGTTAATTTCCACTGCATTCTCCAACTCTTCAGAAGGGCTTTAAAAATTAAATGATATAGTCCTGCACAGAAACTAACACTTCCAAAAATACTATGCAGATAGACAAAGGGACCATAAAAATGTCAAATGGCTTATTATTCACAGTCTCAGAACATATTCATTTCAAATATGCAGCTCCTCTGAATTCAGTGTCCTGGAAGAGTAAGGGTAGCTTCAACCTGCCCCAGGAAAAGACGAGGATTTCCTGCAAACACATACTTCTTGCCGTGCAGGAAAAGCTTCATGATAGCCTGATATTATTTGCTGTCACCTGATCACTTCCACATCTCCCCCTTCAAGCAGGTTTCCTTCAGTCCCTTAGAACAGGCTTCCTGTTCTGGAGGACGCACAATTACAGGCCCACTCCTTTGTAAGCTCAACTCATCTCACAGACGCAGGGAGGAAGGCTGCCAAGGCCTCCGCTGAGCATTCATCAGAAGCTCACTGGCAACTCATCTTTGGAAGCTGCGCGAGTTCATCTGAGCAATCTGTGCAAGTTCTGGCCACAAGAAGGTTTAGCTCAGTAAAAATAAAAAGCAGACCACACGTAAAGGGCCGATGCCAGACCTCAAACTAGGCGCTACCACTGTAGACTCCAACAAACCAGATGAGTATCAGCGGGAGCACACTGTGCTCAGCTACTCTGAAAAACAGGCCATTTTATGAGAACATAAAACTGAACATTTCCAACCAGAAATTTTTTATTCTACCTGCTCCCTGCACCTCAGTTTTGGTACATCTAAGCATAAGTGGTTATATAACATTTACTTACGTAACTGTTAGTCATCTAAATGGGTAGTTCTTAGACTTCTAAAAGTTACCAAAATTCTAGAACTACGCATGCAGGGAACACCACTCCCAAACCCTCTGTTTACCGAAAGGGCTGTGACCTACGAACTTTTAAAGATTCTGCCAATGTATACCACTGGAATTATTCTCCTACATAAAGCCTGTAACAAGATATTCCGTATGTACCCGCTTTCCAAAACGTCATTAATATTACTACAAATTTTATTTGTATCAAAATGTTTTCCCTTAGGCTTATTTTATGTTCCAAAATAATCTGTGTCCTCTGTTCCCTGGGTATTCCACGTATGTATTTTCTGTGCAATAAATTAAGGTTCACAGACTTCCTTCCCTCCATGACATCACATTCTATCTGAGGACCACAGAGCAGAACTACACTGCACATTTACTAAGGTTTCAGGGTCTGATGATCACCGTACCGCACATCTTCAGAAGAACTGATCCCCAGCCCCACACAAAACCACAGCTCAATGCCAAGTCGGCAGTTATCAGAAAGCAATGAGTGGACTGTACTTCATACCACAAAAGGTACTTGGAAAAGCAAGCTTTGCATTGCAAAGTTCAAGTACATAGTGAGCCACAGTCCTGAAGAAAAACTGTGCACTCTACAGATTTCAGCAAGCTGAAAGACTGTACCCAAAGCTGCTCTATATCAGAAAACTCATGCTTTGATATACACTTTGAAATGTTTATTTCAATATTCTACTTCTGTTTTCATTTCTATCACGGAAGCCTAAATGATTACTACACTGTTTTGAACAACAGCTACTTTTTCATCTTGGTATCACACTGCTTTTGTTTACTTTTGATTTAGAGCATTTCTGTAACATTTCTTTAGGAATTCCTCAGCTCCACCTCCTAAAGGCTATACAGGCAGCCTGCAGAACCAAAAAAACAATGACTGCATAATTTTAACATCTGATAGTACAACTAGTACCATTTGCCACCTCAGAGTTGTATATCCATATTTCCTTGAAAGCAGGGGATAAAGAGAGGCAGCAACTTTACTGCAAGTTCCCTTCCAAAAATCTGGTACTATCGAGAAGTTATTGAATAGTCCCAATGTGTGCTATTATTTCAGAATTTCCAAATATCCAAGCACTGCCAAACCAGCATCTCACAGGTAAGAACACAGAGATGCAGCACTCTCAAATTCTCAATTTGTAAGCAGCGTTTATAACTGTATCATTAAATAAGGATCTTTAATCTCAAAAACATCTCCCAAAGACACAGTAAAAATTGAATAATGATAATGACAAGGAAAGGAGAAGAATCTTGCTCATTTAATGAGCAAGATCTTCAAAGCCACTATGACAAAATATTTTGAGTATATGACACACTTAAGGTACAATACATCTTTCTGTATTGCAGTTATTGTGATACTTTAAGCAAATCAATAAACTACCCACAGCCTTCACTGAGTGAAGAGACTACCTCAAAAATCTGTTTGATGAGGGCAACTGGAACACACAAACAGGAGATCACGGAACTATTAGAATATTTGATACTCTAGTGCAGAGGAAAGGAGCTTGCATTTTGACAAGCAGAAACATCTGAAGAAGTGAGCTCTCCTTCATACATCCAAATGTTTGAGGTTTGTAAGGCATAATTGTTTCCATGACTATGCCTCACATTATTAAGAAATAAATACCAATTTTAGTTCTAAACGAATTGATTGTGTGCAACTCATCACAAACAAAGTGGATTCAACTTTCACTACTGCACAAGCACAACCAGTAGACAGGAATGGATGTGAAAATTATCACCCCCATTCTGGGATAAGCGAAGCATCTAATTGGACATCCAAAGGGAAGTATTCGTGAAAACCTAAAAACTAGTACTGTAATTGTAACACTTCTCAGCTCTGAGCATTTGAGACTGAATTCATCTACAGGATGACAGAAGAACTCAACCATGTCAGGATGGAGTTCTGAGAAGGAACGCGGGTGACAAACACAGGGAAGAAACACCAAAATGTAACTTTTCAGCTTGTTTTTCTCTGTTTGAGCTTTATTTCTCCTCCTCCCCTTCTCATCTCCTTTTTACTGCAGTTTTTTTCCCCTGCCATGTAGCTCTTTTCACCTGACACACACTATGGTGTTCTTACTCTGCTTTTGCCTATTCTGAGCTCTTGATTTGCTCCCTCATTCCCAAATTACGATTACCTGACCCAATCTAGCACTCATCTTGGTCCAAAGGAAGTGAGAAGAATGTGGATGTCCATCCTCGGCCTTGTTATGTACCTGGTGACTGACAGTGACATTCAGGTGAGCTGCCAACAAGCTTGCCACTCCAAACTATAGTCAAGAACCATGTTGACATGAACTGGGGTAAAGGAAAGCTAACTTGGAGAGGCACTAATTAGGAGAACCAATTATAGGCAGAGGCAACATACAACCAACTAACAAGAAAATCCTAACATACATAGTCACATATTGGTAGTTTCACCTGAACTGGAGAATTGCTGACTGTCCTCAAGCCATGTAAATTCTCCTGAGGTTTTACATAAACAGACAGAATTATAGAAAACCCGTTCTGTAATCTTAGCAAGAAGAAACGTAAGGGCACTCAAACGAGGCATTTCAATTTCCATGAACTTAAAATTTGATACCACATTAACTCTCACTAACATAGTATTTGATCAAAGCAGAATGTCAGATAAAATTCTGGATGGAAGGCAGCAGAAGAAAGTGATTATATATTTATGGAAAGAAAGGAAGAGCACTAAGGAACAAACATTCAAGAATTCAAAAATTCAACATTCAAAATTTGCTCCAGAATTCAGAGCAAACAAGGACAGTGCTGTCCCATTTATACCCTTTCATTAAACGTACAGTTAAAAAAATAAACCGTGGGACCAGCCACTTCTAAAATGCCACCACAAATAACGATGTTAAGCCAGTTCAACAAGGCCCTGCACTCATCTCTGTACATTAAAGAAGAAGCATAAAAAGAAAACATTAAACACTGAAGTCTATAAAGACCTTCACAACCTCCTGAGGTAGGCAAAACCTACCTAAAACAACAGCTTAAAACCACATGCAGCTTCCTTCTATCACTTTCAACAATGCCCATCTGAATACCTACATCACTGAACCCACAGCTTTCCCCATGCACAACCTATTCTGCTCAGCAAAGCGTACAGAGACAAAAAGCCCCCACTGACATTAACCTGCTGGAAAACTACCTCTCTCTGTAGAAATGTCTTCTTACAATATTATTTTTGTTTCTACCTTTTTCCTGTATCACCTGTTACATCTGTGAGCAACCTCCAATTGCTCCGATACCAAATTTCCTTCCCTTGATACTAAACATACAAAATACTCTCAAAGCTTCTCAGTTCTAAGGCTTCACCAACCTTTTGGGGTATTCAACCCCACATTAATACCAGCATTTCTTGAGAAGGACCCCCTCCCCCCTCCCCGTTTTGGAACACACAGCTTACTAGCTCTTCTCCGACAGGTACTGCCTTCACATGTAAGCATTAATCATCACATTACGGGTTATATTCAAATTACCTATTTTAAAGATTCAAACCCTAAAAGCAGTTATTCTAAGACTACAGGAAGTCGCATGCATGGTATTACAGCACTAGAACTTCCAGGTCCCAAAGCACTACTTGAGCAAAAGCTGATTTACTAATTACGATCTCCGCCATGTAACTTTATTATTATTCAGGAAGTTATTTGTGCAAACTCCAAATTGATCCATTTTCCCAAAATATCGCCTACGTTTCCAGTATTATGAACAGAAATACTTCCTAGAAACCTGAACGCATCTGCAAACAAAACACAGTTCAGTTTAGAAAAGCATCGCCCAGACATCCATTCCTACGTTAAGGCAGCAAATAAGTAAGCCTGTATGTGACAGCAGCAGGCAAGCAGCACGTCAGCAACTGTCAGCAAGCCGTTTTTATTCCCCAGGCTCTCCCCGCGAGACGTGCGCCGAAGAGCGGCGGTCGGTTTGCGCCGGGCCCAGCCCAGCTCCCGGCTGCCCGGGACCGCCGCTGCCCGCTCGGCTGCCCGGGACC
>VXAV01005321.1:56731-68022 GCA_013399715.1 Alectura lathami
CCTAAACGAGAATGGTTGCCTTGTATAGACAGGAAACAAGAAGCCATCTCAATATCTACTGCAGTTCACTGCTGGAAATATGGAGCTAGCTGGACCACAACAGATTTTATGCTGCATCTTGGGTACTAGCTTGTATTTTGTAAGCTTAATCTTTCCATTTGGGCCAGAAGAAGTGCCTGTTGGTCATGTGACCAGTCTAGATTGGAAAGTGGTTTGGCTGGATCTTCTTCAGGCAGACTAATTACTCTGTTCAGTGTGTAAACAAACTTGTCAGAAGAAAGAGGGCAGAAATGAGCAGATGTGGTGGGAGGGGAGATGTAATAGTAGTTTTTTCATTGGCAGTGGTGATGTATGACAGAGTAACATTCATCAGACTTACAGGTTCATTGTCCAGAAAACGGTTGGCATGATTGAATCAATTGCATCTATTTATTTTCAATAGACTATTTGGTTTTAAGAGGTATATTCCATAGCAGTCTGTCAAAAAAGAAAAGAAAGGGAATTGGAATATACATATTCCTATCAAGTTAAAGTGCCCATCTAGCCATGGGCTGAGTAACAGTCTAATAATATGAAACAGATACTGTAAAGATGGAGTTAAACCAGGTTAATCCATACCAGAATAAGTAGTTCTGCAAATGGGTATATAACACATCATTGTTTGAGAAACCCTTCCTTATTTAATCTTCATCTGAAAATTAAATGCTGCACTGTATACTACTAAGAACAAATTTTTCAAAATTGTTGTTGTTGGGTGATCTAAAACCTGAAATAAAACCTGCAATGTCAAGTTTAATGGCTGACATCAAACAAACCAGCCACTATTTGATGCTAAGACACTGGCACAGTATGGCACTTTAGATCACTGAGGGTAAGCTGTTTGAATCATAAGCTGTGTACTTCAGATGAGTTGACATTGTTCCTTCAGCAATGGTACAAAATGTGCTTATTTCTAAAGGATTGAAATCAGAAGGAATATGAAGTTTTAAAACAATGTCATTGTATCATACACTTGCCATTTTACATTGAATGTTTTAGTATGAATTAGTTTAAGGTGTCCTTTGAGCCCAAGGAAGGTTCACACAAAATTAATGAATGCACAGTGTTAGTATTAGCTTGGGGGGGGAAAAAAAAAGTACCTAAATTGAATGATTCATAGAAGAGCAATGCTTTGGCACTAGGCTGAAATACAGTGAAGGAATTTTATCTGACATAACTCTATTTTGCATGTCAGGGTAATGTCAGCAATTTCAAAAGTTAAGTTGGAACATAAATAAAATGAAAATGACATTTGATATTTTATACCTAGCCTTGGTTTACTGAACTGCAAGATGTGTCTGTCTCTAAGCGTAAGACTTGCTGTCTTTTGCTTAATGAGCACAGCCCTTCTCGTGCATAGAAATTTGAAAGTTTTCTTTTTCAGTCTAGGCATTTGCTATCTATTAATTGCAGAACATCTTAAACTGAGCTCCCGTCAACTGCAGAATGTTAAAAATATGCTGGATCACTATTAGAGATTTCATTTTGAGGACAGAGCTCGAAAAACTTGCTTGATGTCTGATCTCTGAGCTATAAAACATGTGAATTCCTGCCGCCCTGATGCACTCAGAAGAATAAAGGAACTACATCTATGTAGTTCTTAACTGTACTGTCAGTCCATGTTGTACTTAATGCTTTCCTAGTAACTTATGCTTTCTAATTTTTTTCCTAATCTGTCCTCTTAATCATCAATCCACAGCCACTTTTTTCCTGGTTCAACCCTGGGTAAAGATTAATCTGCTTTTGAAAACTAAACACTGCACTCTTCAGGACAGATTAATACTTGACCGCAGTTCTAGGAGTATAAACTAGGCAATATGAAGCTGCTTGTTGACCACCTTGGATAATTTAGTTATATCTGTGTCTTTCTGGAGGAATCAGAGAAAGTTAAAGTCACCATTTTTGATTTAGGACCCTGTGTTCTGGATTAAATCTTGTAGATTTAGCTACTTTTATCAAAAGCAACAAACATTATTAAGGAAATCTTCTATAATTATCATTATTAAGGAAATTTTCTATAGGTAAAATTCACAGGGTCTGCAAATTATCTGCATGAAAATGTTGGGTTAGAAGTACTTCACTTAGTGTTTTTGTAGTTGAAGCTTAGAGATAGTTTACCATCTCTTTTTATTCGCTTTAGACAATTCAACCTTCGAATGAAGAGAGATACATCTCTTTTTAGTGAGGATTTTAAAGTAGAAACATCAAACCAAGTAATTGATTATGATACCTCCCATATTTACACTGGGCACATTTATGGTAAGTACAACAGTTCTAAATGGATTTAAGTGCAGTCATTTTAAAGTGGGAATTCTTAATAGTATGTGCTGGAAGTGAATATACGTGTGATTAGGTTATCTTCATTACTGAATTTAGTAATGTATGTAAATGAAATTCCCTTCACTTGTATTCTCTGAGTCATACTTAAATGATTATTTTTGCCTAATACTTCTCATATGTCCATAGAACATGAAGCTCAGGTCTGCTTATTAACTTGCTCTTTACAGAAGCCTGATGTATTTATTAGGAAAATAAAAGCTGTCTACATTTAAACAAAACATAAATAAAAATCAGATACTGTTCTTAATTAAAGGAATTGAAGGATTGTGGATGTTTCAAAGACATATTCACTCCATCCCAGATTTAAACATAGCTACAGTTTGAAGAGGGATATGCTTGAAAAGTGAGTGCCTTGAAACAGAGAAATCTTCCTTTGGAAGCTTTCAGAATTCAATATACCCTCAATGATTTTTTTATAACGTATGAATAGATGTATAAAGATAGCGCTTGAATATCAGATTTAATGCTGCATACGTGTCACCTTTAAAATACGGAGTTGAATTTGTCACTGTATGCTTTTTAAACTTGTCCTTTATGCATCTGACTTGCTTGCGAAGGCTTCAGCACTATTAAACATAGGACCTGTGATTTTTGAGGCAACTGTATTTCTTCCTGTTGAATACTCAGTCTGTGAAGTTCAGACAAAAGTTTTCTGCAAGGATGACTTACTCCTATCATACAGTATCTTACTGCAGTTTAATTCATAGGTTTTTAGCAGTTGGAAACTGCTGCACAGTCAGGATAATTATGCCATAATCAATGTCTGATTAACACCTTGCATGGAGTGTATGTTTGAAGTTTGCATGGGACTGAAGGCTTTTAGAAGGGTGTTTAAAAATAAAAACAAAATGCGCCTTTTTTTCCTTAACAGGTGAGCAGGGAAGTCTTAGCCATGGGTCTGTTATTGATGGAAGGTTTGAAGGATTCATCCAAACTCACAGTGGGACCTTTTACATTGAGCCGGCAGAGAGATATATTAAGGACAAAACTCTACCGTTCCACTCTGTCATCTATCATGAAGATGATATCAGTGAGTACTTCCATTTTGTGCTACAGATGAAATAATTTTTTTTATTAAATGTCAAAAACTATAAGCCATTTGTAAGCATCAAGTGAGACTTTGGCTTGCATGTGACAGAGTGAATCATACTGTCCTGGAGTGATTCGTACAAAGTAACTGTATAAAAGAGATTTATGGCAAACCCAAGTGAGTTTTCCTTATTCTGACATTTCAACAAGTCCTTAGCAGTCAGGTGTAAGTGTATAAGCAGTGTTTTTTCTGTTCAGTGGATAAATACTGCTTTAGAGAAATGCCTTCTTAAAATGTCCTCTTCTGATTGCTCTTTCCTGTAATTTGCAAAGTAAAGGGTAATTAAAGTTCAAGTCACTGTTCATTTACTAACATCTAATAAGGGTAGTGCTTGTGGAAAATAAAAGCTCCACATGCATGCGTAGGTCACAGAGGTCTTCAGGCAGCTCATTAGAAGACATAGTGTGTGGACCCCGTGTGTCTTGTTTTAAGCAGCTCTGAAGGGAGTTCTAGCTGATGGAAGTGTGCAGGGAATACTACCTGAACAGTACAGCCCCAGAAGCCTAGTTTTGGATGTAGATGCCCAGGATCATAAAGTGAAAGTCTGAGGAGGCAGTTTGCCTTGCTGGTTGTTCTCTGCTGTAACAGAGAAGAATAGTGGGGAAAAGTAATAAATAAATTCAATTCACTGCTTGAAAACAGGAATACCAAACAACCACTTACATAGAACTTGCTGTAAATAAGTCCCTGTGTGCTTCATAGAAGTTTTTGTTTATTATTTATTTATTTTGTTTATTTATTTAGATGATAGTATGTTGGCTTCCACTGCTTTTGCTCTGAAGCTAGTGCATCAAAGCCATCAGTTAGAAACAAGATCAGATTATCATAGAGGATTGTCTCAACCTATTCCAGGGAATCAAATTTAAGGAACAGTACAATATGGCTTCCAGATCACCAAGTGAATGAACATGACTGTTTGCTCAGCATGGTTGAAAATAGCCCATCCTGGAGCTAGTTATAAGCAGAACTATTTGAAAATGTGCCGTTCCGGTTAGTTGTCAACACAGAGTCAGATGCGCATGCCTTCTGATGGCACGGTTTAACGTTCTTTCATTGGTATCCTAGGCACCTCTAGGATTTCTGTGGTCTGAAATACCCAAAGTATACAACTGTTTCTGTCGCCTTCTGGATAGTGCTTTTGAGACTAATTTTTTTTTTTTTTTTACCTTTCTTGAGAGCTATTTTTGCATTGAACTTCAGCTCAAAAAAAAAAAAAAAGTGTGTGGTATTAATTTCACCTAACTCTTGGGAAGTAGAGGAGAACTTTTAGTATCTTCCAGAGAACAAAGGCAACAAAAATGCACACATTTCTAATTCCAGAGAGTCTGAGTGGTGGAAATATCTTTGTTTTAATTTGGGATATTATTTGGTCAGCAATGTTTCAGCCTTTTGAAACAGTATGGTTTTTAGTGCCTTTCAGAAATCACAATGCAACATATGATTAGCATCTCAATGAGGTCTTATTCAGTAGTTAAACAAAAGAGTTTTTTGTAAATGGCGATTATATTGTCAACTTTATAAGGCAGCTTTTGTCTGTGTTACAGTAGATGTGGTGACCAGTGGAAGGCAGCCTTCTATTCATGGCTTGAAACACAAATTGAATGATTTTACTTTCTTAACCGCTCCTGATCAAATAGTTCTATAATCTCATGCAAGAAAGGTGTGAACTGCTATTTTCATTAGGAGCCGTGATTTTGTTGGAACTGTATTTACTTTAATTAAATCCTGTATGCTGCAGATGTATCCCTGAGTTCATACTGTAAAATACAAAATCAGTTGCATATTTTCTCAAATCAGTAGTAGACAGAAAAATCCTGTTCAGAACTTCAGGGAAATGAACGTGGTCATTTAATTCTGTGATTTGGGAGGAACTCCACAGCTGAGAACAGAAAGTAAAGAGTTCTGTGGTTTTGCATAGTGTCTGCTGAATGAACTGACCATTGCAGACTGTGTATTATTTGAGAACTTGATTTGTTTTTATGTTGGTTTTTTTTTCCATATTGTGGTTGCCAATATTATAATGAAGGTTTGGCAGTTGTCAGGGGAGCAGTGTGACAGACTGCCTATAAAAAAAAAAAACAAAACCTTAAGATCAATTTCATACTGTCTGCTTAAATTTGATCTTCTATTCTGACGACATTGTTCTTCCTAGAATTGGCCAGATATCTGTGGTTATTGAAGGACTGAACTTTCATCATTTTCAGTGGAAGATTGATGTCATGTCCTTGCCCCAGATGCCTAAATCTAGCATCTGTTAACTACTTAACCTAAATATTTAAAAGATACTATTTGCTGACAAGTAGTAGAAGAAAATGTGATCAGGAATCTTTTTGGCAGGTAGTGCCTTTTTTTTTTTTTTTTAAGGATAAAAATTCTTCTATTTCATTTAACCATCAGTAGTTGTATATATCATTAACTTAAACCTTTCTGCAGTCTAGTTAGATAAGAATGAAATGAAATTATTTTGTTGTTTTTTGTTTTTTTAGTTGTTATTATTACTATTTTTTAACATTGTGTCAGGGTGTACCAAAATGGAAATTGAAAAATAGAAAACTTTTGGCAATAGGGAAGAAGAGAAATTAAATATTTCATGAGCCGGCAGTGCGCTCCTGCAGCCAGGAAGGCCAGTGGCATCCTGGACTGCATCAAGAGAGGGGCGGCCAGCAGGGAGAGGGAGGGGATCGTCCCCCTCTACTCTGCCCTTGGAAGGCCTCACCTGGAGTACTGTGTCCAGGCCTGGGGCCCCCAGCACAGAGGGGATGTGGAGCTGTTGGAGCGGGTCCAGAGGAGGGCCACCAAAATGATCAGAGGGCTGGAGCACCTCTCCTGTGAGGAAAGGTTGAGGGAGTTGGGACTGTTCAGCTTGGAAAAGAGAAGGCTCCGGGGAGACCTCACTGCGGCCTTCCAACACTTGAAAGGAGCTTACAGGCAGGAGGGGGACCGACTTTTGACACAGGTGGATAATGGTAGGACAAGGGGGAATGGGCTAAAACTGAAAGAGGGGAGGTTTAGGTTGGCCATCAGGAAGAAATTCTTCCCTGAGAGAGTGGTGAGGCGCTGGCACAGGCTGCCCAGAGAAGCTGTGGCTGCCCCATCCCTGGCTGTGTCCAAGGCCAGGCTGGATGGGTTCCTGGGCAGTNTTCCAACCCAAGCCATTCTATGATTTTACCTGAGGATTTTTTCTAGTTAAAGAATTGATCCTGTAATTAACTTATTCTTTAACAGGCTCTTGTGGAAAGTAGATTTCTAGTGTTTTTCAGTTGAACATTCCCTGAATGCAGCTGTTCTGAGACGTGTTTTTTTTGTGATCAGTTCAGAGTTGTGATAGGGATAAGCTAAGAAGGTCTTGATCCCAAGGGGCCAGCAGAAGGCTGTACCTCTCAAAGTGTTTAAAAGTACCAGAAGAACATGGATCAGACTTCTGTGATGAGGGGCAAAATTCTCTAAGTCATCTGACACCATGTAGTTCTTGTCTAGCTTCAGCAGTGGAACTGCTGCAGGGGATGGTGGATGTAACAAGTCTTGGAAGACAAACAGTGGACGGTGCCTTCAGCCTTTAGGGATAATTCAGCATTTAGTAAAAGAAAGCTTTATGTGCAACTTTCTCTGTAAACAAGGTGTATTACCTGCCTCCTGTTTTAGTGGAGTGGACTCAAATCTGTCTTTTGGAATTTGTTTTTCCCAGCACGTGCAAAACCTTGGCAATTCTGTTGCAGACTGTGTAATGTACAATTTTTTTATAGTTTTAATGGTCATGCTTTTAAACTATTTCTTACCAGGCTACTGCTTTTCAGGGTGGGAAGTATTTGCTTGAACTGCAATCAATCAATATTGAAAATCTGTTAAGGGACTTCCTAACTTCTATAAGAAACAAGATGAAGTGGAAAGGCCGCTTAATTTGTATGATACACTTACACCATTTTTTTTTTTCTAGTACTATTATGTCAGATGTTATGTGATGATAACATAAAATGGCACTTTGTTCTGGTGCATAATATGCTGCACAGTCATGTTTCCAGTTAATTTCTGCAGATTACTGCAGGTGTAACTTGCAAGAGTTGTTCTGAAGCAATGGGGGCTTTGCACAGATGGGATGTGCTGGTGGCAATGCAGCATAGTCCTTTACTTTGTAACTGCTGCCCTTGTGTAACATGCACAGGGATACATGATGTGAAAGCAGGCAATGGAAATTATAGCTAGATTAAATACAGGAGATTTAAGAAATAAAAAATGGAGAATGGAAGGGTCGTATCTGTAATCCAGATCTATTTACTCAGATTTTGGATCTTTGCACTTAGTACAGAAAAGTAAGTTAGTAAAGTTTGTGTGTTTCTTATAAAATCTGCACCCTGTTGAGGTGATGGTAAAACTAGTTTGGCCTACAGAAACTGCTTCTGTAAGTGCTTGTGTACTTGGCTCACACAACCTATCCTCCATTATCTCTTACTGGGGCACCAATTTCTGAGGGGTTCCAATCTACACAGCAACGGAAGGGGCGGGGTGGCAGCAGGACCTCTTTCTTTCAGTACTTCTCGCTTCAGGAGGAAGCTTCTGCAAGTACAGGGTGCTTACGGATCTCCAGTAGGTACTAACATTCCAAGGAGGTAAACCTGACCATGTAGTTCCTAAGCGTGTTTATACATGCTTCTTAATGAGCTAGTTTGGATTTTCAGTATATTATTTAACTCTGGTGTGTACCCAGATAACACTACAGTTAAATTATTAAAATCTAACGCTAGCAGTACTAAAGAGGTGATGAAAAAGTTTCTTTTCAGTCTTACTTGACTTTTACTGATACACTTGTTGTTTACTTTCCAGAAAGGAAACTTGTGTAGTTTACCTTCTGGAATTTAAATCATGCATTTAATTGTCAACAAAATTGTTAACCTGTAAGTGTAGAGTTGGGCTTGAAACTATGAATCATTAGAATTTCAGTTCTAATGCATTGGCAGTTAACAGGCTAACTATACAAAATTTATGGAAATTTAGTGAAAGATGAATAAAATCAAGTAATAAAATCCTTTAAGGATGTTAACAAGGTTTCTTAATTTACTAAATAAAACTAACCTTCTCTTATCCAAACTGTATTTGAAATATCTAATCTTAAATAACAGTTGATCACTGTGAGTTCAGTTTCATTAGTGTTGCTGTTAGTTCAAGCTAATTTGTAATGATAAGTAAATAATAGCTCTTATTCGTACCTTATAAATTACTCACTTATAGCTATCAAGAGAAAACAGAAAACAACTTTAAGAAGCCTTCATCACAATTTTGGTCTCTTAAACTTAGAATATATTCTTAGTAGAAATGGTGAATGGACAAAGACAGCTGCTTGAATCTTAGAATGTTTTTGTCAAAACTACATGACACAACCTGATAAGGTTGCAGTGATGAAGCTATATTTTACACAATTGGTGCTTACTCATTTGAATTTGAAACTTCAGCCTGGCTTTCCTCTTTTTAGAATATCCTCACAAATATGGACCACAAGGAGGTTGTGCAGATCATTCAGTATTTGAAAGAATGCAGAAGTACCAGATGACTGGTATAGAAGAACCAACAACAGAGGTACAACGCAGGCCATGATGGATTATGTTGATTAGGAATTAGTGTAATAACTTCCTGTTTCTTATATGCTTTCTTTTCAACTTTTGGTCACAAGCATCATCCCTCTATATTGTGAGGGACAACCACACAATTTTATAACCTAAATTATTGCTAGTTATTTTGTAAAATAATTTTTCTGAACTGTTTTTCTTATTGCTTCTACAGCATAGATGTGCTAGCGTGTGGTACTGATGAGTCCCACATGGTCTCAAATTTTTAGAGAGAAGTTCAGATGGATTTTTAAGTCAAGCTTGAGATAAGGAATATGTTTTACTACAGTGGAAAAGGAAGAGTTTCAAGATACCTTTGTCTCCAAGTAGTATGTTGGTCCTAAAAGCAGCAATTTTCATATTTGTTAATGTGACACACTTGTAATATCTGAGTGCTTTCAGTAGTAAATGAAGCCAATATGGGTGGGAAGGTCTTAGTAGCAATGTTGAAAGAATGAAGAGGTTAAGGCATGCTCCAGATTGCCTGTAGTAGGAGGTGACTTGCTTATCTGTTTCAGGTCTTTCTTTTGCTTGCCTTCCATGTTGCACCACTTGTCATCAAATTGGAACTTTTTCAATGCTTTCCAACACTAAATTGAGTTCATTTTACTTTCAAATATTTTCTGAACTGTTTGCACTTTTGGCATCATTTTCTGGTGTTCATTATATGCCAACAAAATGGCACACCATGGTTAATAAAATGGCATCAGCAACTTAAAGAGTTTTGAGATTGTAACTCCAGACGTTGTCAACAGTGCTGTGCGGTTCAGTATTGGTAACAACAATGTGCTTTCCCAAAAATTTACTTTTAAAAATTTTATGGAGTGTGTGCTATCAACCAGTGAATACCATGACACAAATCTATTAGCAAACACTGCTCATTATTTAGAGCAGTACTTTAACTTCGTATTTCTGTTTGCTGACGTAACCAACGTAATTACGATATAAAGTAACCTGTGTTAGGGAGGATGCATTTAAATCTCACAGCACTGTTTTTTAATGTACAAGCTGTTTGTTCATCTTTGGAAAATAATTCTGAAAGAAGATTTCAAGGATCACATGGATGAAAAAATATTTAAAAATTGACTGCCTTTTGTAATGAAAAAAAAATGAAATGCAGAAAGGTTTGGCTGAGATATCATTGAAATAGTTGGTGTACTTGAAGACTGCCTATAGTATACTTAGTTTAAATCAAGTTTCATGGAACTTCGTAGGTCAAAGAAAACTAATGAAAATCTGTTTATGTTAGTGAGGAGTTTTTAGAAAAAAAAAAATTGTTGCTCTATTTAGATCATCTACTTCAGTATGTAGATCTACAAAATTAATCTATTTGTTTCCCATGTATATGTAGAAGCCTTCTGAAGAGCCTAACAGCAATGGTCCGCAGCTTTTAAGAAAAAAGCGTGCCACTCAGGCTGAAAAAAATACTTGTCAGCTATATATTCAGACTGATCATCTGTTCTACAAGCACTATGGAACAAGGGAAGCTGTAATTGCACAGGTATTTCTAAACCCTTTGAATAAAAAATTGCCTTTTACTTTGATTATTTCTGACTAATTTTGATTTAATTGTGTATATTATTGCTTATTTAGTTCCAAATGTCTAGCTTCATTTGTTATAGTCATCTTGGCATTATTGAAACATCTTTTCCATTACACTAGAAGGATTCAATATGCCTTTGAAAAAGGTTGCAGGCACTTATGTTTCCTGGAGTTAATAATCAGCTGTAGTTTGTTGAACAGTTCTAAGCAAGACTTCTCTGATTTTATTTTTTACTTTATTTCTCTCCCCTCTCAATTCTTACTTAGATAAATACTTCCTGAAGACTTTTGTTCTGTTTGACAATCTGCCAGGCTTCTCTGTTCACATTCATGTGTCTTCAGTTTGAAATTTTAGCTCAAAATACTGTGAGTTAATAACACTGAGTTCTGTTTGTGTAGTGTCTGGTATAGTGGAAGGTCAGAAAAGCAGTGGTAGCTAAAGGCCGATGCTTTTCATTTGTCAGTATACCATTAATTGGAGCACATATTTTTGTGACCATCTGTTGCTAAAAATGTGTAGCACATTAAGCATACTTCTGTTGAAGGTGGGAACTTTCACTGTCGTTTACAAATCTAACTTGCACTGTTCGTATGGAGTTGAGTAACGTTTTCCTGAAGTCACCTTCAAAATCAGGAGTTTGCTGAGTTAGCATTTCTGTCCTCTTGGAAAAGGTAAATGGTCA
>VXAV01005321.1:84767-99933 GCA_013399715.1 Alectura lathami
TTTTTTTGTCAGCATCAAGGAGCTGCAGCTCTGCCAGTAATTACTGTTGCACAGAAAGTCTGCAAGTTAGTTGTAACTGGTGTGCTGGTAAGAGACTGGCAAGGAAAAAACACATGAGGCTGAGCCACAGTTGCAAGGTAAGACATACTTTTCTGGTTAACCTTAAAATGTTCTGTTAAACTTTCTCAAGGGATTAAAGCAGTAGGAATAATTACAAGTTTTGTTATTCTATCTTATGGCTGAAATTCCTCTGTCTGAATAAGCAGTTTCAAAAATGTTTATTTTTTGAAGTAAAGGCAGTCATTGAGATTTGTCATATTTGTGCAAGTAGGAATTTGAATTTTCATGGCCTTAATGTTTGAATAATCACATTCTAAAAATAACAAATTGCTATCAGTTATCGCTATTAATTGTATAGAAAAATTGTACTGCAGAACTTATTTGAATTCTTCCTTGGATCTGTTTGCTAATTCCTTTTCTGTCCTCTATTGCCAAATACCAATAAAAGTGTTACCCAGGGTCAAGGTGCCTTAGATTCAGAGTAGCATTACTATTGAACCAGAACATTTCCCACCATTCAGTTTTGATCTGAGAACAAAGAAATTCTTCTCACAAGTTACTTAAAAGTCATCCATTGTGATTTGAGCCAAAAACAACAACAAAAAAAAAAGAAGGCAGAGGTTGTACATGGATAAACTCAACTGGTTTGAGTACAGGGTCTCAGATCATTGTATTTGAGCTAGAACAACCTGTTTGCCAAGTGTCTGTCTTACTGCAGAAAAATGTTGTTTTCATTGCACTTACTTTTGCTGTGTTTCCCCTGCTTTCACTCGTATTGTCTTCACGGTAAGCCCTGTTCGATGGTTGCCTTTTGTCCATGGTATTATGGTTTGAAACGTATCCCAGATATTTTCCCAAACTGCAGTTCCTTCCCATTTAAACTTTATCATTATTAGTTCACCAATATAAGTGTCCAGTGTGATGAGAAAAGAGTAGGTTTTATTCCCATTAATTCCTTCAACTCTGCAGAAATCAAAACCAGAATGTTATCTCAGTTATTATGGATTATGGTTTAGAGGGAAAAAAAAAAAAAGTGGAGAAGAAAGTAGTCTACTCTCTTGGAAATCAGAGAACTGTTTGCTCCCTTTTCTCCAGGGATAATATTACTGTCTCTGGAATAGTCTTCCTCTAGGTGAGTAAACTTGTGAAATACGACAACTTGCTAGGAAAAAAAAAAAAAAAACACAAGTTGAGAAGCTTGAACACCTAGTGAAACACTAGTGGTTTCTGACAGCATAAGGAAAGGTGTCGCATAATAGTATGTATGTTATGCCTTCTGTCAGCTAGGGCATAGACTGAACCACACTGCCTTTGCTTTTGATAATACCAGTAGCGTCTCCATCATGAGAAATATACAAATTTCTTTACCTTAATTACAGTTCCTTGTGTTTTTTTTCTAACTGATTACTGCCCTCAATTAGCTATGGGATAGACATGAGTGGATAGGATACCTAATTAAAAGATAGTTTACCTAGTTAAAAGAACTTCCAAGATTACTAGTTTTTTTTGGTTTGTTTGTTTTTAGATCTTTCATATGAGAATTGTTATGAATATTGTAAAAGTTTGTAATTCTAAGGGGATGTGGGTGAAGAGACAACAGTTTCCAATTTATCTCCAATTAACTGTACTAAACCAAGTCATTCACAGTTTGATTATTCAAGTGATATTGCGAATTGGCACCTTTTTTTCTCATTTTTACAATGACATGTAGTGTCAATACTCACAGTGTGATGGGCAGGTTTTTAGCATCTTTCTTAGTGCCTGTCAGAGAGATGGTAAAAGTCGGGTCTATCTGCTTGCCTTGGATATCATTTATGACATGGAACTTGAACTGATAGTGATAGACTGTAGAAAGGAAGAATTGACAAAGTGATGAAATGAATAGTCGGAGAAGCAATAGATTTCTCAGACAAAAAAAAAAAAAAAAACTTTGTCTTTCAAAGTAGGAACTTGATTGATACTTCCATTTTATTTTTAAACAAATTTGTTACAATTTACGCATAGCTGATTGTTGCTGTGTTGTATTAGGGATTGGGGGCCATGTTGCTCTATTTGAAAGGATTGGGGTTGATTGGGCAGTGGAAGGGTAACCTGGGCAGAGTTCCCTGTACAGGATAAAACATTGTCCCATGAGAAATATTTATGCTCTTCTGAAGTTTAATTGTTAGAATGTCTGGCAAGCTTTCTGTTCAACCAACAGATCAGTTCTTATGACTGGACATGTTTAGAGGTGTGCAATACAAACTGAAGACCTTCTGTGATGTTGTCAGGCTTCTTTTCTGGCTAGAAAATCTTGCAAAACAGAGGATACATTGGCTGCATAATGATGCATTGTGCTTAATTATGCATCTGTTAACAGTATAACTTTGTTCAGTCACATTATTGTAAGAATGATGTCATTAGTGCTTTGAGGTTTGGTGGTTTCTAGAAGAATAGTGTTTAGGAAAGTCTTTGAAGAAAAATGCTTCTGAGAAGATGGAACGCCCAAGGAAATCATCAGTGTACTGATTCCAAGCAGTTCAGCATTTAGTGAACTACAAGAATCAAACCAACAAAACAAACAAAAAAACCATACAGTGAGAGACCGTGTGTTACACAGATATTGTCATCTAGGTTTGAATGTCTAACACTTTTTTCTGTCTAGTGAATCTCTCAAAAGAAAAGATCTGGCTGTAGCCATTTAAATGTGCTGTGGAGAAGTTCTTATTGGGTGATGATGGTGCTTGGTTATCTTAGTTGAGAATACAAACACTGCATGTTACACACCATTTACCGGGACATAGTGTTGGTAGCTCTAACTCATCACTGTTATATATTCACAAACATACAAAAATAAAGCCAGACATGCAATGACAATGGAGATTTCTAAAGCAAAGTGCCATTAGTCAGCTCTAAAACATTTCTGCAGTGTGAAATGTGGCTCTCCTCTCTGCAAACTATCTCCTTGACCAAAACTGTTAGATTCAGATGTGTTGTGGGTTAATTAAAGACTGTGCTGTGACAAAGATCACTTTATGCTCGTTCTTCCACTGTTACTGTCTTGTTTTGGAACTTTTATGAAAGGAAACTATTGTCTGGGCATTGGTATTTGTGTATGTGCCAACAACATTTTTTTAAAGGAAAACTGTTTCCAAGCATAAAAATGCAATGTGTTTAAAATTGAAATCAACACTAATGGGACACAGTTGCAGCTTGCGATAACAGACCTATCTCCAACTCGGGAGAAGAAAACAACACAGATGGTGTTTCTGTGCCCAGGTGTGCATGGTGGGAGACCCGATGCCATCGGAGCAACATACTTTCTCAGTTCTGAGGGTGACCTGACTGTGCTGCAGCAAAACAACTCTGCAAACTACACGGCCTTTAAAAATATGTAGACCTATGTCAACCAGCTTCCTGTGGCGTTTTTAACAAGTATGAGAACCAGTGGGTTCTGCTGCCCTGAGTGTTGGTCCGGGCTAAGCAGACTTCTCTGTGGTCACTGCTGTGTGCTTCACAGCTGCAGCACTGGAAGGCTTCCACAGTTATTTTAAAACTACCTGCATTTTAGTTTTTCCTTCTTCATCTGTGGTATTGCAGTGGACTACCAGGCACTGTGGGGGAACGAGCCGTGTGGCGGTGCTGAGGGGCATTGCTGCGCCCCGGGGCCGTGCCGGGGTAGCGCGGGAGGCGGGAGGCGGGAGGNGGGGCAGCCCGCGGGACGGCACCGGCCCCTCGGACCGGACCGGGAGGAAGGGGAGGCGGCCGTGCCTCTCGGGCACCGCGCATCCCGCGGTGAGCGGGAGCCCTGCCCGGGCCGTGCCCTTGTTGCAGTGCGTGCCTCAGCGATAGCCGGGGAAGGAGGTGGTGAGGGAGGGCGCCTTGCGCTGAAAGGCCTTGCACCAAAAGTGCCTTGGAAGAAGCGTGTCCCTGCCGTTTGTCCCACGCAGTCCTGCTTGCTCACGCTTCAAAATGTATGTAAACCTTCATGCTGGTATGTGGACGTCTGCTTAACAGCAGCCTGATGTTCTCCCTGACAGCTGTGTGGCAACCAGCCTGCAGCCAGGCCCTTCTGTGGTGGAGATGGGCAGGTAGCTGCCATTTCCCTGGCAGATTACTTTCCCTCTATCTGGTAATATATGCAGCATGGATTGTCTCTCTGAACTTAGATAGTTTTTGTGCCCTCTCTCAAATAAGAAAAATAATTTCATCGAGATAAAGGTTAGAGTAACGGGGGCTTTATTTTAGTGCCACAGTTCTGACCTGTAAAAGTTCATGTTAATGTTTGTCCATTATCTGAAAAGCAATAATTTGAATGTCTTCTTATAGACTAACTACAGCAAAAATTTGGTCAAATTTGGAATAAGAGGATTTACAGGCCTCCCAGAGCAATTATGCTGCTGCTTCCTCTTGGCTGTATGCCTGCATATACTTCAACAAACTTACGTGGGCCAGCTATAGGAAAACCCTACAGATCAATACTCTAAGCGTCTCTGAGGCCCAGATCCACAGTTAGTGTGTGGCAAGTATACATCAAGCTTTATCCTGTAGAAATATTAATACTCAGGATCTTGATGCAAAGACATCAAGACAGCCTACTGGGATTCTTAATTGTCTCAGCAAATTGATTATTCCCCTAGATTTTATAAGCTTTTAAAAACGAGTAAACAGGATCACAAAGCCTAGGCTCATTATCACATTTCATTATCAATGTGGAGACTACAACAAGTATTCCCACAAACCTTTGAAAGGCGCGTGTGCTCTTGTTTTCAAAAAGAGTCGTCTACTTCTGGGGAGCCGTTCCTCCCTGATGTTGTAGCCCAGTGTGTTGCACCGGTTCCTCCTGCAGCTGAGGCACAATCCTTTGTCAAAGGTGTTGATGTCGTTGCACGAGTATGCTGTGCTTTGCTTATCGTTGTGAAGCAGGGAGTCAATGAACAAGTGAACTGACCTCTCATGGGCACATTTCACAGTTTGAGCGATGCCTGAAAGTACATGAAAAGTAGTTTTGCATGACCTTGTTCCTTTTTACTGTTCCAGCTACAGAATAGCCAACTATATATGTGACTGTTCTTCCCCCATCCCTCTTACTACTAAAACATCATGATTTTGTCTCACAAATCATGCATGTAGCAACCATGCTTTTGGGATCATCCAAAAATGGTTTGGCTGAACCCACATGCTAATAAAACTGAATAATTTGCTGGTTAGATTTGTTAATCTCTTCCTGTACAAGACTGTAAATATGAATCTTGTTTGCATTGTCCTGGCTGTTGAGTTAGTTATGAATTACGATATGAGGCTACATGCAGTCTTTCAGATCATGCTGTTCTAACGACTGCAGTCTCATCTGAGTGGTTGAACAATGTTGACTTTTGGGTGTTTACATGGTAGTGTATTTTGTTCCCATCAGAGTGACAGATTAATGCTGAATTTTGTTTGCAGATTCAGCTGGGGGCAAAGGCACAAAAAATACACAAAATACATAAAATGTACTAAATACATACATATGCTTCGAAGATAAATGTCTCTTTCTTCCTTTTCTAAAAGGAAATTTTACTTTAAAGAATTTCAAATCAAATTATGGAAGTTATTTTATTCTTTGTAATTAGGATATACCACAGTGAACTGTTTATACATGTCTTCACTGATAAGCTTTCTATATGATGTCTTGAATTGTCTGCTAAGTAGTAAGGCCTAGTTTTACACAGTGTAATGATAGCTGTGTGAACAGCACTCTTGGCTTTTTTTGGTGAACAGTTCAGGCTGGCACTGTGCATCAGTACCTTTTATCTTTTTTCGGTATGTTGCATCAGTCTCTCTGTACATTTATGTTCAGGTACATTGTGATTCTGTGATTGGAACTGGGCTTCTGTATGTCTGAAACTAGTCTGGAACAAGTCCCAGAGAGTATCACCCTCTGTGCAGCTGGTGACTTGGAAAAAGGTGAATTAAGAAGGTGAGTAGTACAGCCTTTGTTTGATTTGAAATAATTGAAATTTTGTTTTGTCTGATTTGAAATAATTTATTGCACACTAGATTAATCTGGCTTAATAAGGTTTCTCATTTCTTCTACCACCAAAACAAATGCCTTTGAAAACTATTCAAAAGTGCTTGACAGCAGGGTGCTCATGGCCTCATTTTCAGAAGTGCTAGGCAGCCACATTTCTTATCACAGTCAGTAAGAGCAATTTGAGCTCAATATGTGTAAAAATCAGATAACCAATTTATAGAAAAAAAAATTCTCATTTATAGTGGGAGATACTGCTCCCTGATTCAATACTGTTTTAAGACCATTAATCTAGTTACCCAGAGAGAGCGTCAGTGCAGCTCCAGTGCTGCTTCCCTTACTTCCCATTGGTTCTTACCAGTGATCCCATATTGTGCAATGTGGTTATACATGTGCATGATGTGACAGCCAGGCTGAAAGGTGCCTCCATTGGGATAGAAGTCGGCATGGGCCACAGGCTGTTTGATGCCGACACTGAGACCCATGTGCTGTTTAGTGAATGTATGAATTGCATCCACAAAGTTTGCATCATCTGGAGATAAACGGTCTGTTGGTGACATTCCCTCAAACAAAGGACCGGCAGGGTCAAGGCCTGCAATAAATGCAAAAAATCCAATTGTGATACAATACAGACAGGCTTTTCTCGCACTGTTTTGAGCAAAGTTTCTGATAAATATTTAAAAACATATAGCACAAGGTCTTCCACTGGCAGAAACCATCCTAGGAACACTTGTACTTTAGAGGGCACACAGATATACCAAAAGGCACATACATAAACAGGCAGTGTAATAAACAGCGACTGCCACATGCACAAGGACACAGGCCCAGAGACAGAGAGGTTTGTTATGTGCAAACCAAGCTTACTACTGCTTTGTCTTTTGAGAGATGTTTACATAATTCTGTTCTTTGGTACTCTAGAGGTCATGCATTTCAGAGGCCCTTATGAAAACTGTAGTCTCACAACAAGGTTGACTTTTAGCCCATATTTGAGACTTGTAACTTTATAAAACATCATTTCTTGATTGAAGAGCTCTGTTAGATGCTGTGTACAATAATTTTAAAATTATTGCAGTATTCAGAAAAATAATACTCCAGTTGGGAGCGTTGATTTGAGTTTACTGGGTGCTTTAGTATAATGCCCTTTTTGGGAACTGATTTATGTAAGAAGATTTCCTGCATAGTTTAAAACTGCTGTTTAGCTTTGAGAACAAGCTTCTAAATTTGAGATTCTTCAACTGGTATTACAGACAAATGTAGTTGCATATATGTAACTGGACAAGGCTAATAGCAGGCTTCAAGTAGGGTGATAAGGGTGTCAACCTGAAGGTATGCCTTTTTATTTTAATAGTTTTTGTCAGTATTATTTTTTTTTGAGTTTATTGTTACAAGCCTGATGTTACCTCATCTCTAATTATTTTGCTGTAGTGGCAAACCCCTGGAGGGGCATATGTTTGGACTTTAAATGATGTGTGGATTTGGTCTTGGTCATGTAGAGACAGAATGTCAGATTTTAGAAGTTTGTAAGGCCAAATAATGCAAAAGAGGTTTGTTTCAGGGAGGTACTCAGGATCTTATCCTCCTGGTAACACCTTCAGGGTTATTGGTCTGGCAAAACTTTGGATGTAATTTTTTTTGTTTTGTTGGTGGTATGATATGTGTGTTTTTTTTCCTTTTTTTGTATACAAATTAAAGTGTTTCTGGTCTCTTCCAGCATTCTGTCATGAAACAATGTGTTGTTAAGGGCATGGCAGATTCGTCTGCCATCTTTCCTTTGTTAAAATAGAGCTGTACTTTACCTTGTTGAATCTCGTCTCTCAACACACACGCAAGATGGTATTTAGAGCACATACAGTTGTAAATGGTTTTGCACTGCATGGTTTCATTGAGCTTCAAAATATTATGCGGGTAGGTCAAGTTGCCCATATGTGCAAATGTTAAGTTTGGAGACGATGCTCTTTGAAAAGGAGGCTACATACAAAATAGCCAGCAGCTCTACTTAAAATTCCAGCAGTTGCTGCTATGATTAATAAAACTGGAAATGAGGAGTACTTGGTTCTAACCGAAACTATGATATGTTGAATGTCTGTGTAATATAGGCAAATCAGTTGCTTGTTACGTTTATTAAAACAATCTTTTTACCTGTAATTCTTCCGATCTTGTTTGTACCACTGATATAGCTGCCAGCAAACCCTGACACGTGAGCTCCTAGGCTGTACCCAATTAGATGAACATTGGTTCTGGAAAATTGAATGGATTCCTGGAAGATAACAGCAGCTTGATTTAGATGCAGAAAATGTAAAAAGCAAACTAGTAACATACTTATTGCAAGCCAGGAATAGCGTGAATTGTAACACAAGACATTTGTGTGTATGTTGATGTTGGAGGTGAAATGAAGTGCTTGGATGATGCACTAAATTTCTTTGCTGACTGAGTGTTACTTCTTGCTTCCTTTACATGCGATCGGGAAAATGCTATGCATCTGAGCGCTGAGACTTTTGTGGTATGCTCCAGAAAACCATCAATTGAAACAGTAGTTTTGTTACTATTAGTTGGAAGAGATGCACGTGTACTTTGCCTTTTGTATACAGTATTTGACTTTCTATGACTATAACCTGGATATCTATCCTTTATATTCGTTATAAAACAATCCTTTATAGAAACTGTATTGCTTCTTTTCACTGGGGTATTGTTATAAGCCAAAGTAACATTGATCAGACATGCTAAGTGATAACATTATTATGTTTATTGGACTGATTTTTTTAGTAGAACTGTAACTGATCTGAAACAAACTCACTGAAGCAGAACTGGCCTCAAGCCCTTCTTTCTACCTAATCAATACTATCTAGATCTAAAGCTGTTTGCCTGGTGGTGGAACTCAAAGCTTTTCTAACTAGTAAAGAAAATTATATAAGTATTTTTCCTACAGGAAGGGCAAACCTCTGTTTTAATTTCACTGTGGATACTGCTTATCCCAGTGAAGTGAGTTTGCAGTCTTGATACCTATCTGAAGACGAGGTAAAAGCTGGCAACTTTATTTTGAGAAAGAAGCTGCTCTTGGAGACCAGAATATCTGTAATAACGTTCATGACAGATGTTATTGAGACTGTTATTGATCATGTCCTGTTAACTCTTGGACTAGGAGTGCGAAGATTTACTTTACCTTTATTCTTGATTAAAACGTTGCACAGTGCTGCAGCTTTTGTTACTTCCATTGGGGATGTTTCAATTCAGATAGAAGCACAGTGGAAAGATAGTTACTGGAGTTGGAATGAAGGTTGTTTTTAACTGTTAAACTCATGGTGAGGGGTGCTTCTCAACAGAATGAAGGTTTGCTACTTGAAGACTCTCAAGTGAATGCTGTGAAAAGGTATGGCATATTTAAATCTTCTATGTCATAGAACCATAGAATGGCTTGGGTTGGAAGCAACCTTAAAGCCCATCCAGTTCCACACCCCTGCTGTGGGCTGTTGCTACCCACTAGACTAAGTTGCTTAGGGCCCCATCCAGCCTGGCCTTCAATGCCTCCAGGAATGGGGCATCCACAGCTTCTCTGGGCAGCCAGTGCCAGTGCCTCACCACCTCTGAATAAATAATCTCCTCCCAGAGAAGCTACCTACAATGCTATAGCAAGAAGTCACTTGTTCAAGCCTTGATAGATTTATTTTTTTCTGGGACTGGAGAAATCACAGACTGTCTTTATTGTTAACAATGTGATGAGTCCACCACTTGATTCATTCAATAATTAAACAGTTTCAAAATGTAACTTCAGGTCTCTAGCAACTTAGAATACATTTGAGCAAGAGCTATGCTGTCTTGTAATGTCATAAGGGAAAATTGTGACTCTGGCTCTTCTGCTCTTTCTTTCATGCCTGCTCTCCCAACTGAGAATGTTCTCTGGTAACTTCTAGCCCTGCAGTTCCTGTGAAAAGCAGCTTAGCCTTTCAGTGTATTTGCTACAAATTCTTCAGCTTCACAGTTTATTTTCCTTCCATCTTAGGCCTCACCATATTTAAATTAATGTATTCAAAAATTCATTGTGAAGTGCAGAAGTATAATTTCATTTCAAATTAGGTGGCTTGGATTAATACTGGAGATGGGCGAAATAAGAGTTACATAGGGTGCATGGTTCATATCTGTAATTCTCTTTCCAGTACTTTGCTTTCTGCTTTTTCTAAAATAGTTCTGGAGATAACTGATCCCTTGCAGACTCCTCTATAACATTTCCGGTCAGGCGGCTACAGGTGTAGCTAAAACCACTGTCAGAGATGGCCCACTTCACAACTAGTGGGAGTTTTGATGAGGTGTCACTACACTAGAATGGCTCTGCACTCATTACTAACTCTGTGCCATCTGCTTTGTTATGCATATCTGTCGTTTTAAAAGGTCTCTCTTTACACTTTGGATCACCAAGCCATTATTTTAGAATAATCTTTGGGAAACAGAAGCAGAAACCAGGCATGATGTCATCCTTGAATTCTCCATTTAGGCATAGATCCCTCAGACCTGTTTTGCTGAACTGGCCACTTGCAAATGACCATGTGCTTGCTTTCTAAGTATGGGACTTTTGCTCTGACTTTCTTCTACTGACCAATATCTGAACATTAAATATTGTCAAGTAGTTTTATAGTTCAAAGAATGTCAGCTGTCTGCACATGTGCTAATTGGAGAACTGAAATAGCATGAAATTCTCACCTCTAAAGACGTATCAAAGTATTCTAATAAAATAAAGACCAGTTTTTTCTCTTGCATGATAAAAAAAAAAATTATGAAATCATATGAAAATTTGTGGAAGAAAAGTTACAGGTTATCGAAGAAACTTAAGTGATTGAAATGAACAGCATTAATCAGCATAGTATTTCAGAAGGGTAGTAGAAGCATAAGAAGAGGTAAATAAGTCTTTTCCAGATGAAAACATTTTGATCTAGGGTCTCTTACCTCCAGCCATTCCAGAAAGTCCGCTATCTCCTGTCCTACGTAGCGTGTATTTTGTACAGCAATGGGATAGTGCTGGTGAGCAAATGTAAGCCAATCTGCAATGATCACATTAATTTGTTCATGCTGAGACTTCAGAGCTGCTGCCATTTTCCAAATCCAACTTTCTAAAATCCCATCCACCTGTTTTATTTGGGGAAAAAAAAAAAAAAGTATTAAGAGAAAGCAGTGTCTAGCAAATATTTTGTGTGAAAAGCTCAGGAAAATGAGAACAAGGAGGGCTAGTGCTGGCAGCTAGATTTTTAAGGGCTTCAGCATGCTTCGTTGCTGAGAATCCATGCTTTTTTGTTGACAAAAAAAAATCAGGAATTTACATGAACTGTGTAATATTTTAGGTAGATGTGAGCTCTTATCACTGGAATGATGTCCTTAAATATTTTCACTCATCCTGAGATAATTGGGATTACTGTCTAAAAGGACACAAAAATGCCCAGAAAGTTTGATTTCTTTCAAGAGCATCTGTCCTTATAAATTTATGCTGAAAGGAAGCAGGAGGAAAGTTGAAATGTTGCAGACCAGTAAATGTTTGCCTTCTACAGCCATTCCATTATGAATTTTTTTTTTCCTTTCCTTTGAGTCATCCTTTTTTCCAAGGACTGGATCACACTTTCTTTATTAGCATCAATGACTGCTTCCAATTTGATGGACCAGAATTACTGTCTCAGATTTAAGCTGAGCTAGTTGCATGGATTTCCTCACATAATGGAACATACAAATCTCTTCTGTTTTTTCCAGTCGTTTTTGGAAGTTCCAGTTTTGGGTTTCTGCGTACTTCTCGAAGAGCCTAATACTTCTGTAGATCAAGTTAATGTGAATCTTGAACGTTGATGGCAGCAGCCTCAGCTCCATAATTCCTCTTTGAGAAGAGTATAGGTTTTGAAGATATTCTTGTGTGTGAGGCACGGCTAACGTAACCTAGGGCAGTATTCCATCTCTGCTCTTGTGAATTAAGAAAGTTATGTGCATCAAAGGTATTGTTCAATGTTTTTCTGGTTGTATATTTGCAGTGGTATGCAGAAGGGGTACTTTGCTGTCAATGTGATGACGCTGATTCTATGAGTCATGTGTCTGTTCAAATGACATGCCTTCCTATCCTGCTTTATCTTTTATCTCTTTTTTCAGCTGAGAAGCTGGAATTCTCTAGCATAGCAATTCTATGCAATTGAGCAAGACTTTTTGATTTTTCTTTTTTAAATCCATTTAACTGGATGCAGTTCAGTGGTAATTCATTGACATTTGGGGCTTCATTTTCAGCTGAAAAAGCTTACAGAGAAGTTCTCTTTGAAGGTGTAACTGTGAGAGAGATGTGGGGAGATTGTGTGCAGTTCTTTTCAGTAAGTCTGTAAATACCTGGCAGTGAAGATACCAGAGAAATGAAACTAGTATTCAGTCCTCCAGAGGCATAGCACATGAATTTTGCTGCTTGTTCTAACTCTGCTGGCTTTGAACCAGGGCTGAAACTAATTCCTGGCATGGGACTCCCATATGAAAAATTGCTTGTTGAGCATTCCCTCAGAATCTCAGTGGGGAGTATTCACTTTTTATTATTTCTACCTATGCTTACAGCTAGGGAAATCCACCCTCTTTGTGGTCCCAGTCTTTCTTCTGAGGTTGCTTTTGGCACTAGCATAATGAAGAGGAAAGTGTATCAAATCAGATGTAGTTTGAATTCAAAATAAAATATGCATTCATACCGACCAGCCATGGACTATCATCACCAGAGGAAGAGAGGCATTGAAACTGCATTTGTCAAGAGTCTCCAACTGATCAAACAAAATCTGACATCCTTCTTCAGTTGTATCTGTATAGAGTTGAAATTTGGTTTCTAAGCTTTGCTGATCTTTCTTTGTTCTAGTGTGCTGACTCGGTGATCCCAGTGCCTCTGAAATGAAATTCATAGTAAGTCATAACAGTATGGAATCTAAAACCTGAAGATGTTACTAGTGAGACAGTTTATAAGTAAACTATTAAGGTTGAAACTCTAGCTATGTATAATTGCTGCCTACTCCAGGTGGGCCTAAGCTGTACGTTTGGTATCAAAAAAGGGATTTCTTCTGAAGTTTGAGATGGTCTGGATGTGCATCTAAGTCCATCTATTTGAAATCACAACTATTAGACAACACGATGAATTGTTCTTGTTCTAATTGTAATATCTTATTTTTTAACTGAAGTAGCTTGCTACATATAGAGTAGCGTTTTCAGAAATGGCACTAAGTACCTGAGATGGTGTCTGTATTTAAGAAACTAGGGGCAGAGTGAGCTGTGGTCTCATTGTTATCATGAATCGAGAAGAAAAAAACATGAATATAGGGAAATTGCTGAAAAATGGTGTAAAATAAAACAGAAGCTTACAAAAGACATGTTATGATAAGCAACGCTTTTGTCTCTTTCTGTTAAGATTTCACACTATTTATTTTGTTTATCTGAAAATAATCCATATAATAAACCGAGTTAAGATAGAATAAATGAGAATTAGGGGAAGAAATGTCAGGATGCGATGAACTAGACAAATGAGAGGTGACTGTTCTTTGAAAAGGAGACGTGTAGAGTGGAGAGCTGACTAATGGAATTCCTTGGGTACCATTTTTTGTCTAATCTTTATTTTAATTCAAAAAGCAGGCAGGAGAGATACAAAGCTGACAAAAGTTGGGAGACGTTTGCTAATACTGCAGAGACCACAGAGTTAAACACTCAAAGCTTGGTGACCTTGGAAACACAGCAAGGCCACACGATTGGTAAGGATGGCTCTATAACTGGGGCTCAAAAAGTGGAAGCAACAAAAGGGTAAAAAGACAGCAGTAATCAATAACAAAACTGAGTCACTGCTTTGATTTGACTGTGAGAAAAGAAAATACAATTCCAAGATGCATCAGAGATCAGGTTTTGATAGAAAGAGAGAATGTTTGTGCCAGTAAGTTAATATGCTTAATATTGGCAAGCAGAACACTGTGCACAGCGCTTGTTACCATGTTCAGGTGATACCAATTCAAGCTGCAGCAGCTGCTCAGTAGCAACACTAAAATGGTCATGGAGGAAGTCAGCACATATAGTATTTTTTGTGTGTGCAATGCAACTCTTGTGCCTATAGAGGCTTTCAGAAGACATCTGAAGAAGACATTCAGAATAATATATTGTGTCATTAGACGAACTGCTTCAATCTGTTAATCTATGTAATGACTGAGAGACAGAAATAGCATCTAAAGAGTTTGGCTCCTTACAGTACTCTTGCTAAAAATGTCATACTAGTCACTCAGTGACAATGTCAAAGGGAACTGTAAAGTTTCATAGGTAAGTTTGCAAAAACTGCAAAATAAAACTGCTGAATATTTTCTCAAGCTAGTTGCAGCTGAGAGTGCCAAGATCTCTAACTCCAAAGAATTTGGAAGAGTTTTTGAAAATTAGCTCTTAGCCAAGTGAGTTGCTGGCTGACTTCCCTTGTTCTCTGAGGATCTTAGTTCAAGACGAGTCCTTTAGAGAGGCTGTGCAACATGGTCACGTTGATCCATATGCTACTGTACTTAGCTTCATACAGAGCAGCATGGTAATCCCAAGCAAGAAGTGTCACAACTTCTTGATACTTCAGAGGAGGTTCAATCCTTTACCTTTATTTTGTGTTAATGATGTGTCTGTGAGATGCAGTAAGACTGTAACTCAGGACTGTCTTTGTAAATACCATTTAATTGTAATGTAGTGCAGTTTCTTATAAAATACTTTCAGGTTAGCTTTGGCAGATGAACAGAAACACTTTTAGTTTTGACCTGAGATAGTTACATTGTGGTGGTTTGTTTGTTTGTTTGCTTGTTTTGCTGGAAAGTAATACCAAAAGACTGATAGCCAGTTGAACAACATTAAATGTTTTTATCCAAAAAAAAAGAAAAAGACCTACATTCCTCATAGCACTGGATCTAGCAGCCATCTGAATGCTGTGCACATTGAGATGTACAAGATACAAATTCATTTATTTTTTTCCCACTATTAGCATTTAATTTTTATTCCTATTATTAGTGTTTATTGCTTAGGTGATAGCAATCCTGCTTGTAATAACTCCAAGCTAAGATGAAAGGAGCATGTGAGGAATAATGAGAAAGCTTGTAAATATGAAGAATATCTAGAAGGAGGACTTGC
>VXAV01005321.1:113143-128795 GCA_013399715.1 Alectura lathami
ATAAGTTCTGTTATTTTTATATTTTTAGAAGAATTCTGAATTTTCTAGGAATATTAAATAAGCATTTCTCAATAGGATTTGAGAAGTTATATTTATTTTCCTATGCACTAAAATGCTGACTGTATTTCTGCTCCAAAATGGTGAAAAGATACCAAGCCAGCTACTTTTATCATTATTTATTCTCTAAAATCTTAAAGTGACTTTAGCTTCAGTGACTTTAGCTTAACCTAAAGAAAGAAAAAACAAAAGACCATTTTTATCAGCAGGTGACAGACGTGGCTTATGATAGCCAAATTATATAAAAATGCAACTTTTACTGAGGTAATTGAAGAAAACAGTGCTAAAGGAACCTAAAAACAAACCATCACACACCCTCGCTGCCACCCCCACAATCAAATTTTTGTTTGGTGCTAGGATTGTTTACCTGTGTTTTTTGAAAGTTCCTAGTTCAACCTGAGCAATACAGACAGTATGAGAATTTATAACCAAATTGAATGTGGAGAACATACTGGCTGCTCTCTATTAGTTCTCTCCTTCCACTGAGTCTAGTTTTGCAGACTGTGCATTGTTGTGATTGCATTTAATTAACATTTCATGCTTGGTTATTGGGTGGATTTCTTTTGTTTTCCTGGTGTTCTACTGTTTTCCTCTCTGAAAAAGTGCGTACCTGACAACAGATGTTCCACATGCATCTGTGTTGAGCACTGGTGGATGTTGCTTGCTTTTTCTTCTCCTGTAGCCATCAGCTGGAGCTGTATCACACCCATTCCATGCAGGCTGGGTCAGTTGTTAGGAATGAAAGTGAAGCTATTTATCCTCTTTCTTTTTCATTTCATTTTACAGCAGCATCATGGATTTTGTTCATATTTATTGGAGACTGCCTAAACTAAACAAGCAAGCATTGCAAGCAGGAGAAATCTACTCAGTTCATTTTGAATTAGGTCCATCAATTACTCCTCTACATTGAGTTTAATAACTCCCATAATTATCTGTATGGATTCACATAGAGAGCATGATTTATTTTTTTGAAAGCGAAAATTCATTCTCTTCTAACTTGACCTAACAAACCTATTAGGAGAATCTTCCATTACCTGAAGTTTCCTTTATTTTTCAGAATTTCTTTCCTAACCTTTCACGTAATTAAATGTAATTATGCTGTTATGTAATTATAGTGTTTATATCCTAAGTATTCTGAATTCTAACTTTATACTGCAGGTATTCTAGATTTTCAGTAAATTTTTCTTCTGTAGAGCTGTGCTAACCTGAGTCAGTGCTCTGTGTTTGCAGCCAAACACATTTGCTGAAATGTAGTTAGGATTATTCCTTAGAATGAATGTTCATTTTGTATTAAGCATACTTCCTTCACAGTCTTTGGGCTTTACTGCATCTTTTATTAGTGCCTTTGCAATTTACGTAGTTCTGGACAAGAGCTTTTGGGGTGTAGGAGTGGGAATTACTGTGTTTTTTGTTAATAAGCCAAATGTTACTACTCTGTCGATGGTATAGGTTTCTCTGTGGGGACAGATTCTGTCCCACATGCATTTTGTAACTGCCACCCTCACTAGACAGACTTTTTCCAGATGATTAAAATAAAAATTGGTTAATGTAAGAGTGGCACAACTTCTGACGCAATGGTTCACTTTGTAAAACCATTCTTTTTTGAATGGGGAGATGCTCACCCACCTTTGCCAGCTGCACTTTCCTAGCCTGCCACACTGACCTAATCTGGAAATTTTACATTGTGTTTTTGTGTGTATGTCCTGGTATTTCAGGCTGTGAATTTCGGAACACACTGGAAGCTTCCCAAAAATCAGGCAAGAGACATCACAAGGTCTGCATTTCTCATGCCTGAAATATTCATGGAAGTGGATAAATGCAATTTAACTATTTTCCTTCAAATTCTAGATAGAATTAAAATATCCATTTATATTGCATGAGAAGTGGAGAATAAAAGGGCATGAGGCATGCAGTTAGAAAATAAAATTCTAGTCTGCATTCACCTACCTCTTTTGTCCCTGACACAAAGGGGAAAGAGGTTAATCTTGCATTAGACCGGAAGTTCTCTGCTGAAGTCTGTCAAGCTGTTTGAGTTTCTGCCATCCTGAAATCCAGGTGAAAACAGTGTAGTACATGGTTGTTCCTAAACCTTTAAGGGGATATTGCTTTTGCTGTAATTAAGAACAGTTTCCAGGCCGGTCTGTGTTGGGGTGGAATGAATGCAAAATGCGAAAAGGATAAAAAATCTTCAGAAATTCCTCATTCCTTTTCTGCAATGACTTATAAATAAAACATGGAAACTAATTCATGACCTTGCTATAGTCGTCTCTGTTTGAGCCATATATTCCTCAGCGCAGGAAGCATGCCAAGTAGCGTGTCTGCAGCACAAAATCATCCCAAAGGGCAGAGGCTGCCTAGGGCTAGGTGTGGGAGAGAGATAGATACACCATGAGCAGCAGCCACACTCCAAAATAGCTTCTGCTAATTCAATTCCTTGATTCCTCCAATCAAATGACTGTTACGTTCTGCTGAATGTCGTTTGGTAGTAACACATGCAAACACGTTTACTGTAGCATTACAGCCTAGCACAGAGAGTTGTTCTCTACATACTTAAACCGCCTAGGCAACAGACTACAGCTGAGGGAGTTTTCCTAACCTTGTCCTTGGCTCTGCAAGGTGTGAATGCCCCAGCACACTGAGGGTTTGGCCAGCATGCCTGGACAGCCCAGCACAGTTATGTGTGTGATGTGTGTGGTGTAGCTGTAAAGACACGGTATTCGCATCCATTACACAGGCAGTCCTGATCCCTCCTGCCCTTCCTCTCCTGCCCGGCTTTAGGCATAGCAGTGGTGTGGTTTGCTTTGCTCTGTGCCGCTTGAAATACAGCACTATCCTGAGGCATAAATTAAACGCCAATGTAGAGTTGAAATGTGTAAGGCCTTTTATGCGTTTAAATCCTGTTAGTGCTGCGTTGGTTTTGGCCCAGACATGCCTCGGGCATGTTCACTGAACATCATCCACCTGAGCACAGCGCAGTAGCAGGTATGCATGCGATACTGGGAGTGTATGTTCGAGGAAGATGTCGCTGACTCATAGAGTAGTCTGATAAAAGCAGTATTCTGAGAGGATACAATAACTGATCTGTTTGCCAATGTGAATGGAAAGTTAACTTTCAGCAGGACTGTGCAGACTAAGTATGTTTCCTGAACAGGAAGGTGGGGTATCTTGTGGGGAAAGAAATATGGAACTTTGAAGTCTGGAGACTCAGGAAGGCTTTGAGTTACTTACGGCACCTGTGATAAAACTGTTGCTCAGCAAAATAAGGGGTTCATTAGGAGAACTCACTGCTGTCTTTTTCTGTTTGTGGTTTACTCTAGTTACAAATCCTACATATTGTTTGACATGAGTCACAGGAACTGTTAGCTGAGGGTGGTCACCTCTGGGGTGCATTAGAGAAAATAGGACTGGGGCCACAGTGACATGAGAACTGCAGGCTGAACCAATGATAGAGCTGGAATGAGAGAATAAACATCTCTTCAAAAAACGAATCTTATGCAGGCTGCTTAAAATTTGCCTAGGTGTTTGGGACTTCCTCTATAAACTGCCTTGCAATAGATTAATTAATGCAGGCAAACTTCTAGGTATCTTCCTTCTCATTGCTATGGCAACAAAGCAGTTTATAACAGCTTCTGATGTTCCAGGCAGCCAAAGATTATGACAGGATGAAATACTACTCTGTATTTAATTATCATGTTTTTAATTTGAATTTATCAGGAGACTGGTTGAGTAAAGTCTGCGAAATTGTCAGGCAAAAGAATCTGCTAAAAATTATTGCTAGCAAGATATTCAGCATGCATAAGGTGAAGGAGTTCCAATTTATAAATAAGTTTAGGAAGAACTGAACTCAAAATAAATCAAAGATGGATTTTAGGGATATGGCCATGTTTCAAAGATATTTTCAATGAGCCTAAATCCTGACTGTGAAGATTTTGACTCATTCTTCCTTCAGTTCCAAGTATTCTACAGAGCCCTGCAGTGACAGGGAAGTACGTTAGAAAGCGTGTGGTGGAAAGCAGGCATAGGGCTGTCTGCCAGCAGGCATCAAGTGCTGTCTTTGACCTTACATGAATATACAGCTTTTGTCTTCCCATTTTTTATCAGCAGTGTCAAGCATAGCCTCCCTAGGAGGAAAAGTGTTTCGACATCCTGGGGGTGAATCACAGAGCTCCAGTGGCTGGGTGTGTGGCTCGGGGTGGGAAGGTTCGCACTGCAAACTGCGATCGGGGCATGCCTGGCCGGAGAGATTGGGGGAACAAGGAGTAGCTGGCCAAGAGAGATACCAGATGGATTCGGTGAAAAAACACCCATTTTGAGAAGGCTGTTTCTAAAGTAATGGGGAGACTTTCCCAAATTAAAATTTACCTTCCAGGGGGTGGAAATATTTCTGTATAAACACACCATCAGAAATGAAAGGAAAAAAAAAAAAAAGTAATGAGAGGGAAAATTTGCACGTTTGATATTGTAACTAGAAAAAAATGTTTTTCTGATAATGGTATTTTCTCAACAAAATTTCATACAGTCTTGCAATGCTAAAATAAGAATTATCCAGCATTGCATCTAATTTTCTTGCCACTTGTTGTAAGTGTGGCAGCCACCAGGCTATGTAATTTGTTTACACATTGTAAATGCCATTTTAAAAAGGAAAAATATCGTATAGATTTGATGTAGCCTAAAAACATACAAGTTTTGCTCAGCCTGTCAACCATTCACTTTAATTATGAGACTTTATAAAGTTGCTTTTGAATAGTAAGAGTCTGCAAATACAATGATTAAGTGCATTTTTATGATACCATTTCAATTTCTACTCCAAGCCTCATTATTTATTAACTTTGAAAATGACATTGCTGAAAATGACAAAGACTTCATTGGCAGCTACTCACATATTCAGTTCATGGCAGTTCCTATTCAAAAAATGGTATCATAAAATGGCAATGACCTTGGTTCATCTTCCTAATGGTAATATTACTGAGGGATGAAGGCCAGTATTTTGGTGGTATTTGTATAATAGTTTTAGAGGAAATGCATTGCTGTCTGTAGAGAAACAAAGAAAACAACAAAATAGTGCCTTGAAAAATGGAACTGTGAGGTTAAAGGTATGGATTCCACTCCTGGCACTGAGTACTGTCTGATAGTAGCTAAAACTTGGTTCACTTTTATTTTTTTGGTGTCTCATTTAAAGCAGAGATAATAAATAATACCAATCACACTAAAACTGTGACCATTAATATTACAGATGCTTTGGAGTTGTGTTGTTGTTCTGTAAAATTTGTGGATGGCACTGTAAGGATGGCATATGGTTGAAAGGGGCTGGCTGAGCACTGCAGCCACAGCGCCTGGTGTGTTATGCGGCAGTGACCGACGGGTGTCCTAGGGTGCTTATTCCCAGCTGCATGATTTGACATTGGCTGTGTGAAAGTGAATATGAAAGTGCAACGGCAAATGAAGCTTGTGGTGGGGTTGTAGCCTGGAATGTGGTACAGGCACGCCCCGATCTGGATGCTGGCTGCTGAACTACCTTCAGCCTGGCCCTTACAAGTCCTGGCTGCTGCTTGTCCAGCTGCGCTGGGCCTTGGCCCTTTTGCAAATATTTTGCAACATTCAGTCTGTTTTTCTTCTGTCTGCTTTTCACTGTTGCAAGGAACAGTAAATAGACATGCATCGTGTCTGTATCTTTTCAGACTTCATTGTTTTCTCCTTTTTGCTCTAGAGAATAGTGACATGGTTTGGAGATGAATCATGTAGGTGCCAGGTTCCTACATACTAGGTTGTGTGAAAATATTTCATAGTCTTATGTTTCATAATATGCTGCTTTTCGACTTCTGTTAGAATTTCACTTACTTTTTGTATAAAATGCATCTCTATAATATAAATTATCCTGTGGATTATCTTGTAGAGCCAAAAATAGCTGATTTTAGCACCTTTTCTTTCTACCCTCTTTCAAATAAATCCTTCTAATGTTCTGTCTTTAAAGTAGTAGTGCTTCTTACTAATGAGCGCTATTGCCAGGCTTCCTTGTTAGAGTACTTGGTTAGAAATGTGCCTAACATACAGAAGTGATAGCTTACTGGGCTTTTATCAGTTCCTAAACAATTTCACAGTTAGGATCGGCATTTTCTTTGGAGCTTTGTGATTCAGTTCAGATCTCTGTAATTCTTGGAGGGAGTGGGGACTGTTCACAAGAGGAAAGAACTCAGTTTTCATACAGATTTGTCTTCAGATTCCTGCATAAATCACTGACTTAGAAGAACGGTGTTGTAACTGAAATGGTGGTACTAAATATTTGTCTGTCACCTGCTAGAAAGTATAAATTTTAGCACCACTATCATTAGTAAGGCCAGATGTCATTCTTTTCTTATTAAGATTCTGTTTAGACATTTATAATACTTTTGTTTTGGAACATTTTCATCATATCTCTGCTTCTGTAGATCATTTGGTACACAGATCAGAAATTATTTTGCTAAAAGCCTATTTATATGTAATAGACCCATATTTCTAAAGAGGAGCTGCTTCTCTTGATTCTTTCAAAGATGTTAGCAAATTCTGCACCATATTGAGTGCCCTTTGGCGGCAGGTGAAGAATTCAACAGCTTGTGGGAGTGCTAATTAGAGCTAATAATAACTTCAGTGACCTGCCTTGGCTTTAAAATGCCTGACAGAATTTACTCTGTCTTTGAAGAATAGTGATTTTGTTACTGTGCATGCCTGATTAGGGATGCTCATGTCTTCATGTTCCTGTGTTTAGTGATCACACACAATTAGCCAAGTGGGTGCTTGTGAGTGAATGAAAGAGAAGTGGGTGGCGCTGAGGAAGCAGGAGGAAGAAAAGGCAGAGATCTCTCAAAAATACTACACCAGAATTCCATTATTAGAGGGATTTGTATCTGTTAGCTAAATAGCCTTGTTAAAACAAGCAGTAATAATAGGAAAGAAATTAGAATGGGATTTTAATTATTTGCAGTTAAACCTTTTCTGATTTTGGTACTTTTTTCATCGTTAGTTTGCTGAAATATGTACAAGGAGTCTGAGGGAAGTCAAAACTTTAATTTGAGCAAGTACCCAAAAAGCTCTGAGGTACGAGAGTTTTATTTTATCTGGCTAACAGATTGTGGATGGTGCAGAAAGCAACTGTATTTTCAAGGGGATTATCCTAGATCTTTCCAATGTAAATATCATTAACACTAGCCAGAAAAAGAAATTTGCATTCTTTTATGAGTTGTTATTGGAATGACAAATTAGGTTTGTCTTCTGATTTTTCTTTTGCTGAAGCAAAACTTGAGATAAAATAGGGGGTCCTTCATTAGAGTCTTTAGTTCCTCATTAAACATTTGGTTTCAGTGGTGCCAAAACAGCCCCAAGCAGATCCCCATCCTGCTGCCTCCCACTCATTTGTGACCTCCTGTGGGCCCCGTCATTTGTCCCATCACAGCTTTTTGCTTAGTTGCACAGTGAACAAAATCAGGGAGCTTATCCAACTAAAAAGAAGGATGACCAGGAAAAAATAGGATTATTTTTCACCTGGGTCAGTTTCCAAGCTGTTTCACTACAAGCAGCTATACTGGCACAATGGAGAGGGCTTATGAATTAACTGCTGCCAGCAGCAGGAGGCAAGGGATACTTAAGATGTTAATGTCACTAAATGTATAATGAACTACAACCTCTCCCTTTGGCTTTAAAAGGTGCTGAAGACTCATCTGCCATCTCTGAACATAGGTTAAATAAAAAAAAATAAAACCCACAAAATCAAGTATCTGAAGCCTTGGGTTTCTTTAGAGGTGGACAGACGTGGAATACCAGCCTTTCTCCTCTATTAATATATATTTTTGATGACGTTGGTATATTTGTTAGGTTCTTAATTTGGCATAACTCGTGCTCATAGTCACAGATTTGTGTTACTGTTAAAGGGCATTCCAAAAATCAAAGAGCAAAGAATATTCGGGATTGGCTGCCTTAGCCAGTCAATTTGGCGTGCTCAGGAGCACCATTACGAACTGAGGAACTAACTTCCCACACAGTGAGAGCAAAGACGTTGTTTTACAATCTACCTGCACCATCCATGAGCATAAAACATACAATCAACTTTTTAAAAAGTAAATTTTTTTCTAGAAGAAAGGCTACCGAGGTTTGTTTTTTTTTGTTTTGTTTTGTTTTGTTTTTTTTTTAACTTGGAACATAAGCATTATATTTTTTTTAGAAGGAATTGTAATTTACGTTTGGCCTGTTTCTAGAGCAGCAAACTTTATCACCCAGTCTTGGCATGTGCAGATAGATGTCCCCTTCTGTCTCCTTGGCGAGTTATTCCTTATGTTGCCAGGAAATCTTCATCATGCTGCTTGGAACCGGCTGCTGGCCTGTCCACCTACTGCCAAGCAATTCCACTGTATGAGTCCAGCTTACCCACAGCACACGGTCTCTTAGCTCTAGCTAACACGTAGGAAAAAGGTCGCTGTGCAAAGGCCACCCTAGGGGACCATATGGTCCTATGAACGACATCATCACTATTGTACCACCGCTAATGCAACCCTGTTACTAACTCTGACGCTCCACATGGATTATGCATAACTATGTTTTCAAAATGAAATGTGCAGTATAACTGAGGCTGTACAACAAAATAAGGAATTAAAAATGTTTTCTGTAATAATGAATGAACGAGCCTGCTCAAGTTGAGTTCAAACCTGTAGTTGCAAGACACGTTAGCCAAGGAGTTTAAATCAGAGGGACAGATTGCTGTGCCATTCTGTCCCATGAAAGAAATTGAGTTTGTTTTCTGTCTATGCCGGAAAATTGTAACTCTCAAACTAGAAGACTGGACTACTAGCATCCTCAGAGTTTGTTGGCTTTAGTCTGTGTTCTTCCATCATTTAGTGTTAAATCACACAGAACACAAATCACACAGAATTAGCAGAAAGTTAGGGCACAGGTTATTATTACAATGAGTACACCTCAAGGAAAATTATTCAATTTTTAGTATTTATTGTGAACTTTTAAGAAGTGTAAGACAGTGAAAGTAGTATTTGCCTCCAGTGTTAAAGGTTACCATCTCATTATCTTAACAGACTTTAGATCTGCTCTGCAAATTAGATAGTTTTAAAATCTTCTCTAAGTCTCTTGTATTGCTAGTATTTTTTCAGTTTCATGTAGAAACTATTATCTTGGTAGTTCTTCAGACCTGATATAGAATACTCCATGTATACTGCATTTTACTGAGGAATTTTATCTAGGCTTTGGAGAATTTGATATCCCTAACAAAATTTATGTCTGTAATTATATTATGACTGGGGAATACATGAAAAATACCAGCTATTTAAGTTTCTGCATAATCCATTTCTATGGTCTATGTTATAATCCTAAAGATGTTACCTTCATTTTTGGCACAAAAGTCCAGCTGAATGGCCAGCTGTGACTCTCTCAGGTAAAAGATGCTAACTTAACAATATGCATTTTCTGTCAGCTACTGAATTCCTCAGGTCTACACAATGAACTGGCACACTGGAATATGTTCGTACCTGGTGACATAATTTTATGTTTTGAGGAGAAGAATCAAAGCAAATGAGAGCTTACGTTGAAATATTTTTCCATACTTTTAGAAAGAGTCAACATCAGGAATGTTATTTTTAGGTGCTTATTTCTAGTCTTTTTATGGGATGCTGCATTTAGATAATAAATATTTGCCAAAAAATGCAAAATTTATTTCCAGCTATGTAAATATACAAGAAAACTGTGGCATTTCAGAAGCAGTCTGTGGGTTTTTAATAGTCTCTGTGTGTGTTTTAAATATATTATGTTTCTTGGTAATGCAGTCCATCTTATTCTACATAATTATAAAATAAGAACCTGTAATATACATCTAAACGTAACTCAATTTAAAGAAAAAGTTTTACATATACCTAGCTACAGTGTTTTAGCTGCAGTCTAAATGGTATAAATTATCTTTTGTAATGTAATTTCTTTTACTGTGTAGGTGAACAGACCAATACACAGAGAATTGAAGCAGAGTTGTTTATTTGCTGAGCACAAATAAATAAGAAGGACTTTACAGACTGATTACTCTTTTAGAGGATGGTTCCCTTATAGGCAATTTCTTGTGCTAAAATTACATGCCAGACTTAGCTTTGAGAAGGCCTTGTGTCTCCAACACTGTACTGTTCATTGCTGCAGTTCCTGCTACAGCAGGAACAAGCAAGATCCAAAGTATTTAGGTACAATACATACCATGCTTACTGAAAGCTGTCTTCACCTGAAAGTGTTAAAATTTCTCTCCCATGGGGCTAAAATCTTCACTGCCCTTCCTTAGCAAGGGTTGATGCTTTACTGCCTTTGTACCGAGGCACACAGATCTGCCTTACTGAGGAGCAATGAGGAAAAAGGCTCTCGAGGTGGCTGGGTGTAGCCACAACAGTGGAGCTGCAGCTGTGTTGGTCAGTACCGTGCGGACGGATCAGTTGGTGGCAGGAATGAGGTAGAGCTCTGCCAGCAGAGAACTACATCAGCTCCTGTGCGAAGCTGGTGTGGCTCAAGGTGGGCTGGGGAAAGACAGCAGATGCAGAAATGCACATTAATGTAAATGCATAGTTGGGTTTAGTTGTACCGAGTTAAAACTTAGGGGAGATGGGAGTCTGAGTTCAAGGTAATGGAATACCAAGGCCTTTAACCTTGTAACTACTTTCTGTAGCAGAGCTACATAGGCTCTGCATAGTCTCTAGAAGAAAACCTTGTGGACTTTTTGGTTTTATTTTTTCCAAATATACCTGAATTCCTTCTTAAACCACAGTCTTTCATTTTAACATACTATGAACTAGGTATATCTGCTGGCACTATGACATGTGGCCTGTCTTTTGCAGCCCACAAGCAAGGGTTTAAGCTGCAGCAGCAGTGAACAAACAAGTGAAGTCCATTGACATTGGAGTACAAGGTCATGAGGGGAAAGGGAGATGGAGAGAGTGAGGTGAGTGACCTTGCTGTAAAAGTGCCAGACGTAGTGAGGGTAGGAGAGTGAGCTGGCATGAGACGAGAGCTGTGGCTGTGAAAGAACAGGGTGCAGTCTGCCTTGTGTTTGTATCTAAGGGGACAAAACTCTCAGTGGAGTCTGAAAAGCTCTGGGTAAAGCTGATGGGAGAAGCCTCAAACTAAAGCTAATGCTCTGATATGTTGTTCTGTACATACAGAACCTGATGAAGCTTTCCAAATAGCTTGCTTAGGTTTAGCAGTTTAAAAGGACGTGCAGGCCTTGCTGCCTTGGTAAGCCAAGTTATGACATGAATTGAAATTTATAGTTTTCATTGTGTTTTACTTCAAGATTTTATATTGTTCAAAATGAAGCCCCAGATGAAGTTTAATTTGCAGAATCAAAGAAAAGTGGTCTGTTACTGTTACAAATAAAGCATTTTTATAGCAAATTGCTTTTATAACTGTTAATAGGAATTAACATAAATGCAAAACACAGCTACTGAAAGAAGCAATACTTCTGTGAGTGTGCTCATCTTGCTTTACTTCCAGCTGAGGAAAATGTAACGTTTATCCCCTCCAGATTTAAAGTATTAGAAATGCAGTCAGACAAGGAGGAAGACTAACATTTGCTACATACAGCTCAATGAGGAAGGCAACAATGGAATTGACTTTGTCAGTTACATTAGAGATGTTTAAGAAAACTGCTACCAGCTCAGTGTGTATTTTCAAACTAATACATTTTTAATATAGCCTTCAGCAGATGTTTTGTTAAAGGTCAGACTACCTTAAGTCTGTAGTCTTATAATGTATAGATTTCTGTTGAGAAATGTTTGTTTTCTTTGCAAACAACTACATTTTCCAATAAACACAGATAGTTATAAATACCAAACCTTAAGGGAACAAAATGTTCAAAAATAAAATAAAAACAACTTGCTGATCGCCAGATATTCGATGCTACTTCTTTTTTTGTAACAAACATATCAAAAAAAAGTTTATCATTGTTATTTGTGTTTGATAGGATATTACCTTTTTTCTTTCCTCCATACGTATTTGCTGGGATGATGATGATGCAAGAAATCAACAAAACAGAGAGAAGTTGCAAACTTTTCATTTCTTCTTTCTCTGAATGAGAGTTGGGAAATTCACTGCTTAATTCTGCCAAGAGATGGGAAAAAGGACAGAATTATCAACGCTTTGCAAGAATCCCATTGCCCATTAATCATTAACCTTGAAATCTACTGTCCACTGCCCCATTCTTTCCTTTTATGGAAAAGAAAACAGAATTTGCCTATTTCCAGTATCTTTGTTTTTATTTTATGCCACTTGTGGCAGAAATAATTTGGAACAGGATCTTCTTACCTTGGTCAAAAGTGCTCAGCTCCGAACACAGCAGAATTGAGGGTGCTTTTCCACTGAAATACTGCCAAAGACCATGGGTAGCTAACTCAAATTTAGTTGGTCAACAGCTCAGTCTGAACACATTGCAAAATAACTGTGAGAGCTGAAGGTTAACCTAAATATTTCACTGACGTAGACAAATCCTGGTATGGGAAATACCTAACATTATATATATAATAAACTGTTATAACAGTGATAAAGTTGATTTTGGATAATTGCAAAATGTTTCCTTTGAAATTTAGTGAACAAATTTTTATCACATTAAACAATTATTAGTGAATCACAATTAACCAACATCTGTCTCCACTGAAGGTTAAGCTATCAGAAGGAAGTGTATGTAATAATTATAGGAGTCATTTCAGAGAAAAAGGTCTTACTAATACAATGTTTTATACTGGAAATCAATGCAGAATCTTAATTAAAGCAATGTATGTGAATTACACAGTGAACAGTTGTGAACTGCAAAGTGTGACAGGGCAAAAAATTATTTCCACTAGTCAGTATGTATTGCCATGGAGTGGATCCCACATGATTTACGCTAGGGAAACCCCTTTTTTCCTTCCTGCAGACCTTCCTGCATATACTAGTATCACCGAAACGAGGGAAAGTCTTCAAAAGACCTATCTGGGGAGAGATCAACAGTGGAGAGAACTACAGTTCACTGGTTCTCAGGGGACACAGAATGCCTCCAATTGAAACTGGAAGAATTAATTGCCATTGGCCTTGGAAAGAAACTCCTTTTGATTTGGATTTGAGAGGGAAAGGGATGAGATGTTCTGGATGCCATCAGAGAACCTGCAACAAGAATTCAGGCTGTGATGGTGGACAGGAAATGCTCTATTTTGGCAAAATTAGCGCTAGCGCCGCCTTGCAGTGATCCATAGTAGACAAGAGAGTAGGGAATGTTTAGGCGAGAAAGAGTTATGAGGTGGTTTTTCTGCAGATAGGAATTGTTCAGGAACAGCGTGGTAGATGTGTCAGGTACCAAACAAACTTGGATTTTTGTGAAGAGATTGCCTGGACTGGAGGGATTAGTCCTTGGATTTACTTCTCACAGAGAATCCTGGGAAACCAAAATGGCTTTTCAAGCATCTTATGAAGGATTGACCTGGATGTCATGATGGCTGGACCTGATAATCCTGAAGGTTTTTTCCAGCCTAGATGATTCTATGATTGCTTAAATTAGTAAGAGGAAAAATGGGTCAAGGAGGAATTGCAAAACAAGGAGGTACCAGGAACTTGCCTTCCTCTCTGTCATTGACAACGCTTCATCTGGCAATCCTGTGTCAGTCATTGCTAGTATTAATTTATCTTTTCACTGTTGTCAGAATATCAGCAGTAATGGTAACAATGCTGTGGGAATCATTATCTAGTATATCGAGCGCCAGCCTCCAGAGACACGTGCATTTATCAGACCAAAACCAACCTGGGCTTGCCCAGCATGGGAGGCAACCCTGCCCATGGCAGGGGGGTTGAAATTAAATGATCTTTAAGGTCCCTTCTGCCCCAAGTTATTCTATTGTTCTGTGATTCTATGATTTGAATGAGAAATTCCACAGTGTATATTCAAGATGAGTTTATGTAGCACAAAACGGCATTCTATGACACGAGTCCTTGGAGAGCAGATACCATTGTGTTCTGGAGGAAGGAGCTGGTAACAGTGGCCTCTCTTGTGTTGTCACACTACATGTTTTTGTAGTATGTTTCTTTTTCCTAGGTGTATTCTCTATATGATCTGCTTGAGTAGTTTCAATTATTTATCTAGTCATAAAGAAGAGAATGCATCTCCTCAACGCAATGATCATTAGAGGCAGAAGACTCATATATGCAATACATTATTTTTCTGTGAATCCAGATATTGAAATTGTAACCTTTGCAGTCCTCAACATGTTTGTCTGGTCACTTGAGGAAATTACTGACTTTGCTTGAGCTGCTCTCTCTTCTTAGTTGATTTGTATAGAATATGTAATATTCTACAAACATATAACCCAAATTTTTTTCAGGAATTAGTTCCTTATATAAAAAATATAACAGGAAATAATCTTTGGCACAAAGATCCTTAAATAATGTCTGAAATTAAGTTCCTACATTTAAGGTTTAAATATGTTAACCATATTTAAAGGATCCATTTAAGAAAAATTGTTATTCTTCTAACAAATTAGTAGATCTGATCTCTTTTTCCGTAACACCCAGCATTTGCTCATTACTGCATTTTCCACATGAAAGCACTCATACCTACTGTGGTGTTCTGGATCTTTTTTCAATACTAAATTCAAAAAGAGAAAATCCAAATTGTTCTTTTTAATCCATTGCTTGTGTGGAATAGATAGAACACATACTCTGCATTGCATGGAGTCTAATTCTTGCCTACTTTACATGAAATAGAAACTTTTCTTAAAAAACATGCAGCTTCCAAAAATAAAATTCAAGCTTATGTTACTGTTTATTTCTGGTTTGCATGTATATCATAAAACGGCTTGATAACCTTCTCTCACCTGCTTAAAGATGCTGCTTGTACAACATACACCCAGGAGGTATGCTCTTAAATCAGAATCCCCATCTGTTTCTTGGCTAATGTTCCAATTAGAGTTAGACTTCTTGCACTTATTCACATCTATAATAAAATTGATGGTTTCACTATTGAGAAGCAGCACGTGACTAATGGTGCATTATACCATGCAAGCTTTTCCTTAAATATACCTTCTTAATCAAGTTAAATAAAGGAACACAGAACAGAAATTTGCCAGTCCTTTTTTTTTTTTTTTTTTTCTTTTTTCCTGAGACCAAACTGTTCATCAAGATGGTTTTCAATCACCTGAGGACCAATAACATTGTAGTACAAGATGTTCTTTCAGCTTTGGAAGAGATTTTATGGACCAGAACTTCAGCTGGCATAAATTGGCTTCTGTGAAACTATAAAAATTCTCACCAGCTGAGGATCCACTCTGTGTTCCTATAATTACCCACTGACGTCTGAAAAAAGATTCATGTGAATGGTTATGCTAATATATTCGTGGTTATAAAGCAAGAAAATTTGTATGTGGTTGAATTTTTAATGCAGTTTTTTAATCCAGAATTTATTCTCTCAGTTTCATCATTCCTAAGATTTTTTAACATCAAAAAACTCTGAAGAGATATTATCAGATGGGCTTGTGTGTGGATTCATGGCCTATGTCAAATGTTCAACAGCTGCACGAGTCTGAAACTTCCTTTCCAGCACTACCTACTGAGCAAGCAGACTTTATCACGTTCT
>VXAV01005321.1:129779-143006 GCA_013399715.1 Alectura lathami
TTGCTTGTTCACCTTCCTCACATCAAACAGAACCACATCTGAAAGAGGAGAATGCATGGTAAGAACAGGAATGCTCTCTCCCTTCCCTTTCTACTACTGCACTTAGGAGGAGGGAGACTTTTTGATAACAAATAGAAAGCAAACTTGTTTCAGAAATTGATTGATGGCTCTTATGAATAAAGAGGACAGCAAGAACCATACAGCTAGGGATTATTGTAAGCAACATATTTGAAGAGGATACACTTGAAAGCACTTAAAATAGAAGAGAACCATGCCAAAGCATAGGAACTTGAAAGACATTAAACATTCACATGCTGATTGATGGTAACTCTTAGGAGTTGACACATTTACAAGAGCAAAACCTGGATCTATCTGTGGAGTTGCTGTTACTGAAATTGAGTCTTTATGAAAAGGGAAGAACAAACAGACAACAAAGGTGAATGAAGAATAATTGGAATCAAATACACAGAGCATAAATGAACAAAGAAATCTGAATGATGAAACAAAAATCCCTCTGCATGAAAGGAAAAACAATGAGAAAAAAAAAAACCCTATTATCTGAACAGATGCAAGTCTTAATAGCACAGGCAGACTGATCAGTAGTTAAAAACATTTCCAGGCAATCATCTCTCCTGCACCAGCTAACTGCATGATTTTCAACACCTCTCTCTGCAACAAGCAGTTCTGGCCACCAGAGCCAGGAGGCAGCTCCATGGATGTTACTGAAGGTCGACGTTAAAAAAATGGGTGGAGGGGGGGTGGAGAGGAGGGATCTTTCCTTCTTCACTTCCTCTCACTCCAAAGAGCCTTCTCTCTTTTGGCCCTAGTGTCTCCTTGCTTTAACTCTGTGCAGCTAGCACCACTTTGGCTTTTTATTAGGAAGTGTAAAGAATGGGGGGGATAAGAAAGTAATGGGGGGTAAGGAGACTGTTTGAGATGCTTTGTTATAGACCCCAAATTCTTTGTTCCAGGGGTGATAAACAGCTCGTTAGTCTTCTAGCAGAAGTCAGATAGTGGATTGGTAGACCCTTAGACTGGATGTATTGTGGCAATTCCTACATTTCTACAATATTAGAGAAGATTATAGGATAGAAAATTGTCTTGTTTAAGGGACAAAGAAACTTTAAATATCACATACATTTAAAAGCTTCTCCAAACTTTCTGAAATTCTAGTCTGAAAAACTGTCTGAAAATATTTTCAAGAGCTTATCCTTTATAAAATATTTGGAGCTAGACAGAAGAATGGATCATTAAAACAATATTGGAAGTATTTAACCTTCTTGAACTTTAACATTTCAACTCATTTTCATGTTCTGTTTGACATATATTTTTCAATCAGTTTGTCCTGTCTTTATTGATTTGGAACAAGCAAAGTGATCTTTCTAATGGAATTTATATCAAGAGATTATGTAATCAGCAATTTACTTTTTCCCTTGGCAATTCTGTAGGTGTAACAATGAATTTAAAATTTTGTTGTTGTTCCTCAGTCCGCTTACTGCTGTGGTAATGGGAGATGTGGTCCATGAGGTTGGCTTTTATAAGCATTATGCTTCTTTCCAAATTTTTCTGGAAAAGGCACAAGCTTATGCCTATTTCTTGTGCTAGGAAGAACATGGCAGCTACAAGGCTGGCATAGAATCACTTTTTATCCCAAGTGACCAGAAGTCTTCTGCAAATCAACACCATTAAGTAACATGCGCCGAGTATATTCACCTTGGCTCCAGTGCTGAGTCTGCAGCAGTCAGAGAAGGCTCTTATAACAGCCTATATGTGTGTATAACATCTTCAGCACTTCAACCATCATTCAGATACAGACCAGGATATAGTTACAAGATGAATCATCATGTAAGCTGCAGTTCACTGATCCTCCCATTCTTCCAAGTGTTAAATTGCATAAATACAATTTATTTTCTGGGTTTGAAGGCTGAGAGTTACTTAAAAGCTCTGGGACATGATTTAATTGGAAAGCCATCACCACTTCAATGTAATTCTGGAGTGTTTGTCTTTCCACTAGTGCTGAATTTTAGATGTTCATTTTCCAAACACTAAGAATGTGTCCCTGATTATTACTATGGCCATTACACTATGGCTGATGATGGAGAAATGATAAAGTTGGAGGCATTTTGTTTTCAGCCTTTTTTTGGTCTTCTTTGGATTTGACTCATCCAAATACTTCAATTATGCAGCTATTTCTATAAAGTTCAAATAAATTACTTCCTTAAGAGCAGGCATGTGTTTAAAAAATTCTGGTTTAGGCTTTCGAAGTAAAAGTCCATTTATGAGATACAGATTCTGCTGTCAGATACTCTAGCGCAATTCAGAGTTGTTTCACCATGGCAGATGGGTTTATATTCACAATGCTGGCAGCAGAGGTTGTCACAGATTTTAACCTAATACTGAGAGGATTCCCTTCATCCCTATTTGTCTGTCACTTTGCACAATGTTGTCATAAAGCTGTTGTGGATAGCCAAGGACATACTTTCCTAGCCTGGGATGATTCTGTGCTAGTGCAAGGAAATGTAAGTTTCTGATGTTGGACCTTGCTTGTAAATTGCAAAGAGGAGTCTGATCTGCTCTCCAGAAAGATGGTTTAAAGATTCAGCCTAGCTACAGCAGATCATCAAGGACTGTTGCTATGCATTTAAAAAAAAATATTTATTAACCAAATTATGACAGTGAGTAGTGTGGGTTTCAGCTGTTCTGATTTGCTTTTGTTCTGTCTCTGATTCTCTCTGCCAGTGAAAACTCTCTCTCTCTTTCTTTCTTCATCTGTTGTCAGTTGCCTCTCTTACTGTTTACTTCCTCCCTGGCACTGGTGAGACACGGTCCAAGCTCTCCTGAGTATGAGGTTTCCAAGCAATCTATGTACGTCTACCACTCACTGTGACATTGTGCACAAGTTAAAAGGAGTACACTTAGAAAAATATTGTATGATGTCCTCGGCAGCATCAGGCACAGCTGGTAGTGGTATCACCAAGGCAGGTGTGTTTAATGCCACCATGACTATTGTGTACAGATCAGAAAGAAAAAAAGCAAGGAAAAGTAACATTTTGGTTTCTGAAGCTGTTTTTTCTGAACTGTTTTGTTGCCTGGTAATAGATGTCTTCAAACAATTCCACAACATTCAGCTTAAAAACATAAACAGTATTATCATATCTAGTGTTTAAAAATGACACTAGGAACCAGGTGTTGTGGTTTCTTTCTGTCTCTCAATTTCCTGTTAGCTCAAAGGTAATTTACTCAACTTTCTGTTAGTTCAGGTGTTCCACTGCAGTTTAATAGTATTTATGAGTGTGGTGAGGCTGAATGAATCCGCTGCAAATGACAGTGTATTTTCTGTGAAAAGGTGCTCTATAAGTCAAACTACTAGTTTTGTCTCTAACTGAATACTTCAATCTAACAGATGGAAGCAAGGCTTAAGAAAAATGTTGAATATTTTTTCCCTTGCATATTTCTGCTAATTTTGTATCTCAGAACTCACTTTGAAATGAATGCCTGCTAAACGAACATAAATGTTAACAGAATACGTTTTCCCACACACAGTTATATGTTCCCACATCAAAAACTTTGAAGTTGATGGTTTTAGACCACACCAGGTGTGGACATTACCAGGGCACACTATGAATGCAGAGAGCAATCAGCTGTGCTGTGCTCTGGCTGTGGCTCAGCTTTGTTCCTTTGTAGTGAGTGGGGACTGCTTCCTCCCATCACCTTCCTACACCTACTGGGATCCTGCACGTTCAACCAGGCAGGTGGTTTCTTTCTGATGAAAACAATAGCTCCAGAAAGTTGTTGGCTTTCTTTTGTAATCTGGTGGTCTTATCAACTTTCTGTGGGTTTTGTGGTTGTTGCCTGTGAAGGGTGAGGTGTGCTGTGGCTCCGTTCACAGTAGAATGATGATACCTGCAGAGGAGGGACTGTCCCCATCACCTGCTGCAGTAGATAACTTCTGGCTTTTTGCTGTCACAATGACAGTCCTAAGTTGCTTTGTACACAGGCTTCCTATGTCTGCTTTGATTCCTGCATTTGCTTAGGTTCATATCTCTACTCTGTCCTTTATTGCAACTTCAAACTGCCTTTTGTAGGGCTTCTTATCAGGAAGCATAATGGTTGTCTTTCTCAAAACCTTAAGTTCTTCATTGAATAACTTGTGTGGAAAAGCATGTGTTGAATTATCAAGCTGACCAATGGGTTTATGGTGATCAGAGAATAGATAAGCAGTCTCAAATGCATTTAATTTGGAGAAAAAGAAGAGGCTTGTGTACAAAGGACTCATCCATGTGATGCCAGCCTTTCTAAGCCCATGCTTGCTGTGGCACTGTAGACCTGTCCCTCCACATCTGCACATTCCCTCACTCAACACCATGGCATGAAGCCCAGAGCAGCCACCACTGGCCTGCAGTGCCCTCCCACTCCTGTAAGGAACAGCACAGGACTAGGCATCTATACCTTCCCTCCCAAGATTTTACTAGCTTAGCTCAGGCAGGGCTCAGTGCCCTGCCTGCTGTATGTTCCTTTTGTTTTTCTGTTCTAATTATAATTTCAAAACTAATATATATATATATATATATTCTAATTTCCAGGCTCCGTTTGGCATCTTGTACCAAAATTTCCTGCAGAGAAAGAGCTAAGACTATTGGATAGAAACCTTTCTTGTCACATTCCCTCACAGATGGTCCAATCTGCTCTGCATTTCATGCCTGACAGCTAGTTAATCTGGCAGTACAGGAACACACATTTAAAAACACAAGTTCTGGATCAGCCTCAGGTAAGAATCTCAGTTCTTTTCTGTAACCTGAAACTATAGGTATGCAATGACACACAAACCAAATCTAAAGAGAGTAATCCTGCTTTCCTCACTTATATGTGCTTCAGGAGGGAGATACATGTTTGGTATATATTCGAAGACATGTGAGGTAACTGTCTGCCTTTTCAAGGTAAGGTAGCTGGGAAGTTTGTATGGTAGTACAAATGAGCTATGGTAGACATATACCGCTCTCTTGTAACCACAATGGATACAAAAAAATACATCAGTGTTTTATTACGTTAAGTCAACAACTTTTTTTTTGTCCTGCAATGCTGCCAGTACCCTGGGATACGAGAGGCAGTATCTCCCTCTAGACTCCTGCAAAATGCACCTTTTTCTCCTTTTCCACATGCTAATCAGAGGGGAACACTTTAGAGAATTTTGGTCTGCACAGAAATATATAGGTATGTAGATGCACCTCATCTGGGGTTAAGGTAAGTCACCGCAATCAGCTATCTATCTGCAGCAGCTGGGGCTGTGTGGCCCTGCAGAATTAGCTGTGCCAGTTCAGCTGTGCCTTTGTGGAATAACCATACCACCTGGCTCCAAGGAGACATTCTCCAAACAGGTCAGGTGTCTCAAGAAAGGCAAGCTGGCTGCTGTGTGTGTGGGACCTGGAGAAATCTCACGTTTTTCTGCCTCAGGGTAAGACCACAGAGCAGCATAAAAAGGCAGTGGTATCAGGCATTCAGAGAGTACTCCTGTGCATTTGTGGCTTAGTCCACTACAAGTGGTAACTGCAGGTAAGGAGCTTTGCAGTCTGGAGGGAAATATGCAGAGTTTAGTCATGTTTGTTCAGTGCTGTGGAATTTCTGATGATGTTGCCTATTGTTTAATCTGGAAAGGTAGCTTTGATTGAGTCCTGCAGGGCTGGCAGTTTTGTGTCAGACCCTGTGTCCAGCTGAAAAGATAACTAGAAGTTGTGGTGCCCCCCTGATAGTACAGGCAGGCTATAATCTTGCCTTATAGCTTACTGTTGACTAAAATATTTTTGGACAAAAGGAATGTTTCCATAATGTGTTTGTGTATTGTCCAGTGTGATGGGTCAGACCCCCTAGGAATCACCCATACATGAGCAATGATTAACTGGCTGTTGTTTTGCATGAAACAGGTTGGATAAACTGTTAGGATTTCATATCTTTTGTTAGTGCTGTACATCAAGGATGGGTTCTGGTTTATTATTTCTCTCTTTTTTAATCTATATTTTGACTTCTCAGTTACAATGAAGAATTTGGTCCCAGTCCTCCTTAGAAATGCAAAGAAAGGTGTATTTTCAGATATAATGTCTATTTCAGAAGAGAGATCTCTAAAATCTAGGTGTAATGAGAAATGATTGGCTTGTTGCAGTACACAAACACAATGCTCTCAAACCTACGCTAATGGCTTAGGAAAGCTTACTAAAAAGTTACAAAAAGTGACTGAGAAAAGCAAGATCATTCATGGTGGGTCTGAATTTGCTGTTCATGGACTTTCACCTCTAGAAGACAAGAAAGGGGAGGGGAAGTCAAAAGATGGAGAACCATTGCACTAAACAAAACATTTTCAGAACTTTGGCAATGCATTGGATAGATGCTTTACATGGTAACTTTGTTAGGTCAGACTCTGCACTCTGTTTAAACCACCCTACTTCAATGTGCTGTTTCTAAAACATCACTGAATTACATATATATATATCTCATGTAATGAGCTCTGAGACATGGCATCATGAGAAGTGCAATAAGAATGCATAATCACACATGCATACTTCATTATAATTATAGTAGTATCATTTTGATAAAGAAGACCTAATAAAGATGCGTCATTGCTCAGTACCAAAAATCTTATATCTGCAATATAGTTAAAACTCCATTTGTAACTACAATTTTGGGATTTTTTTCATTATACAAGTATCTTCCACTCTGTTTTTTCCACATTAGTGAAAATAAAAAAATTATTACACTTAAAATGTATCAGTTTTGGTAAATGCAAAAAAAAAAATCTGAATTTCATTTGTTCTGAAATGAGTTTCCAAATGGCAGCTAATTCCTCAAAATACTACCTCTATTTTTGCTAGCCCATTCTGTATAGTATTTATGAAGAGATAAGTTAACTCAAAGACTCAAATGAGTCATTTACTCAAACTTTAAGGCTGAGCCTTGAGCGGAACATTTAATGTCACATTTTTCTACTGCTTTTTTTTTGCTGCAGAAATAAGAATTTCAAATCAAAAAATCTTTTTATAGATCATATACCAATGTAAATTTTTAGATGGGTGCAGAATTTCTCCATAATTCTTTTTAGTGAAAAAATAAGTCTGTATGAAAGCTACTAAAGTGTCTTTAGGGATTCCAGTGAGATGATGATAATTTTTGTTATGAATTAATCTTAGAAAATTTAACAGTAGTAAGAATCCTGAACATTTAAAGAAATATTCAACTTTATGAATAGTTTTTAAATATTCAGACTAGCATACCTCCAGTTCTTTCAAAGGTACTGAGTATTCCTGATTTTAATTGGAGTTCCAACATATTTCCTCTAAAAATAACCAATTTCAGAATACGTGGGGGCAATAAGTTTGGCAATGGGGTGATTTCCAGATGAATAACCCTTCAAGAGAGAGTTGAAGGTGATGTCTAAACATACTCCTTTGCATACAGTTTTGTTTTCCATTTAGAATTAGGAAGAGTTGGTCCACCTCTAAGAACTCGTGTCGTTTCCAGATTCTTTTATTTAGCTGTAGTTTCTTTATATATTTTCACTCTTTAAAGGTGTGGTTTCGTGCTTTATAATACTTATTCCCTTTAAGAGGGACAAAATACATAATGAAATTAAGTTTACTTGGAATTACAGGATATATGTGTGTCATATTTTAGACCTCAGTACAAAGGATGTCTCAACTATATCACGGGCAGATCGCTGCTGCTGTTGTCGTTAGAGAGCCATCAGTGCTGATATGGAGCATATCCCATACAGCCAATCTTCATTAGGAATTTTTGACAGCATAAGGAAGGCAAGTTTGGACATATGGTGTTTGGTTTGCCTTTTCTTACATTTTGATCCGCATATCCCTGTATTTTGCTGATACATTGTCAGGGGAGCTACTACTGGAGCTGTCTAGATTATGTGGGGATAGTTTCATTTTACAACACCAAATAGAAAGCAAAAGGAATTGCTTTTGGATGAATGCGATCCCATTACTTAGAAGAAAAAAATTACCTGATGTTAAATTAAGCACTTACCAGAATGAATACAGCAGAATATGACAACAAAGAATTCAGATAACAACTTGAAAATAAAGATTAAGGCAACATTTCCTCATTCATTCAGTGCATGTGATTAGCTAAGTCAAAGCTGCGTAAGCAATTTTATGTTAAGCACTCAGCTTCACAGTGGTAGCTACCTGTAATGGATTATGTGGCCCAGTTACTGCAGTCATGATAACAGCTGACATTGTGTGGTGTTGGCGGTTTCCTAATGTACCACATACAGGAAGTTTAAGTGTAAAATGGCCATATATATACTACGATTCCTGAAATAAGGTGTTTCCCTACAAGGCTGTTTGTTTTTTTGCTGGCGCCTATGAATAGGACTGCTGCTCTTCTGTTAAGAATGTGGTTTCTGAATTTTCCCCAGGTAAAGTGGGTTCAGGGAAGGAAGCCCACTAAAAAACTGACTTTTAACGAGTTGAGCTTGTATCACATGGAATGAACCCAACAGGCAACTGGAGACTTGTGCTGTCACTGCGTCCAGCCACATGCAGCAGTACTCTAGTGCTTACTGGTTCTGGGCTGGTGGCACCTCTGGGGCAGGCCCTGAGGATGCAGCTCACAGCACGGGTGATTCCTGACTAAGTCAGTTGTGTGGAGCTCCAGTCACCTCCTTGTCAAGCAGCAGCACATGCTGTTATGATCCTTTTCTGGAACAAAGACACTCATGAGGAAAATAATCATCAATCCCAGAAGAAAGTGAACAAAGTTACTTAAAAATTTGGGCTGTGAAAGGAGGAACTATTGCAATATACGTAATCCGTAAGTTTATTAAAAATGTATGAGCTGCAGTGGTTAGTATGATGCCTTTTGGGAAATAAGTTTCATTTTTCATTTAAGTTTGATTTTGAAATGGAAAATTTTAAAAGTGTGTATGTACCTTTTCCCTGGACTGGCACTCTGGTCACCTGAAGAAATACTGATCCTCCTCCTTTGGTGATGGCAAATTAGATGGCCTTTTAAAAATTCCTCAAATAATACTTCTGTTGCACAAGTATTGCAGAATTTTTATGGTGAGCTTTCTTGATTACTGTGGCATAACAATATTAAGTTTAAGCAATGTAAACATTACATCTTTTTAACTTCAACTGCTAACTTTAAACAAAAACAAAAAAAAAAAAGCACCCTTTGACTACAGTTCTTGGACTTTGCTCAGTCAACTTTTGAAGAAACAGAATGTGTTTTCTATATAAATCAGGACCAGACTTAAACACATGGGACAATCTGCATGTTGAATTTTAAATTAAGATTAGATATGCAAAGAATATTACAAGAAACTATGCCAAAATTAAAAAAAAAAAAAAAATCAGTACAAAGTTTACTTCCAGTACTGTTCTGGCAGATCAAAGCTACGCTAATGTGATCTAGGATTACTTTAATATTTTGCAGCCTCTCATTCCCCCTGTACATGTTTTAAGCATGCATATCCCTCACTCACTTTTATTATAAAGTAACTTGAAAAAGCATTCTGCTCTGTGTTGCCCTCCTGAGGTAGAAAGTCACAGACTTTAAACCTCACATTGCTTGCTCCAGCTTCGCTGTGTTTGATGAAAGAAATATCTTGGTCGTATCTCATAACATGCAGTACTTAACTGGATTGCTTTAAGGAAGGGTGTTCTTTACATGGATAATGAAATCATATCCTAGTTATTTCCCTGGTTGTCTTTGTACGATACATGTAGGAGTTTGGCTACATACTAATAACTACTGCACAGAAGGATGGAAAGCTTTGAAAATAAACTTTGTGTTTACAGATGGATGTGTGGAGTCTCTACATTTTTCAGGAAAGCTGAAAAATGTGCTGCATAGCTTTTTATTCTGTGTGCAGGAAGAGGTGTGTGTATAGTCTAAATATAATTATGGGTCAGAGTGTAAATGTTAGGCTCCATGAACTCCATGACTAAGACCAGGCCTATCAATTATGTCAGTAGGAGATTACTGCCAAGACCAAATGTAGATTATAGGCCTGGCTAAATCTGTAGTCATGCAGTTTTGCTGGTGCAGCAATCTTGACGTGCAATCTCGACCCTAGCAAAGAGTATGTTACTAATGTGGATGCAGCACATTCCAGTCCCAGAAAAGGCTGTTAGTTTAAAACAAATTAAAGCTTTTCAATGTACACAGAACAATATAATTACTCCATTTTCTTCATTTTTTGCCATAATAGAGCTTGGGCTTGATAACTGAGGGATCGCAAGGCATTGAATATAGAAGGACTGGGAGATGTTGAGGGCAGGATCTTTGTTACACAAAGAAGTAGAAAATACTGATCAAAAAAGGCTGAGACAAACCAGTCAGAGACCCACTGGCAGCAAAATGGCCTGCTCATCCATCTTTCAAATGAAATACAAAACTTAGGTCCATGTAATTTTTGGCCATTTTAAACACTTGCATATTTTTACTGAAGTCTGAATGCTGTTAATTTTGGTCTTCTGGCCAAAATCCAAACAGAGTAATTATTCTGCTTACTCCTTTCCTAAATTACAGCAACAGCTTCATTAGGAACAAATGCATTCATAACTTGCTGACCTGAACTGCTCTTCTGTTGCTATGCACAATTAACTGTTGCTGTATTTCAAACTATGACTGACTGCACTTCCATGGTGGATTAAATGACATCTGGGCAAAGCATGCATATTTTTCCTTCGTTTAAAGTCCTTTGGGACAAAAGGTGCTACATACATAAAAGCTATCATAAAAATCATTTTAAACCCAAAATGTGCAGGAGCTAAAATGTGTTCTCTGTATAGGGAAAACTCTTGGCATTCAGTGATGGAGCTGGAAGAAGGAAAGGGACAATCTGGAAGCAAAGTCTATACCCATGAGTTGGGAAGCTGGTGGCCACAGGTTGTCAGGAAAAGGTGCTTTCACTGAGAAGCTTTGCAAAATTGCAGAGCAGTATGGGAAGCAAAAGGACAATGGAAACTTGCTACAAACAGGAGGCTCAGTGCTTGGAGGGTACCTATTCGTGTAAAATGAGACTAGTTAGAAGAATGTATTTTGTTTGTTTTCCGAAGTAAAGGAAGAGAAAGTTGAGAAACCTGATAAACATTTTCAGAAATTCATTGCATGGTTTCTTAAGGTTCTATATTTTCTTCTGATTATGTAGCAGCAGCTTTAAAAAAGATCCATACCCTGCCTGGAAGGAGGTGGAAAGACTGAAGCAGTGCAAAATATTAGCAAGAGGCTTTCACAGGCTGTGCATTCTACACTGTTAAGCAACAGGATCATTCTTGGTTTCCAGTGCTATGGCCGTTGTGTAGCTGGAGTGTTTTTCAACTTTGGTGCCCAGGTGCATGGATGTTTGTGAAAAACAGAGTAGTCTAAAACTAGTGTAAGAAGAAGTGGTTTATGTGAACCTGTTCAAATTGTGAGACAGCTATGTGACAAAAAAAAAAAAAAAAGTATTCTTTCTAATCCACAGAATGGTTACAGTGGCAGTAATAAGGAGAAGATTTCTCACCCAAAGGCCTTGCTTGGCCTTGCTTTTGTTAACTTTGTTCATGTGTTAATAGTAGAAGCACCATCTGATATTAACATCTAGCCTGAAAGCAGAGATTGTGCTGTAGAGCTGGAGAGATTTCTTTCTGTAACTTGAGTTTAGCAAGCACAAAGCAGGGCTGGGCTCCCGTTCAGCTAAGTGTAAGCGACTCCTTTCTCCTTCTCTGGGTAGCAGAGCTACGGTCAGGAAAAGTCAGAAGTTTTTTTTCCAGCATCAAAACATCTACTAAAATATATTTTTAAATGCCTAGAAGTAAGTTCAGTACTTAGCAAAACCAAGAAGAGAGGACTTTGTCCAGAGAGCTGGTGAGGTCCTGACCCATTGCTCTAGTCCAGTAGCACAGACCGTCCAGGGTCCTGTACAGCTCCCCACCACCTCTGAGCAAGTGGCTGCACCATGTCTGTGCTGAGGAGCACAACTGATTTGTGTGTGGTCAGAAATGGAAACTGTCTGGGTGCAAATGTTTAGCAACAGTAATACTGTGGGAGTTTGAGCTCCCCCGTTTCTTTGTAGCTCAGTGATGGATCTGCCATCTCCAAAGTGCAGCTAATGGTTCGAGCAGTAGCCTTTTCGTTGTGCATTTGTAAAGCATAGCATAAACTTGTCGGGAAAGTGCATTGTTTAGAGAAGAGCAAATACATATCTGGATTTTAAAGTATTATAGCTGTTGGAATAAAAGTGCTATAGTCAGTGCTGGTGTTCATGGAGAACTTGGATATGACTGTTCCTCAACAGCCAGTTGCTATGTGACTGGTACAAATTTTTAAACTCCATTGTTTCCTTTCCTGATATTGAAGCATTTATACCACAAATGTTCAGTGCTTTTATATATTGCTGGGATCTATTCTTCATGCCTCTAAGATGTATTTATGCTCTTTTGTTTTAATTTTTTCTCATATGAAACTATACTGAAAGCACAGGGTTCTTAACAGGAAAATATTCTTTTCCTCCAAAATTTCAGTGTCATCACTGGAAAGAACAAAAAATCACACCTACTGTGCATCTTACCAGTCAGAGAGACTGCTGATCATTGTGGATGGTCTCCTAATCCCTACCAGACAAAAAATGTATTTAGAGAAATTAAAGTCATTTTAAAGTCTGCTATGCGTAAAATGGGTTCATTTTGCAGCAGGATTTATTTACTATGAATAATTGGAATGGATTTATTTAATTGGCAGACACAGCATTAACCAATAATATCTCATTTCCCACAGACTCTGAATCATGTTAGAAACCTTTTTGCACAGTTAAATGATTTACAACATCTATTTTAGTCAGTTCTGCCAAGTATCCCTACATTGATGGAGGAACACAGAGTTAAATATTTAAAATTACAAAATGTTTTTAGGATGGTAGCATTTACCGCTCTCTCATCTTGGGCTTTCTTACTTTGTATATCATAGAAAGAACTTTTAAAAGAAAACAGAAATCTATTAGAAAAATGTAAAAACAGTGAGTACATTACTAACAATTTCAACACAATTATAGATTCTCATTTTGATTTTCAGTTGAATATAGACATCTAAATCACTTAGGAAGATTAGCAAACCCTGAAATATTCTGATCTGAGGATGAGTCAATTGTCTTTGACTTGGAGTACTGGACCTGGAAATTAAAACTAACAGTAAAGTCATGAACCTCTCATGTGAACCAATTAGTGTTTTCACAAATGT
>VXAV01005321.1:157149-178308 GCA_013399715.1 Alectura lathami
GGCAAAACACTTATCCATCACAGGCAAAATGATTAGATAGAACATGCTTCACAAAGTGATAAGTATTATCTAGTGAGTTTCATGGCAGGGAAAGCTGTCTGTAAAAAAAAAACGTCCAGGACACTAGTTGGCCCAGCTGTGAACTCTTCTGGCAGAAATTGCCCCACAAATTATTCAGGTTGTCACATCAGTCATAGATCTACTGAGAGAGATCAAATTTTAGGTATGCAGATAAGCTGTACAGATTNCTGCTGGATAGGAGCTTTGACTACAGCACACACAAGCTTTCTGCATAGCAAACTAGGGAATCCTGAGAGTTTTGCATAGGCTAGTCACTTGAGTTGCTGAGCTTCCCATAGGGCTTGCATGGCCTGTGTCACTGTTACTATTAGCATCTGAGACAGCTGATTTAACAGCTAGGTTGCAAATGCTTCAGTCACTCCTGTTGTTGGTACTGTGGAGATACCCAGATGGAGCAGCTGCTGCTTTCCTACTCTTCCTAAACACTGAGTGCTGCATCACAGAGTGCTTATTAACAACTGGTGGGAGAGTGGGGCAGGAGGTCCAGCAAATTAACTGTAATTTTAAAGTGTGCTCTCCTCTCTGTATGATATCTATCTTGTAATTCTTTCCTCTGCTCTAAAATTAGAACAGCTGTATGTGTGAAAAGCCATCTCTGGGGGAACAAATTGATGGCTCCACACTTCCCAGTATTGCTTACTTTTCTAAAATCCTTTCTTAAGGGAGGTCATATGTTTCCTGTTTGAAAAAGAAAGAAACAAGAAATTCTAAATGGCTGAGCATTTCTTATGAGGAAAATCTAATCACAGAACAGCTAATTAATGTTCACAGGGTGTAATTGTTATTATGGAGAAGTTAATTTTAGCTTTAAAAGCAAAAATGAAAGTCCATCTTGTTTGACTTTTCAGGACTTTATAACAGTAGATGCTCAAGTACCTTTCAGAGAAGTAATTATTTTGCTTTTATTTTTGTTCTCCAAAGCACAGATTGGAGCCTGCTCTGTAAAGTGGAACAGGCCAAAGCCATGCTGCCAGCAACGTTCCTGCCTAAAGCCCTTTTTGTAAATTGCTCTTTGAACACTTCCTTATCTCTTCTTTTCAGCATACATGGTACACTCGTTCTCTGAAATGCAGGGCCTGTCTTTCCCATTCTGGCAAGCAGTGTTGCCTCTTTTTCACACTACCTCTGAAGTTCTGTGAGTTTTGCAGCTGTAACTCTGCCTTGCAAAATCTGACAAAATAGGTACAATGGTGCTCTTATCCATTCTGGGATTAGGGCTATTTATTTTTTAAAGCATTACCTGATGCTCAAGGTAATCTAGGTTCTATATAAGATACTTTTTGCTGATTAGTAATAGACTGTGACGTTCCCTAGATTGCTGTTAAGAAATTCATTTATCAAAGTAAAATTATTGTACAAATGTCTTAAAGCTTAGGGAGAGTAGAATGTGTTTCAGTGAGCAGAATTTCAAATAATTAATCTGAATTAATTCAGAGGGTACAGTCAGTCCTTTAACCTCTCCTGGAAAGTTTTCTTTGCGTCACCATTCAGCTGATTGATGCTGTGTGGGAGGAAGAGTTTTATTTAGACAAGTGCAGCTGAAGGCTCAGTTCCCTTGCTGTTAGGTTTGTGCGGTTCTGTCAAAGTGAATGGAGTGCCATGCAGGAAGCAAGCTCTTGGACAACTGTAGCTCATGTCATTTCCCAATGCCTACAGCAACCCCTCCTTCGTCTTTCTTCTGTGTGCACTACAGAACAAACAGGTAGAGCAAACAAAAGATACCTTTGACTGTCCAAATACAGTCAGTACTTGTTTGCAATAGCAGAAGGCCTGCTTCACCTAGGTAGAAGTAGCACCCAGTCCTTCACAGATCTGCCGCTGGCTGCACTGATAGCCCAAAAGAGGCCATACTGTACTGGGCTTTGTTACTCCATCTGTGTGATTCAAATGGCAAACGTTTCATTTGTAATGAGAATGAGTGTTTCAATGGTCTTATTGATGTGGCTGTTGAATCACGAGCTCGTTGTGTAATCAAACATGGAGAGAGGATGAAAAGATGCACACTAAATACCGTGGGTTTGGCTACAGCACAAATAATTTCATGTTTTAAAAGAACATGGTTGGCAGTTAAGTTAGACTCTTATGATGTGCTTCTGACTTGGGAACAGAGGAGAGCGTGACAAGGAAATGTTTCACACTGAGCACTGGCAAGTATGTTCATATGCCAAAAATGCTATTTTGTCTGCTTTGTTTTATTTCTGAATTCTGCAGACATCAGAATATACCTGTATGTGTATTTGTGGAATTTATTCTGTTATAAGAATGTAGATTGATCGTGTGGAGATGAAATCAGAGGGTTAAAAACTTATGTATCACAGATATTTCACAAGTACGTGACACATGTTTAAAGCTTTCTCAGTAAATATTCAGAAGAGAAAAATACCCAATTCAGTTCAAATATTGCCTTGATCTTCTGTTCACTTACACCAGTTTTACATTAGTGCAGCCTTAATGTCTTCATTGGCCTTACTCCTGATTTGCCATATTGCAAATAAAAACAGAATGAGGTCTATATGCTTTTGCAGACTTTTGCTGTTTTCTGATAAGTCAGTGATTTAGCTGGAAAGCTGGCTCCAAGAATATAGCATTAAAATTATCAGAACAAGTATTTTTAAAATATCATTACTTTATTGTGTATTATGTTTACATTTCTGTTGTTGTATGTATAACATACCCTGAAGAGAAGCTCCACATTCATGTTATGTTGGAGGTTGAAAGAAATAGCTTACAGTTCTTTACGAATAAGTGCAAAACTTAAGAAAAAAAATCCTTCATTAGAATGTGTATTATTTCACATCTTAACATAGTTTGAGGGAGCTCAGGTGTAGGTTAGGGAATTCATAGTATTGAGCTCTGAACAAGCTGAGAAGTATCCTTGTAAGATGGATTTAGTGCATAATGTGTCTCAACCAGCCTGGCTGAGGAGAGCAGTGACTTCATGGAGTCCACACTTCTGCTTCACCATTCGAGTTGCAAGAATGATTGCAGTGTATTTCATTCCAGAGGGCAGTAAGGAATTGTTCTTTGTATTAGAATTCTGTCTCTATCTTACTCTTGTAGTGATTTTGTGGTGAGGAATGCTCAACCTTTAGTATCTGACATAGAGCAATGAAAATGATATGTGTGAGTATTTAAACAGCTTGTGTAGCATCTGGCAATGATGTGTAGGAAGGTTTGTTCTCTTGTCTGTGTACATGCTAAATATTTACTGGCTCTGACCTTTTAGATATGAAATGCTCAATAATGAAAGTTAATAGTAGAAGTTCTTAGGAATAGTGTGCTTTTACTTCTGTCACATATTTCATTACGCAATGAGGATACACCTAGAATACTGAGACAGGATTTAAAGTTTAATCTTTGCTCCACGGTGTGTGTGAATTCAAGTGCATTCGTTCAAATCAATCACCAAATACATTTTGAAAAAAGTTGGCTGGCCAGTTGTCCATAATTAGCAAAGGAACTGAATAATGCATCAGCAGTAATGAAAACCTTATCAAATATTTGTTCAGACAAACTGTAACCCTCAGCAAGTGTAAGAATCCTGTAGATGTCCTACCACAAGGACTAAACAGAATGATGAAAAGAAGTTGTAGTGCATGGTTTGAATGTTTTAGGACCAGTAAGATGTAGTTAATGGAGTAAACAGAAGAAAGTACAATCAGAAAAACCACACCTTTAAATTACATTTATGATAAAATCACATATGATTTCATGTTTCTCTCACATGTTTCCAGATGGGAGAAGAAATAGAATCCTCTGAAGGATTTATTTAATGATGGTATTTAGGGAAACTAAGTGGAAAATTTTGAAACATTTCAAAATGTGTCATATTACGAATCTATAAGAATTGATCATTTATTTAGGGGTACACATTTTCTAATTAGGTTGGTGGGTTTTGGTGCGTTTTTTGGTTTGTTTGTTTGTTTTTCAAAACATTGAATGCAAGCATTATTCATTGAGAGTTCTTCCTAATCCTAGAAATGTGCCTGACCAAGCTACGCCAGGTAGAAGTACTTGTTTTAAACCCTGTTCCCTGGTGTTCCTGAATTCCCACCTGGATTTGCTGCATTGGCTTTGGACACAACTTGCCAACTTGCGTTTGTCTGGTGATCGCTGGGGTGTTGATGGAACCCACCACTGTCCCAGCCATGCTCTGGTTGCCCCAGCCAGGTGCCTTCACAGCTTCCCTCAACAAACAGCCTGGCTCTTACTGCTCCCTGACAGTGACTTCACAAAAGGATGGAAAGATTCCTATAAAGGAACAAGAGAATTTATAGAAAGCTGCAAAAAAAAAATCCTGGAAAGTAAGGGGAGAAGTAGTAGGAAGCTGCTGTAATAAATGCTTAATGCATTGATTGCTTAATGTAATGAATTCTTAATGCTGTAAGAAATGCAGGAAGAAAATACACTGGATATTGCTAGAAAGCAATAGGTGAATTCCTAGAAAGTATCAGGAATATTTCTAGAAGGTAGATGGGGAAGCCTAGTAAGTAACAGGGAAAATCCTAGAAGTCAGAGAACGAATTGCTAGAAAGCAGAACATGAATTCCCAAAAAGCATTGGGAAAATTTGTGGGAAGCATGGAGCATACTCCTAGAAAGTAAAGGAAAAATTCTTATAAAGTAATGGGAATATTTCTAGACAGCGGTGGCAAAGGTTCCCAGAAATCAATTGTGAATTCCTGGAAAGCCTCCTGAGATTTCTATAAGGCATTGGGAAATTTTCTAGAGAACAGAATGTAATTCCATAGAAAGTCATGAGCAAATTGCTAGAATGTAGCAGGTGAATTCCTAGAAAGTGTCAGGAATATTGCTAAAACACAGCAGTGTAATTCCTAGAAAGCACCAGGAGAAACCTAAGTGAGCTCTTGAAAATTTCCAGAGTAAGGATTTCCAAGTAAGCTGCAGGAAAAGTCCTTGGAAAGGTCAGAAAATACCTGCATTGGTTAAAGATTTTTATAAATCTCCAGAAAATATTATACACCCATAAGCACAGTATTTTACTTTGTTTGAAAACTTGCTTCTTCATTTTGGCTTAAGGCATTCTTCCTTTTAACTGTTGTATTGCAAATGTTCTCTCTTTCATCACGAGGAATTGTGATTTCACAGTCAGCAGCTTGTGATTTCAAGAATCACAAGGATGAAGGAGAAGCAATTGGAACTAATGAACCACAAGGGAAAAAAAAAACCTGCTGTCATGCAGATGTTCTTAATAAACCAAGAACAAGGAAGCAGGAAAAAAGAATATAGGCTCTAAGCAGACTCAGTGAGATTGTTTTGCATGAGAAGTTTCTGGTTATTAATGAATAGCATGAAATTATTAAAAATGTACTTCTTCCCTTTTTCAGTATATCCAGATACATCCTGATATTCTCTGCAAAATACATGCCTAGTCTGATTTGAAATGATTTATGAAGTGCCAAAATGGTAATCACACAGATCTGTGAAGGGATAGATGAATCTTCTAAGCAGTGCCTGCCTAGACCTGACTATTTTTACCTATCTGTATGAAAATTCAGCCCCTCCTCTGCCCTGCGGAGTCATGTTGACTGAAATACACTTCTCTTCGTTCCTGTGTGACAGCCTGATCCTGCAGCTTGGGCCCCAACAGCATCGCTGCTAGGCCCTGCTCTCGCTTGTGCTCCTCCAAGTATACATTTTACCAACTCAGTTTATTTCTGTGGTTGCTCTCCCATTTAATCAGAGCTCACCAAGCACTATGGAGCACTGTGAGGTTTGTGAGTGAAAACCACTATGTGAATACTTAATGGCTGCCTAAATAGAAGGGTACCTTATTCAGGAAGAATTCTGCTCACATCAATAGTCTTTGTGCCTGAGCAGGCCCTGCAGGATGTGCTAATGTGAGCGTTTAATATATACATTTTCCTTAGGGAACCTAACAACCAGATTTTCATGCAATGACTGATGAAGGTACCTTAGGGCTTGACCTGGATAAGGGCATTTAGAATATTGGCCAGGCTGAATAGTTACAAGCCAACATATGAATCTCTTGGGGCATATTCCTTCTAGATAGGGAAACCAATTACAAATAGGAACTTCCTGCTTTAAGGCAACAGACTTTTAATTCAGCTTTTATTGCAAATGCATCTGGTTAACGTTAAATTAAAACACCCCAGGAAATCTGTACTTTTCACTGTATTTGTTATTTATGTAAATCATTGGACAACATCCATTGCTCCAAAATCAAATTAATTAGAAAACATAGAACATACTTCTGGGACTGTGTTCATGCCTGCTTCTCTGTGTCTGAGGTCAAGATATTTCAAACCTGATACTGAACTCTTAATCTTTCTTAGTCTTCTGAAGTGTTCTCCAGACTTCCAGCCTCTGAAATCTTCAGATGGTAGGTAAGGACACAAACTTTTACCCTGAACCATTTTTCTGAGGGCAATTCCTATTCAGAAAGTGACTTTAAGTAAACATTTCAAGTCAGGTTGATGTCAAGTTACATCTGTTCCATGTTGACTTGGATCTTTGGCCAGCTTTTGCAAGGTTTGAGTAGATTCAGAGGTCAGAATCCACATCTAATGCTGCAGATGCTATGCTGATCTACTCATCTGGCCTGTGGAATGTGAGTGTCTGAAGGAATGACGATCCACCATGCAGACCTGCTGCCTCTCTGAGATGTTTCAGTGATGTTTTATACTGACATGAGGCTTTGTAGACTGCTCCCAAGTTTTATAATAGGACAGCTCTCTTCTGCATGACATGGTGTTCCCCGCTGTAGATTTGCATCGTTTCGCCAAGGCATTTCACTGTTTGGCTGAAACACTTTCAGCACAATGCAGCCCAGCATCTTTGCCCAGAAAACAGCACAAAGGCATCAGTAAGGAACCATGGTTAGAGGTGCAGAATTTAGAATAAAGAATTTGGGAACTATCAGATGGCTGTGTTTTCTCCACCTATGATCAATCTATTTGGGTGAAGTAGCTTATTCTACGCTGAAATACTTTTGTCAACCTAGTTATGTTGGTTGGAAGTTTAACAGTCCACACATTACTTGCCAGCATAATCAGGCCAGCAAAAGCTCTAATGTATGTGCACTTTAACCAAAAATTTAACCAGTGTTTAGCCTTCATTTGCTTAATCAAGAATTAGAAATAGCAGCAGCAAGTAACAGCATGTTTTTGCTTTGTGAATACAAAAGTGACCTCAGGACAGTCCAGCTACTTGAGTCTTTTTTGTGACTTGCCTACCACAGTATGGACAGCCCCAAGACTGAAGAGGCACATCTGTGTTTTCTTCTCAGGCATGCTCTCAGATATAAGGAATGTACGCCTTTTAAAAAATAATCAGCTCTTGGACTATTTCATTGTTATTTACAGACCTAATCTCAGCTTTTGATGAATTTTTCATTTTACAGACAGTAGTTGTTTGGTGGCCTAGATTTCAGAGGAATTTGAGAGTAGACTACAGGCAATTAAAAAAAAAAATAAAAAAAAATCAAATTCACAGTGAGAAAAGAAATAGAAATTTCTATCACTTACCTCAAAACTGAATTGCCTAGATTTTATAATATATGTGCATCTTTTGCTTTTGTGCTCATAAGAACCTGAATGTCGTAATGAAATTATAATCTTGAGAGCACTGTGTATTTTTCCAGATGCAGGAGGATGAATATGGAGTTTGAAAGTGTCTTGGAAGAGATCAAATATGGTTTTACACATATGTGAGGGAAAAAGGAAACCGTGTCTAGATTTTTTACAACATGTTTCACTGAGAATAAATACAACATGTCATCAGATCTTTATGGATTAATGTTTATAAAAAGGTATAAATTTTTTTCAAAAAGAGCACTGTCTGCTGAGGGTCAGCTGATAAAGAATGTTTATCTGTGTTTATAATTTTCTCAATCTGGTTTGTTAACAGAAGTGCAGGCAACTCCTTGAAATAATGGACAATTTCAAATAATTTGACTGAGGTACATTAGAATAATGGACTATTTACTGCTGACAGTATTGACTGTTATAGTGAAATAAACCAATTAAATATTGACTATGTAATCTTAGTTGCTATGATTGTAAGTGGGAAACTACTGAACTGTTTAGGTATATCTTGTATGGCCAAATCAAAATGATCTAGTATGAAAGGAATAATTACTCATCTATGAAACATGTGAATTCCTCAGAAAATGTGGCTTTATGCTGATAAGTACTGAGGTGGAGAAAGAAGATGGAACGTGATGGAAAACCCACTGAAAGTCACTTTCTGTGAGAATCAAGGCCTGCTTTAATGAACTGCTTTACTTCCTGCAGCACGTATGGACCTACTCAATTAATCATGACTGCAGTTCAAAACTGCAGCCATCTGATGGGTTCCATGGGGAGATTTTTCAGGAACTAAAAATTCCAATGTATGTTTTGGATTTGGAGGTATGCTCAGTCAATTTGCTATGACTCAAGATTTAGAGCATTTTGAAGTTTGTTCTCATTTTCTTGAGTAAACTTTAGATTAGGGGTAAGTTTATTTTTATACACTTACAGAGTTTAGGGAATTTTGGACTATGTTGTCGTACTTTTGTGTACTTCAAACCATAAATCAGTGTACTTTTAATCATTGTTATTAAAGCTGAGATGGATTTGTGTGAACATGATTTGATTTGAGTTTTAAATCTTTCTCTGAACATTATACAAAACAAAAAGATCTTCTGGAACACAAATATGCATATTGAATTTATTTTCAGCTATCCTGGGAACTCATTAATTTTTCATTATATCTTTGGTTTAAACATAATTTTATGTTAAGTAATTAAGCAATGAACTTGCTATCATGTTTCTCATAATAATGTGTTTATGTATATATAATTCTATATTGGTAAATGGTACTGTGCAAACATTGCTCTGATTAGAAATCGTTAGTTGATAGGAAAGAAATTACAATGATGAGAAATTTTTGGTCCCAAATGATCAAACATTGTCTTGATCTTGATGTTTTGTACCATCACTGGCAATGCACTAAGACTATGCATTTTATATAGCTTTCAATATTAGTCTATCTAGTTAGCCTGTCCCTGCTTGTAGTATGATCAGCTCTTTTGATACGGTTTCATTTTCATAGTGCTCCTAATATGACCAGGGTAGAGAATATACAGCCAAAGTTATCTCTTCATATTGCCTAGGTCTACATAATTTTTCTCTCATTTGGTCCCTGTAAGTTATTGTCTTTTGTTTGGACAAGACATTTGATTCTTGGTCTCATTAATGTACTTTTTAAATATCTATATATGAACTACCTTAAAAATAGAAAATTTGCTATATTTGCATCTTTTAAACTTTTCATCCTCAATGATGCTGTACTCACTTCTTCCTCTATGATTTCAAAACTTCTTCAATATTCAGAAGATACAGAAATATTGAAGGGGAGAATATTAATTTAAAGCAAAGGATAAAAATTTGTGGTTTTGTTTTGCCTCCCCACCCCTAAAAGGCTGAAAAGAAGAAAAGTCAAAGTTGTTACACTTCAAACATAGTATTTTTGAAAATTGAAAAGGAAAATAATTTCTAATGAATTAGGAAATATGCATTAAAACTGGGTCTTCATCCAAAAGAACATCTAGTGCACACCAAAATTTTAGCCAGATGCCATTTAAGCAGTCGTGCTTCCATATGCTTTGTTCATGCTAGCAGCCTGTTTTATACCTGCAAAGCTTTATAACTGTTTTGTATATAATTCTGAATGTTGGCACAGAGATAAACATCACCCAGATTCCATAAGAAAATGTTGTTACTTTTTTTTTTTTTTTCCCGGCTGTGGCCTACAGATTTCTCCAGCCATTTGTGGAGAGCTTGCTTTTGTAGTATTCAGGACATTGAAGTCATTTTAAGGGGTTACTCTTATCTTTCACGGGCAAATTCCTCTTCTAATTTTTTTTTTTTTTGACCTTCTAATACTGCAATAAGGGAAAAAATAGTTATCTTTTAGGAAAACCTCAGACACGGACTAAGAAGTAAACTGACATGAGGTATTCCAACCTGTTATTTCAATAATGAGCACTTTCTTTGCTTTAAATATTTTGTTGTCGCCCCCAGTAGGCCAAAACAGCTAATCGACTCAACCATTAGCTCTCTAGATCACTCTGGAGCATGTGGCTGATGATAATCTCTGGATCACTGGGCCGCTTCCTGGCTCCCTCCCTGCAGCTCCAGTAGCTTGGCAGCTTGTGGTGTAAGGGAAGCACCCCGTTCTCCCCGTAGCGTTTCACACACAAAGGTAGAGGTCAATTCCTATCTTAAAAAAATCCTCTGGAACTGGTGACACTTTTTTTCTTTTTTATAAGTACAATAAATAACCTAAAAATAGAACTGTGGGTGGAATGTGAGCTACTTAGGATGGATTAATGTGTTTATTAAATCTAGGGATTTTGGATAGTCTTGTGAGATACACATGACCTTTTCAGGATACTCCCCAGAGATACTAGTCATACTGTCTGAAAGCAGCATAAAGTAATTCTGTCTCATGCAGACACTATAATTAAGGGCATTTGGAGCCTGGTAATGGGGTATGAACACAGAAGTCCTGTTCAAATCATCCTTTCACATATACCACAGTTGTCAAATAGTGCAGTTATTGGTGCAAATAATGCAAGGGATTACTCTCTCTGGTTATAAATAAGATTTATATTAGATACTTATGTTAAATACTAAGAATTGTCTTCTGCTTTAGCAGACTTGTACTAAGCTCTTATTTGCAAAAAAAAAAAAAAAGGACCAGGATCTGCCTTTGAAACACTGTGCCCGGAGTATGGTGATTTCAGTTTTCTGGAAATGTATCTCACTGTAAAAAGCAGCCACTACTCAGCGTTCATTGGAAGCTGTATTATTAACAGTCTCACAGAGTGGTCAAAGACTGCAGAAATGGTGTGGGCTAATATATCTTCCCCTATAGTAAAAGCCTCCGAGTTCAGGGCTGAGGACTGGTGCTGGGCAGCACAGAGAAGCTGCACATCATATCATCATCCCCAATACAATGGGTCTCCGTCGTTGTGCTTGGCATGATGTAAACATGTGTTGCAAAGGATTTTTTACAGAGCAACGGACATGTGAGCAACCCAGCCTGTGAACAATTCTGCTAACCTGACCAAATAAGGGAACTTTATCAGTGTATCCATGCCAACGAGATAAGGAAGGCACCTCTCAAGAAGACAACAAGATGCCAATGTACTTACCAAAGTAAACTGAAGCAGAAGACCAATCAAGTATAGTTGCTAGGAGTGTGAATGCAAAGCATATCCAATAGCTTATTGACTTGTAATTAATAGAAGCATGTGATATGGTAGTTAGAAGATATATATGTAAGAAACTGCGCAATAAAGTAGCCATTTGCCATTTGCCATTTGCCATTAGCCATTAGCCATTAGCCATTTGCACTGTGTTAGCACCACAGAGTGTGTTGTTGTTTACAGCTTTCAGCTTTTGCCTTTTGCCATTAGCATGTGCTGCTTGCTTTTGCCTTTTATTACCAGTTTACAAGTTTGCTGCTTTTATCCCCCGTCATAAAACAAACATGTAATGAAGTCTGTTCTCCAAACATAAGTTCTAATCCTTGTCCACCATCTGGGCACAGAGGATGTGAGTGAGGCAGATGGGAGATGCCAGACTTAAATCTCACTTGCTTGCTCTGTTTCATACTTGCACTGCTGCTGACTACAGAACATACCTCTGCAAAAACAGTGGGATCAATAGGTCTTGCTCTTACAAATTACTTTTTAACACGCTGTTTACATTTGAAAAATGTTCTAATTAAGACATTCAAATAAGCAAACAGCTTAATAGAGTCCAGATTTGCTCCATATATTTCAAGACTCAGGCAGTTAAATAATATTTTAAAATTAATGTGGTCTTGCTATACTCACACTGTGTATATTTTACATCAAGATAATATATTTGTGCAGCACGTAGATCACTGTGTCACAGTCTTCAAAAATAATGTAAGTAATGGTGAGAAACAGCATGGTATACAAATAAAACTTGCTTAAAAAAAAAACAAACTTTGCTTAAAAAAAAAAAAACACTGGTGAGTATGGGATTGATTATTAAAACTTAGAAGTGCTGTGGCTTCAGATGGAAAGTATTCCAGGTGTTGTTGCAGCACTGATATTCTGAAAAACAATGGGTTCTTGGAAGAAGAAAAGAATACAGACCTACTAGCAGGAGGGTAAATGTTTTAGGTTGATTTTTGTCCTTTGTTTCAAAGCTGTAGCAAATGGGGCCTGTACTGTGGCTTTTAGCGTTCTGTCTTCTAGTGACAGAGTAGATGGAATGTCTGCATTCACACCCTTATTTTGCTCAGCTATAATATCTTCATTTCTGTTGTCTTGGATCAGAAGCCTTTGAAGTGCTAGTGGTGTTTTGCATGTACATTTGTAAGCGGCCTGTCACTTTCAAACATCCTTCTGTGAGCAGTCCGTAGGTGTGAAGGTTTGTGTCTGTTGCTACTTTCCTTCTCCAAGGCTTGTGGGAGCAGCCTTTGCATTTTCTTTATCCCCTGGTTCTATAGGGCAATCTGGCACCTGGATTCATGTCTCCACACTTACTTGTCTGATGGCTGTTCTTCAGTGCCAGTATCAAAAATGTGTTGTTTCTACCGCCTGAAAACCATAAAACCACTGGAGGCTTACATATACAGGAGATGTAATTCTCACTGCCAAACAGGCTTTCTTCCTCAGACGTCAGAATGGTTATTTAAAAGAAGTTTTCTGCAGAGCAAAGGCATCAGTTGCCAATGTTCTGAACATCTGAAACAGTGACACCCAAAATGCTGTCACCTGCCTGGTGGAAGTTAAGATATAATGATTCCAGTTTTGATACTGTGCAAGTGTGAGAGAGATCCTTATTGCCTCTTGTGAGGGGCTGGAGCAGAGATCGCAGAGAGGCAAATTAATTCAAGGAAGTTACTCTTGTGCTTGCCCTCTCTCCCACTGAGATTTGTGTTTGTTTTGTTTTTGTTAATTTTTTGTTAATCTGAAAATATTCAAATACTTTTTGCTCTTTTACTGTGGGAAAACTAGAACATTAAGGTTTAGTCCTGTTATTCTCAAATATCATATATTTTTTAAGTCAATTTGAAAGGTACTGATGAAACACCCAACTTTTAATTTAGCGAAGTTCAAAGTTTGCTGCCAACCATGTGCTGCTTCTTTGGCATTGTTATTTCATGCTACTGAAAGTGCTCATTTTCTGCTATTTCCATGCTGACTTCTCAAGCCTTAACATATTCTTTGCTTTGTTGCTTTTTCATTCAAAGCTCTGTTAATAACTGGAAGGCAGGCAAGGTTTCATGAGAAGAGCTGAGCAGTGAAACAATACCGTTATTTTTGAGGGTGTGGACAGTATTGTTCTCCTGTTAGACTGTTATGTGCCTAATGCTGAGGAAATAATGGTATTAATGAATCCAAACTGGTCCTTTTGGTAATATGAGAATGTTTGCACTGATGTTCAAGACAGACATGTTTGCTGATAGGTGAACAAAAAGACAATCTTCTGATGATATTTCTTCATACTGCTGTCTCTTTACTTCAGTGTTCCCCAGTAAAATGTACAGTATTTCCTGAAGTAACCAAGCATTTATTGACCTTTTGGTTGACCTTTGCCCAAAAGGGCTTGCTTTGTTTTACCAGCTTTTGAAGTTTTATCTCTCCTTTACTATTCCTTTATTTGTTGGTGTAGTGTTGAGTTGAATCCTCACTCTTGATTTCTGGATGGTTTGGAATGTGGAAGAAATCTTGATTTCTAATAACTTAAAGCAGGGTGCTTCGCCCCTACGCAGGTCAGAGGGAGACGAGAGACAGTGCTAATCTGGCATGCCCTGTCATGGAAAGGAGCTAGCTGGGCCATCTGGCCAGAAATCTTAATCACCACTCATTGAAGGTGATGTAATATTCATATTTCTCTGCTTATTAACATCTTTAGGAGGTAGTTGGGGTCAGAAAAGAAAGAAAAATTACATAAGTGTTTAATGTCTAGCTTCATACCATATGGATTTCTTTAATATTTGATTCAGATATATAAAGATACCCCAATGGCTAAAAATATTTACTTACTATTTCTTCTCTGATATTATGCAATAAAGTGCGCAAATAAGCAGAAATACGCTCTTAGTACAATAAACATGAATGTTTTTTTAATAGCGAGATGTAAGTGCAAAATGGAAGGTAAAAATAAAAAATAAATTTCAAACTTCTAACAGATATGCACATATTTACCTCTTGGATGATCTTGCTTTATTTTTAATAGCTGTTTCAAAAAATGAAGGCTTTAAACACTGTATGTTAAAACAAGCAATCTGTTATGCGATAACAATTGTACTAAACAGATAAAGAGCAGCTGCTTCTGGAAGTTACACTTAATTGTTGCATTTTCCATCACAAATTTTTTTGATGGGAACAGTGGGGGGGGGAAAAACGCAAGCAACCACCAAAAAGTAAACGTGTGAGGTGAAACTTGAATTTGCTCTCATGAGAACTTTCTAAGATTCATAAGTAACTGAAAAAAGTATGCTGCATTTAAATCTCTGGAGATGTACTGTACAGAGACAGAGCATAGCACATACTGTTGGCTGGGAAAACAGATGAGAACACAGAAAATCAGACAATTGGGAAGATAAGGGCCACCAGGATGAATGCAAGATAAAATGCTTGCTGGCAGTTCAAATTGTTTTTTGTCTGTTGTGGCTTCCTGAGTAACTCTGAAACTCCTTAATCATTCTCTCTCCTCCCACCCACACAGAATAGGTTTTTATGTATTTTTATTTTTTATTTTTTTAATTGCAAGAAGCAAGGCATGTCCCTATTAGAAATCTGTTAATCTTAACAGAGTAGAAAAATAGATAAATTAGCTTGGGGCATTTTGTAAGCCCTGCATGCAAAATTTTGATGTGATTTATGCATGCCTTAAAAGCAATTTTTAAGTGGGACTTAAATAAACTGTCCCAGCTAAGCTCTGGCTGTTGTTAGGCTGGTAGGAATGCTGTAGCAGAAGGCATCCCCAGGCAGGCTGCAGGGAGAAGGGTCCAGAGGGGAGGGGCCTGGCCCCCTGACATTGCATGGGTGCCTTCTCACCCAGAACTGGCCATTACTCATTCATGAGCATTTCTGTTCTTTGGCACTGCTTCAAACCCCCAAAATTTGCCACAGGGTGTCTGTGCTCTGGGAGTGCAGTTTGTTACTCAATGTGTTCTTGAAGCACAAGGCTATAAACATTGTAGGTCATAACGGGCAGCTGTTTATTCCTTAATATGTCCTTAGGTGCAAGAGGAAAGGGTTATTTCATTTTATTTTATTTTTAATAAAAATAGTACTAAAAAGCATTTATTAGGGATTGACTATATTTATTTTGAACAACAACACATTCATCCAAATCCACAGTCCAAAATTACAAGAAAGACAAGAAAGTACAGTTTCCACAATACTCGGAGCCAGATTCTCCAAACACCTATATTGCCTCCCATTGTGAATAATTCCGCTGGCTTCTATGAAAACATGCAGTAGCCAACCTTTAACCCAGTACTATTTGCACGATCACTCTCCAAATTACTTCAGTGCTAAGTTTAGCACTAGAGAACAAACATGTTGCCCAAAAAAGAACAAACACAAACTGAAAATTGAGCAGCACTCTGAAAATGATTTTTTTTCAATATTAATATGATCATCTGATTACTAATAATTCATTAACCAGGATATATTACAGACAGAAAATCTGTTTCTTGTTGACAGCTGTATTATATTCATTCAGTACAAGTGCCACCACTGAATATCAGTATATATGAGAAAATTGCATAGTTTATGCAAATTAATAAATTTTGTTTTGTAAAAAACAGATCTTGATATCTGTGGAAGCTCACAGTATGAGATGACAATTATTGTTCCCATTTTATTATGAAGATAGTGGTCATGGCTCTGTAGTTAAGACTCAGCTGAGTTTTGTCCCTGAAGCAGGAATTCATTTGTATTGTTTAAACATGAAAATTGCCTATCTGTGATAGGTCTATAATACCTTATTCCAGAATAAAATTCTGGCTTTTGTGGAAAGAGTATGAATTGCAGTATTGGTACCAAGAGATTTTGTGAACATGTTCAATGATAAAGTTTAAAAATGGGTTCTTTAAGCAAACAGAGAACTGACAACACCTTATTGAGACCCTATTTTAGATATTGCTGTGCTGTCATACCAGTGTGTCACCACTTACAGCTTGCATGTTGATAATTTTAGAAGCGTAGATGTAATTTATATAGTAATTCATAGCATAGGAATGGCGTAAGTAGGAGAAACAAAACTTCATGTTGATTAACAGGCAGAACCTCTTCAAACCAGAATGATTTTGAGACAAGAACTTCATAGATCTTGACCAACAGACAGCCAAGTGTGGGCTGGCCACTCAGTGTGTTGGTTAAACAAACTTTCTCACTCCTCATCTGTATTCTGCTTTTCTCTGTGTTTTCCATGGTGTATTATAGGAAGTAGGGCATATAAAGCCTACTGACTATGCAAAATTCTAGTAGAGTATATGATAAAACCTGTCCCTACCATTTTGGATAAAAACCAGATAGGTTGTTTACTCTGGTTAATTGTCTATTTGTTTATTTTCATGAACAAGTATTTCATGTTAGGTGTCAGCATTAGTGGAAAAGCAAGTGCCTTTCAGATCTGAGGGCAGCCCTCAGGCTGTTTGCACACTCTGCTCACACACAGGTTGGCTGGCAGTCACCTACACTGCTGCTGTCGGATACACCACCAAGAAACGAGAGTGCCAGGGAGGGGGGGAAAGGAGGTTCAGCCTACGATAGAGTGGGTCTGAATTGCGTTTACACATCATCTGGCTTTATGTAGTGCACTGTATACAGGGCAGATGAACTTGCTTGTCTTTGCTGACAGTATAAGGTCTATAGGAATAATTGCCACATTGTACCCTTGATTCTCCAGTATTTTGCCCCTTCTCAGATAGAGGACTGATCCTATGAACCTTCCCCTTTTGTTCTTGTGGCTCTCGAAATAATCATACTCAGCCATGTTTGGCTGCAATGTATAGCTATATCCATTTTTAACCCATGGCAGAGAAAGGGTGAATCAAATTAGCATTTTGCACAGGGTTGGTATGGTCTCCGGGCAATCTGAGTTTGTTACAGTTCTGCAAGTTTTCTTCCACAAACATAATTAAAATTGGAATTACACTCCCTTGAGTACACAGCATAATCTGACTTAGAGCTGTGGCAAGCAAAGCTTTCCTTGACCTGCTAATGCTATTCCTCTGCTGCCACGATTTTGGTGTGGCATACCAGGGAGCATAAAGACGCACGGTGACACAGGCCTGACCTGCCCAAATGCTGACCAGTGTTTTTCCAAATCACCTCTGTCACCTCTGTGGATACCTCACTGAAGTGCACAGGCTGTTACTGGCAACACATAGGGGTCTTTCCTTCAGAAGTGAGATCAGAAATTAGTGTGGCATTCTAGGGAGCAGAGCTGTAGGAATCCAAAGGGAATAGGGCCCTAAAGTGAGGGCACTGAACAGCTACCCTGAAGTTTTGCCTTGAAAATAGCTCAGGAGCATCACTGAATCGAATGTCTATTTATTCATAACCACCACCAACCATGTGTGTATGTGTATATACATATGTGTGTGTATATTAGAAATGAATGTATAGTTTATTGGATACATTCATTTCACAATGATTAAGCAGAAATAATTTCATTTTTCAAAGACTAAGCTTGACCATAGTCCTGAAATAGCATCAGCTAAGTATTTAGGAAGCAGCATATGTCCAGCTACTTCTGTTTAGCCAGATAGAGCCTGTGCCTCAGAATTTTAATGTAGAGCTAACCTTCCATGGGGAATTCAGATGTAGGAGTAAGTCTGAGACTAGTTTCTAATTTTAATTACTGGTACCAAAATAAATAATTACTTTCACTAAGCAGATGAAATCCTCCCATGTAGACCAGCAGCAGTAGGCCTCTTTAAAGCTTATACAGACATAGGCCTTGTGCTAACCTCTGCACAGTATAAGCCTCTGTTGCTGGCCCATCTCCACAGGAATGAAATTTATCCAGAAAGCACAGCAGGAGAGGTTCAGATTAATATTCTAGGTTAAGTTTTTAATATTGAGTAACATAAAGTTCAAGGAAATAATTTTAAAATAACTGGATGTTATTCCTCAAAGAACCTGTGCAGAAGTACAGCTTTGTCTGTTTGGTGTTGATCTCATAACAGTTTTTTAGCTTTTGTGTTCATATTCTTAATTTTTAAGCCACTTCACCAATGAGCTGATTCCTTGTTGTTCAACCAAGTGGCTGCAAAAAAAACTTAGTAAGTTATTTAAAACTACTTCTCTTGACACTTAGGCAATTCAGGTACTGCTTTTTTCTTTTCAGACAAGCCATTCTTAAATAATGGCTATAAGAAGTGAGATGTGCTCTTAGACATTAATTCAACACTGAGCCAATTAACTGCTTTTGCAAGCAGTTTCATAACAATCTCACTATTTTCAGTTGACTAGTCAGCATGATTAAGATCATCTGTGTTGAATTAACAAGTCAGTGTATCATCTCACTACAGTTTCATGTAGGACATAACTTGATCTGAAAACAGTATGAAAAGAACAACATTTTCTCCCTTCGCCCAGTAATTTGATTCCCAGATTTGAATGTGGTCAGCCCTATGTTTAATGAAAAGAGGTCAGTTTTGGACTTGTTTTCTATATAGATTTTTCTGCTTTTGAATATGAATTTCTAACTGAGGCATATGGGCTTTACAAAACGGTTCAAACTGCATTTGATTTGCATTAAAAACTATACAACAAAGTGAGAAAAAATTCTTAATTTCTTACTACATGTTTGTCAGTTCATATTTATCATATACATCATTTTCTTCTCTTGGCTGAGTATCGGCGTGATGAATTTCAATAAAAATTATATAGGTAATAGCTCCGAGTACTCCTCCCAGCATAGGTGCAACTATAGGGACCCACCACCAATTATTTCCAGCCCTGTAAGAAAACAACAATTATCATTATTTGTTACTCTAGTTAATGCTCTTTTATTTAGCAGTGAAGAAATACAGTGGCATGGCACTCACTATGCTGTAGACCTTTCTATTTTGTCTCACACGGCTTTAAATGAATGATAGCCCTGTCTGTCCTGCTCATACTGTCCTTGCAATACTAGATAATGACCACCAGGCACGTTGGTGTAAGTACTTTATTTGCTCCTTAGAAAACAGAATCATAGAATCATATCATGAAGGCCTCTTTACTGCATATCTGTTTTGGGGCAGGGTATAATTGCTTGCCTGTGGAAAATGGGCTCCACTGGCTTGCAGTGAAATGAACTGGGACTTATTTATTGCATAATGATCTTGAATGATGCTACTGCCAGATGCTCATGAGCGGTTTTTCAGGAGTGATTAATGCAAATGTATATTGCAGAAATGGGCTATCTCATCTGCATGGAGATCTGCAGGTTCAGGTCTGCAATAGTATATGCTATGTTCCTCTTGACAAGTATAATAGATTATACTTAATTTGAATGTGTTTGCCTTGAGGAATGTAATAAAACACACACACTGTAAAGTGGGTTATACTTGACTAGAATGGTCAAGATACAAATTTCATGATGTAGTGTCTTACCACTGTATTTAAATGTGGGGTCTTTGAGTAAGTGGTAAACAAGCATTCACAAGTTTTAAACACCTACCAACTGATCCATCTTAAAATTGTTGTGTTCAGTTAAAAAGTCCAGCATAATAACAGTTGCTCCAATGAAGTGCTTTCATTCACTTCACACAATTACTAAGATTTATTTTTAAATGTGTAGATTTCGGAACACTTCTTAAGGAAGAAGGTTTTAAACCCGTAAATATCAACGTCTTTCTTCCATCCCAAGTCCCGTATGTAACTGCTTTCCCTTTCCTGGAGGTTCACATTAAGACAGTAACTTTCTGAGTATTGGTTTTGGGGCACAGACTTTCTTAACGGTACTAGTACATGGGGGTGTTTTGATTCAATAACATGCAGTATTATTTCAGCACGTGAGCCTTCAGTGAAAACCCAGCCACCCCAATTTCATGCATATGGAAAACAGAGAAGTAACATTTTTTTTCCCTCCAAGAAAAACAAAGGGAAAAGTTAATCTGTGAAAGGAACTCTACAGGAATCTGCCAGGGGAATCTTCAGGCTGTGTGGGTAATTATTCAGCACTCAGTTGTATAGATTTATGCAGAAGTGAACTTGTGTTTAAGTCACAATACAAGAACACAACAGTGCTAATCTCACAGTGCCCTATTGATGATACTGTTGTTCTTGCTGAAAAAATGCCGTGTGCATGTGTGCGTGTTTTGCGTTTGGAATTACTTAAATTTTGCCCTGAAGATGTAAAGTAACTTGTGAGTGTTCTGCTGAGTTTGTTGTTCAGTCATGAATATTTGTTGTGTCCCTGAATTTCTGGAACAAGCATGGACTAAGGTCTTACTGAATTAACCACCCCAACACAATCTACACCAGGTGCCTGCCTGCATTCCTGTGGGTGCACTCGTGCATGTGGTCATGTAACGGAGGTGGTTCCTGGCAGGTTCGTCTCCGGGCTTGCCCTGAGGTGTGCCTTGCTGGCTCCTCCCTGACCTTCACATGGCCTGTACTTGCAGCAGCTGCTCTCAGCTGCACTTGAGGCATCCTTGGCTGAGATAATGGGTGCACAGCCTTTACAGGGGTGATGCCAAGGCTGAAACAAGATCGGGCATGGCAGAGTTACGAGTTTCCATGACCCACAGTCCTCCTTTCACTGAAGCAGGAGCAAGAACTCTTTGTGACAAGCACAGACCGTTTCACTGCTGTAAACTGAGTTCCCTTGTAACCCAACTTTCGGCGTGGCTGCCAAGTCAGCAGGAGAACAGCCAGCTCTGGCTTTGTCACCAGGTGTTTGTTCCTGGCGCTGTCACTGAGGCTCTCTCACGGCGTCCTGCCAACCAGAGCCGAGGGGCGGCCGCCATAGGGAGGCGGCGAGCACGGCGGCCTGGCAAGCTGCGGAGGCCGCGGGACCCCTACGGGCCCGGCCGGCTCTTGGCGGGGCGGCGG
>VXAV01005321.1:182962-193635 GCA_013399715.1 Alectura lathami
TAATTTTTCATAGCTCACTTCCACAGTATTTGTTTTGTGTGTGCCTAAAGAAGGCAGATAAATTTGGTTAGAAATAGGAGATATGAAGCTTCATTTTTCACTTCTGAGTAAGTGGGATTAAAGGATACAGACTGGAAATGAAGTAGAGAATTTTTTATATTCTCTCAGTCATTTGAAAAATAACAATTATCACAAATCTACTTGCAAAGAGGAGGTTGCAGAGGAGGCTTATGGTAGCAGAAAACTCAGTTGTTGTTGAAGGTGTATTAAACTAGCTTTTAAAGCATTTCTTAAGGAATAACGTGCCACAAAATGAGCTGGATTTTGATGCAATGGACACAGCATTGCTGAAGTTTATGGAGAAATACTGATTTATGCTGGGGAAAACCTCTTACATGTATCACATTAAAGACATGTAGAATGCAACTATTAATATAATGTATGTGGAAAGAACAACTTGAAATTACTGTGCTTGTAAAATATGACTGAAATGTAATGCCCGCAAACAGCATTGCATTCTCATTGCTGTTGTAGGTAGTGATGTATGACTAAAATGGTGAGAGTCATCATACCTGTTAAAGATCTACAGATTCTTTTTATTGACGGTTTTATAGTTTTCAGTATGTTTAATTTGTAGAATCAAGACAGCGTGCGTGCTTACCTGATCTGCAAATCCATTTATGAGGGATAGATGTGGAGCTGGATATGTTGCAAAGATATGTGCTGTTGCATTAGGTCCTGTGACTTCAAGTGTTCCGTTGCTATACTCCATAAAGGCATCTGTAGAGAACAGACATTACCTGGTTGCACTTCTCCATAAACATTAGGTTTTCCAGGACTAGAATATATATGCTACACATGTACACTTCATATTCTCAACTGAATTTTTTTTTTGTTTATCTGGGAGCGTAGTTAATGGATTTGAGATGTGCTAATTCACACTCTCCTCTCTCATCTCTCCTCCTGAGCATTGAAGTACTTGTTTTATGTATGACAGCTTTCAAAATGGGGCATTTCCCCTCTGCTTGTTGCTTCAAAAAAAGTGCAAAGAAGCATTTTCTGATTCTGAACACATTAGCGTTATTTTGCAAGAGGTGCTATATTTGGCACGATGCCCTGAAAAATGCATTGCATCCTGCCTGTACTGTTGTAAAATTTCCCAATTCCCAGCCACTAGGAATTACCGCTGTTCTGTTTGACCATTGTGCAATGACTTCTTCTGGGAATGGGCTCCCCTGGGAGACCTCCTCTTCTAAAACAGTTTGAATTCTTCACTCTGCATGAGCTTAACACGCAACTGCTACGCTTCTCCCAAATGGGAAGAGAGGGGCTAAGCACAAAACTTCAGTTCTTAGTATATTTAAGTTAGTGTATTTACATATGTATATATGGATTTTTGTATATCATAAGTCCACATATATTTGTTAGTACATTTAAGGTGTATTTTAGATAGTATAATATGCCTTCTGCTTCAGAATAATTTTCTAGCAGGCCCTGAATTTCCCAAACTCTAACACTAACCTTAAAAACAAACAAACAAAACAGGCAAATAGAAAATCCCACCAAGCCCAAAATACTACCACAATTCCTAAAGTTTTTTTTCTCCTCCTGATTACTACTGGTACTGAGCACCTAACTGATTTACAGTCAGTATTTGCTTTAATTCATATTTTTTAATTTTCTTGGGCCCCGACCCAGCACTCTGAATACATAGTACAAATACGAGAGACTTCAGAGAAGAGAGGCTGGGACAGCAGACGCAGAGTTTTGGAGTAGGTGATTGAAGGAACTGATCTGGCTGAGTGGATTCATCAAGTTAGGGACACCTGTGTATGTAAACTCAGAGATTTACCAGGGTTTTCTTTTCCCCTTCATGGCACACTGTAAAATAGGAACAACGCCTCAAGGATAGGGGTAATCCCACCCCCCTCAGCATATGACCTCTTCATCACTTTACCTTGAGTTCATGGAGAGTTCTCTGTCTAGGGTGGTCTGAAGTTTAGTCAGGAGGGACTTGATCTCATATCCTGCAACCTCGATGAACGACATTGGTGAAACTTGCCTACAGGCATTTGCAACAGGACTTTAATATTTCTAATTTGCTTGGAAGATGAATAGCCCTATATCCTGGCTATTAAGTAATTTAAAATCCTTACTGAGAAATACATGATCTCAGAGTATCTGATTTCCCATGAATAATTTCTAAATTTCAGGACATTTCCTGGAGTATTAGTATTTCAGAAAAGTTGTAGGATATCTGGAACATTTGAGCCTTTTTTTTTCCTTCAAATTCCTTATGCTTCTTCCCTTCTTTACAATTTCAGCTTCAGTCCTGCCACTGGTTCTGTGTTGAGAGTCCTCTGCCTCCTTGGCATTTATTGAAAAATTGGAGCCTTAGAGACTGCCTGACCTCTAGTTTATCCTGTGACCATGTCTAAGGTGTACTCACCATAATAAATCCCAAAGACAGCCGCTGCTCCAACAAATGCTCCCAGGAGTTGTGCTAATATGTAAATTGGTAATTTGGTCCATTTTAATCTTCCAGTCACGCACATGGCTAATGAAACGGCTGGGTTTATGTGACCACCTGAAAAATAAATCACAAAATATGGCATTTGAATGACTCAGATACATGAGAACAGGTGAAGGATTTGTAAAAATGTGGGCACTTTGGAGCATGAGACTACATGCATAGTTTCCCAGAGGTTATTTTGCAACTAAATGCGGATTGCAATTAAACTGAAACAAGTTGGATGAAGCCTGGAGGGGGTCGGGGAGCCAGTGTCCACCAAGCTCCACCAAAAGATTCTCTGCTGATGATCACAGACCATACTGCGTATCAGAATGCTGTCCTGCAGTATATAATCTGTGAATCCACAGATTGCTTTTCTAGAAAAAGCCTGCATCTGCCCTATTGGTTGTGAGACAGGGTCCATTATTCTGCAGGTATTCTCTCTCCTCAAGGCCTTTTCATTCATTTTTTTATTCATTTTTAAGGGAGGACTAGGGCAGCAAAACATTCATTCAATTTAGCAAGCATGTATTGAGATTAAGGACTATTACTGACTTGGTCATATCCAGGTTCTGGAGCTAGATCATTAGTGTACTCAAGGGAAATGGATTTAAGTTTATGTCCTTTTCTTCAGCCTGGGGTTGCCTAGGAGCTCTGTTTTCATGAACATGACATGTTAGGGTTTCCCAGCTTCAGGCTGGCTGCTGGTGAGCTATGCCCAGGTGGGATGGGGACAGCAGCATGTAGTTCTTCATCACAAATTTTCATCAAGATCTTACACTTTGCAGGAAGATCCGTGATTAGGAAACTGATAAGGCAGCTGTACCGAATCAGAGAATTCTTGTGGAATTTCCCTCCTTCATATTTAGGAGTAGCTATGCCTGAACTCACACATACAAGAGCCTTCAGCAACATTGGGAGTCTTTGTGACAGTTTTAATTTCTAAAGTGTATTTATTATTATGCCACATGCTAGTCACTTCCCTCCATATCTTTTATTAACATGGAAAAAAAAAAAAATTGAATGCCTTTGGAAAACTTCATTTTTCACAAATATGTAGTTGATACTTAAGAAATGCAACTTTCTTGCCAAATAAATAAATAGATGTATTCCAGAGTAAAACCCAAGTCTTCCAAGGATGTAGCAGATCCATCGCTTAGGTTCAAAGCGAAGTCACATTTCAGCCCATATTATTACCAGAAAAAAAAAAAAAAAATGGCCTTTGTCTTTAATAAAATAACTAAAAGAGGGTGACCTTTGTCTGTCAAAGGATGGTGATCGAGATGGCCGCTATGTACAGTTTCTGTGTTTGCTTGCACTTCAGGTCACCGAGTCATTATCTTATGAAATCCAGGCACCTTTGATACATGAAGAACTGACAAACACAGATAACAAGCTGGATAAAACCTTCTTTGTATCATTTCCAAAACTTTGACCTAGTAGCATCATCTTGAATTAATCTCGAATTCCTTACTGTGTTTCAAATTCTTCAGTGCAGAGCAAATAGATGGATGGCACCTTATTTAACAGCCCTTCATGTGAATTTTGATAAATTGTTGTCTTGTCTTTTGTTCTTTACACTGGCTGGAATAAATCATTTTCCTTTCTTTCAACACCTGATACCATTCCCCACTTATATACAGTACAGGGTGATTATGATGGTAAGGACAAGTCATACTAATATTAGAAATGTCTGATTTAAATCTGGGAAGGGAAAGTCTAGATGAAAGCTCTCATACAGACACAGGGGAGTTAAAATATTCTTGGTTCACTTGCCACTGGCACTTTCTTGATTTAAAAAAAAAAAAAAAATTGTCTGCTTTGGAAATTGTTCCCCATTTTTTTTCTAGTTACAGTATTCACAATTATGAAGTTGTCTGAAATGTTAAGTTTGAAAAAATGGTGGGAAATTATCTAGACATTGAGGAAAATGAGATGGAGAAAAAGCAGGAAAGGGAATTTATTTAGGTAGAAGAACTCAAATTCACCAAGTGTGCAGAAAATATATTTTATGTTCCTGTGAATATAGAATTTCATGAAGAGTTTATACAAAATATTTTAGCAATACTTAAACATGAGACTTCATGGCTGAAAGACCATAAATTTGCTAACAAAGTTATATAGGAACTGGTATTCTGAAATGTCTACCAGTAATCAGATGTTGGATTGTCACCACCTATTGAAGCATCTGTTCCTGTTCTTTCACAGAGAAATGCACTGCATGCAGAATCCATTGTCATGCGAAAAAAACTCAGGAAGCACAATACTGCAGCCTCTGCAACCACTCTGACCTGCTGGAATTGAACTGTAATCTCCTATACAATAGAAATTAATGCTCCTTAGAGATGCAAATACAGGAAAGGCTAGTTTCCTTACAGGTTGTTTTAATGATACTACATCAGAAGATTTTACCTGCCTACATTTAAACCAAGAGCTGCAGCTTAAAGTTGTTCAGATAATAGGAACATACTACTGAATTAACTTTGCATGGTATCAATGCACAACCCCAAGGGCTTTCTAATATGAACTTAAGAAACCTCCTCATGCACGCCATAGTAAGTTCTGCTATAGCAGCTATTTATAATCATCTAGTTACACCTAGAGATACCTGCCCAGGTGATCTTTACCTTCTTCATGATTGTTCAGAAATTCTTTTATGAGAACTGCAGTGCAAGGGATCAGTTTGCTGTAAGAGGACAATATAAACTCCACATATAGCATGGAGTATTGTGTACTGTAATACACAGCACCGTATACTATTACAACTCATCTGTTTCTGTTTTGCAGGGAGAATTACAATGTTAAAGCAGTTATAATAATGTCCCTGATATTAATTTGGCCAGATTTAATGGTAAAGATGGGAGACAAAGCACCATCAAATGTGGCACATGCAGACACAGATGAGTTAGCCCACCTACGGAAATAAAAAAAAAAAAAAGATTCCTGACCAATATGTATTAGATTAGGAATGTTAAATCAGAAACAAAGAGGCAATGACAGTACACTGACAGTGTGTTACAGAACGTATCTCAAAGTAAAGAATCTTTTTGCTGTTTCTGCTCTCTCTAATCTGTTGGGGTTTCGTTTGTTTCTGAGAACAAAGTGAGTTTCTTTAAAAATTTGGGGCAAGGACAAGGCTTGCTACTGCCTGTTGTAGGACATGGAGAGATTAACTGTACTCTAAAGTGAACCCTCCTGCTTATATCCATTAGTGAGTCATTCTACCTTCTACCTAGCTGGCAACCATTTCAGTTGGTCATTCCTGGATCCTGTAAACATGGTGCCTGTGCTGCCCAGGATCGTCTCTGTTGGCAGAATTTTCAAAGCAACATCAAGCAGATTTCTGGTGTGCACAGACCACTTACCATAAAGGCCAGAGTTCTACCAAGAATTACACATTGTAGTTTGGAACAGAATGCAAGTGTGTATCAAAAAGAAAAGAAGGAAACAAAATAATTACCAGCAAAACCCTGATGCAGATTCTGTTGTAGTGGTGTTTGTTACTGCTAGATACATAATTGTTTATACCATGAAATGCAAATTATTTAATAAGTAGCCTTAAAATCACAGCAATAAATGATATACCAGAGAACAGAAGCTACTTACCAGAAATCCCCCCAGACACATACACTGCTATGGTGACTGCCATTGCAAATCCGACCGAAACTGTCATGGGCCCACCATGGGCTCCTCGGCTGAGGACTGCCTGCCCCACGCACCCACATCCAAGTGCCTGCATTGTAAAAGAGAAATGTGAAATTTTAAGCATGTTTGTTAAATGTTTTGGTTAGTTTGCAACTCTTGCTGCTATCCAGGTATATTTGAAAATGTTAAGTATTGAAAAAATATTAGAATTTGTGATTAATGGCATGTGGGCCATTGTTTTTGCTACAGCTAGTATTTGCTCTTTATTTTCCTCTGCTTTTTGACCAGGAAGAATGACTGCTAATAAGAACCTCTCTCCAGAAGACACGTTTCAACTCTGAATTTGGAGCCTAAACAAGATCTCTCAGCCTGTATAACAGGTCTCCGAATGGAAGAGGGAGTTATTCCTGTGGTAAGTTTCCAACTTCAGATTGTAGTAGTAAGTAATAAAAAAGTTACTATAAAGGTTATGAAAAATAGTTTAAAAATTTTTGAAGTTTAATGCTGAAACTCTGTAATGAGACAGCTCTCTGGAGATTAGAGTGTGTGTTACTGTTATACTGCCTTGATGTCATATATTGCTCTGTCAAAATATGAATAGCTAGACCTTATTATCATTTATTTAATATGAACACAATAAATTCAGGAGAAGTCTGGAATGGGTATTATGACTCTAAGCCATTCAAGAAGAATCAAGGCTCAGGGCAAGAGAGAGGAAAATCTAAGAGCTATTATGGACCAAGGCAAAGAAAATACAAGTTAGGGCAAATCCCAATGAAATCAGGCAAATGTTTGTAGCATGATAGTTCAGACAGACTTAGAAGTAAGAGGTTACTTACAGTCCCGAGGTATAATTTGTGTGCTTTACTGTGCTCAGCTAACAATCTGCAAATGCTGAGTGCAGGGTATGTTCTAGGGAAAAGGAGAGGAGCTGTGGCTGTGGAGCACAGTGCTGTTCTAGCATACATGGCAGTCAGGAAGCTTCAAGGTGTTTCACTGCTTGAGTGGGGGTACCTGACTAGTCCACATGGGAGCGTTCTTAACATATTTAAACTAACTTCAATTTTACACTGGTTCTTCTCAGAATGAAGTTCATTAAAACATTTAAATGTATGCTTAAAATAATATTTTTTCAGTTCTAAAGACTTTTCTTAGCTTCAAGCATGTGTTTAAGTCCTACTGAAGTCAGTAGGAAAGATTTTCAAAGTTACAAAAGGCCTTTAGTTTAAGATAGAGTGGCTGGTCCGTGTTAGAAATTGATTTGTCTTTTTGAAAAATCTCCTTGTAAATATATGCCTAAGTACTTTGCTGAATAAAGACCCAACACTCAATGGTAGATACCATACAATATCTGTAGTCTGAAATCTTTTGCTCCTCTGCATGTATAAGCAAACCAAAGCATAGCATTTCTGGGATATGACTAGATTTATCTTGAGCAACATTAATTACTTTGATGTTGAATTTGGTATTTATTTTCCTTCTTTTATGATGCATGGAAATCTGATTTTTTCTTCTTATAAAAGTATTGCATCTTATCTAATGCAATTGCTCTAGTTAATCTTCTTGTTTCACTTTAGTGTTTTGCCATTATGCACATCACCCATGACTGTATTGCAAATGCAGTCCTAACTACGCATATTTGAACACCTAAAATTTAGTTATCAGAGGAAGTCTTGCTTCCAGTTGCAAGGCAGTTCCATTTGGAAACTTGTAATGGGAAACAATGTAATGGGAAAAATCTCTCCTGGCTTAAAACTAGACTGTACCAAAAAGATTTAGTGATTGAGGTTTAACAAGCAAGTCCTGCTAGAATAGATGCAATTTAAACAGGAAAACTCACACTTTTGTTTCCATTATTTCCCCAAGGGTTTTAACTAATTTCAAAATGTGATAGAAAAACAAACTCTCAGTAAAATCATTCTCTTAACCAGCTTTGCAAGGCAGAGTTTGTTATAAAAATGCCCCGAGACTGTGTCTCATACCCAGGTGCAGTTCTTGCCTTGAGGTTATAATCATGCAAGCAAACAAAGCACTGTGTGGTGCCAAAGTATTACAGCTGTCAGGATATGTGATGGTAGGAGTGATATTAGATAGCAGGAGTTTATTGGACTGCATAATTGAAAGTTACAGGACATTCGGAGCTGCAGTCAACTGCTGTGCAGTGTCTGACACATGACTACGTTACGCATTCTCTCATTTCTGTTAGTATCACATACCTCACAATTCAAATGTTAAGCGCACATGCATATACAGATATAAAAACAAATCAAAAAACATTTCAGTTGTTCACAGTTGAAATTACTTGTTTTTTAAAACTTCGTATGAAGCTGTTCTACACATCATATATTTATATGTTTAATGAGTATGGAAAGAATGGGTATGCTGAAATATATAAAGATTAAGATTATGGCACAAAGGTGGAGGAGGTGGAATTAACATGCTCTAACTTTCATTTTCCAGACTTCTTAAGGGGAGTATTCCAGAAATTGTACCAAGTAAGATGTAGTGACAGTTATGGCTCAGATGTGAAGCAGGGTCAGTAGGGTAGCCTGGGGCCCTCTCTGAGCTGGGGTACAATCTGCCTTTAGGCAAACAGTTAGATCTGAAATGGCATGGACAAAATTTAGCAGATTCAAAAGAAAAGGCCATTCTTATGAAAATATTACCCCTTTCTGTAACAATGGTGGAAAAAGAGAACAGGAGTAGGAGAGGTGGGTATAGAAGAAGATAAGAGATGGTAATCACATCTATGTATAGAAAGTACAAATGCTTGTGAAGAGGGAAGGAAATAACAGGGGGTGGCTGTGTCTCCCTTCCCTGATTACCGCAACTGAGGAGAATCATGCAGAAACAGCTGTGTAGTCTTCTTGCGTAACAGCTACTGCTCTGCATGTTATAGGGAACTATGCAACTGCATATGCTCTATTATTGTGCTAACCAGTCTCAGAAAACTGAATCTGCAAACAAGAAGGCGTACAAGCCAGCATGAACACAGCTGCACTGGCTTAGTGCTCAGTGGATGCTGGTAAATGACGGCCTGCTCATGTATGACGAATGAGAACTATTGCAGGCGCAGTCAGCGTGTGCCCGTTCGGGGATGAGGAATCAGGGACTGAACCTGCAAACCTGAACCATCTCACAGTGATATTTTATTTACTACCATTATAAAGGGGAGAAAAAAAAGATTCTCATATCTCCTGCAACTAGGTTCACAAAACTGGAAGCTATCACCTAATCAAGTAATTGCATGAGCAGCAATTTAATACCCTGTGAATCTCTGCTTGGCTGAGTTAAGACCAACCAGATCATCAAGTTGTAACTAAATATTCTGAGTTTCTAGGCCAAGTGCAGCCATCAGTGCACAAATCCACTGACTGAAGCACACAGATTCAGTGGGAGTTTAATTTAGAGTAGGATATAGCCATATATATATTGTTTTTTATCTTGTCTATGCTACTAGTTTTTCATCTTAATAGTTGTCTATCTCCTGAACTTAAATTTAATGAAGTAGTTTCAGTTCTGACTTTTCTTCACAAAGCAATTAGATTACTGTCAGTAAAAACATGTCTGGGTGTGGAATAGCTGTCTGCATACTCTCTGCCAGAAAAAAAGTTGCTTCATGGACATCAGATCTTTGTCTTGAGTAGGAAGGCTAATGTTAGGAAAGGAAAACAACTGGCCTCTTGTGAATATAATGTCCTGTTATTCTCTGTCAACTTGGAGAACTTTATCTCTGTCCCACTCATCAGACTGAAGATCACTGTGCCTCCATCTGTGCTATTTGGAGGATTTCTGCAAATGTGTGTAATAGCATTTTGCAGTGTAAATAGGATTTCCTGCAAGATGTGAATCTAGAATTTTAGGGAATTTAGTTTTCTATGGGGTCTGTAAAGCCTCAGACGTCTTAAAGCACAATGCTTATATTAAAAAGACCCCCTCTTATTTAACAGATCCTCGTGGTAGTGTGTATTCATAGCCGTACACTCTTACTGTAGCAGTAAAGAAGCAGCCAAGACTCCTGCTTTCTATCAGTGTGGAGAACAATGATGTGTGTGTTGTTGTATCTTGTACTTCACCAGCTGCCAAGCTGTGGAGAGTTACGCTCCATCAGTGGCGTACCACAGATGTTCATGCAGGCAGAGTACGGATCTCAGTGGCCCCACAATTGATGATGCTCTACTACAACACAGGAATTCAGTGTGATACAGGGAATCCAGGGTCAGTATTAAATAAATAAATAAATAAAATCATATTTTAATTATAGGCTGTATACTTTCAGTAGAGAAATATTAGAGAAATAGTTTCAGAATTTCTATTTTAGTCAGTTTTCAAGACACAGCCATACTTAAATAGCTACAGCTAGTTTTGAAGAACCTCCAAGGATCCCTCCATCACTTCACAATGTTCTGTAAGGATGCATTTGTTCAAGGAAGGCAGTAACCCTGCTCTTTCCCACTCCACACTCCCACCTATGTTCTCCCACTGTTCCCCAGTTAGGCATTTCCTGCTAGTCAGA
>VXAV01005321.1:203660-214392 GCA_013399715.1 Alectura lathami
TTTTTCTGGTAAAAATGGATAAAATGTTGTTCCTGTCACCCTGACCAAGAGGAAAGACAAAAAGAGAAACCACAAAGTAAGGAACTAAAATATTGTTGGAAATTTCACTCTGACCTAGATTGGGATTTAAGCCATGCTACTATTGGCTGTCTGAAACCTTTTCAAGGGGAAGTTGTAGAGGAGGAAGAATGCTTGTGAGGAGTCTATGCTCTACCCTGTAAACAAAAGCTCCCATCTTGTCAGTTCTGAGGGATTTCAGTGGATAATGAGGAATCTTACATTGGTTGTATGCTGAATTTGTGTATTTATACACAGTACTTTTTGGACTAAATGCTTTGCTCTCTAGTGACATGCCCTGTTTACAGAAGAGCAACAAGGCAGAATAAATTAGGAACGCTTAATGAAATCTGCTTTGGTCCAGTGGTTCTCTATAATGCAGTATAGGCAAGTGAGGCACTGAGGATGACTCTGTGTTCCCAACACAGTTAGCTTAAAAGTGCATTGGTGCTATAATATGAAGCATTATAAAGAGACATTCTTTTAAGATCTGAAGTTGCTGAATAGTTCAAAGAATTGGGCTTACTAGAGAAAAATACTACACTCTTAATCTCTTGGGTGTCTTGAATGTTTTATCAAATGTGATACTGATTTGACTGATGTCATCTGGTTGATTCTGGAACAGGTTGCCCAGAGAGGCTGTGGATGCCCCCTCCCTGGAAGTGTTCCAGGCCAGGCTGGATGGGGCTCTGAACAACCTGGTTTAGTGGGAGGTGTCCCTGCCCATGGCAAGGGGGTTGGAACTAGATAGTCTTTAAGGTTCCTTCCAACCGAAACCATTCTATGATTTACAAATATTTTCTGTCATTTGATGTGACACCAAAAGCTTAGCCCAGCTGTGTTCGGTTATTTTACCATCTCTTGTAGTTGTTCATTGTCTTGGTTTGTATCTGTCCTCTTCCTTTTTCACCTTGGTTTGGAAAATATGTTTAGTCAGTACTATTTGCTTTGAATAGGACAAAGACATGGGACTGGGAAAATGGGTCACTTCTGAAATTCCTTCCTTCCCTCAGAGCAGGACTTGATGTTCACTGCAGCTGTAGCCTCCTTCCTACCACCAGTTTCATCCCTTAACCATCCACTTTACCCCCACTATCCAGTTTTAGTCCCAAAGCATTTTTGCATATCCTTTTACTATCTCTACATCTGCATTCAAATACCACTTCACCATTAGCAGTTTCAGAAAATGCTGGCCTGTGGAGAGCCACATAGGTGATGAGTTATGATATGCCTGCATCTGTCCTGGTGCTGCATGAGCCAGGTGAGTGCCTGTGTAGAAGCAGGCACACACAGCCAGTAGCGCAGGCCTGCACTTGCACAGAGACAGCTGGAGCTGCCTCTGGAAAGCCACTGAAAACAGCTGATGTACTGCAGTTCAAAAAACTTTGTGCTGTATCACTGCAAAACAAAGATATTATTCACAACCTTGATTGTCACAGCACATTAAAGTGTATGTTTATTATGTCTGTGTGAGAATTTGTCTTTCAGAATTATTGGTATAGTGGTGAGGATCTTGAGGAGGACATTCATTATAGGAGGAATGAGATAAACTGCTTCCTCTCTTCCAGGAAAATGAGAAATAGATATGTTTATGAAAGCAGTTTTCAGTTGTTTGTCCATAGGAGCTCATTCTCTTGTGCAGATGGAAGTCTCTCTCTGAAAGTAGTATGAAGCTGTTCTTAGTTTAGTCTCATAAGTGTGAAAGCATTAACTCTATTTTTTTTCATCTAACAATACAAAAATAACATGTCAGTGACAGAGAAGGAAACTCCGTTTGTCCAGCTCTTGTTGCCTTCCCCATAACAATTTTTTGTCTTTACAGGGTGGAGAACCAGGTTCCTTACACAAATATGTACTGTTTACATTTGTTTTCTTCAGTACTTTGGGAAATCTTTCCAGCTTTTGGCAACCAACAATTTAATGTCACTGCTACACTTGGAAATCATTTTCAAATAGAAAAAAAGGGCAACACAGAAAATTTGAATTCAGTATATCCTTTCATTGTATTCAGAAAGAGGTTCTAAAGATATTTTCCAAATGTAACAAATATGTAAATGGCATTATGAGTTGAGTGAAATGTAAAGACAAAAGAAACATCCGGGAACATTTGACCTTAATTACTAACCCATGTGATCCATATTTCCTGATACTGCCTTTTTGTCACATGCAATACCTGGACAACCTGGCCGAACAATGGAAAGAAAATACACAGTGATTACTGCTCTCTGTCATCTCCTGGGCCCTGCTCCCAGTACCTTAAGGTAAGGATACTGGCTGTGGCACCTGCATGTATTGACCGCTGTGGAGCCTGAGGGAAGAAACTGTAGATATCCTTCAAAAATTGAAGTCATATATAAGCAAGGAGCATAGAAAATAGTATAAACTCTGACATATTAAATGTAGAACCACAACACAACTGATCAGAAGGATTTTAAGGAGCACCTTGAAAAGAATGTATAAGTAATAATACCAGCCTTTTCAAATCCCTTGACAAGAGAAATCTTGCAAGAAAATATGTAAAGCTATAGAGGATGCAAGTGCAGAAGCAGCATTCAAGGTAGCCAACTCCTTAGCTGAAAAGCTAAAAGAATTTTTATGCCTTGCCAAAGAATGAACACTTAGGTGGGCTGAGTGTAAGGAACTACAATCAATCCTAAAATGAATTCTCATTGGGACAGACTTTAAGAGACACTGGTAAGTTAAGTGGTAACTAATTGTACTGGAGCTGTGCAGAATTCCCCCAAGCAATTTCAGTGTTTTACTATCCAAGTATTAGTGCCAATGGGTTGTTTTTTTATCTAAATCCAGTCCTAATGCCAGCAAAATGGAACATTGGAAATGTACCACTGATGCACTAGTCTCCAAAGAGGGAGCTCCACAGAGGGCTCCAAGGGTGATCATGGGAACTACAAAACTGTTGGTCTGACTTCTATACCAGGAAAATTAGATAAACTGTAGTTAAAAATAAAATCAGTAGACACAGACAAAACAGTCTGCAGAAGTATCAAATGGCTGCTCTTAAGGGAGGTTGTGTTTCAGAAATCTATTGGCATTTTTTAAAGATGTCAAAAAGCATGCTGATGTTATTGCTCATGCTTGAATATGTGACTTCAGATCGCAAGACTGAAACCCTTGGGATCCTTACCCCAAAGCAATCTGAATTGAACTATTTCTTCTCTTCACCTGAATTCAAGCAGAGTAGGAATTCAAGCAGTATATATAACATAACCATTTTTATGAGTAATCTTCACTCCTACAGAAATAGCAAAGTACAGAATAATACACATAGCTCCCACAGTTTAAGTCCCATGGGTTAACAGTATATACTGTACTGAATTTTTAATAGTACATTATTCAGAGTATCACATAAATTGTTATTACTGATGTAATAAAACCTAAACCAACACAGCTGGAGAGACCAAGGCTATAAATATACCATATATTTTTTTGAATTGTAATAATATGGGCGAAATTATTTTTAAGTCTAAATCTGCTGATTGTCATTGAATTGGGCAAAGTCTGAATGTGTATGTCTAATATAATTCTTGTTCCTGCGCAAATGCCTTTGCCTAATTTATATTTATATTTTCCTACAGAAACTGCTGCATGTTACTGAAAGGACATTCTCAATTTTATTTATTGATCTTGCTGCTGGGCAACTTAAAAAAAAATTAGGTGAGGAATATCTGAACATACTGCAAATCAACATTCCAATGGTTTTGAGTCGATAAAAAAATACATTTCTTTAGCTCTTGTGCTTTCTGATCATCTTCTGTGTCTGCTGTAGTCCTTGGTGAGTAAAAGCTCACAGAAGCAAGCATCTGCAATGTGCAGCTCAGGTCTAGCTGAGCCCACCTTGGAGGGAAGGGTAAGGCACACAAGGTGACCCCTTGAGAATTTCTTTGTTCTTTATTCTCTGTTTCTGTGATTTCAGTGTCCAGATAAAACATTTCAGTCCAGATCGTGAATATGAGATCAAAAAGACACCACATGTGTTGGAAACTTTCTGCCAGTGATGTTTAAGGCCTCATTCAAAGCTTGTTCAAAGTTCACTGTTGCTGATGCTGGCTTCAGTGAGAATTAAATTGGACATACTCTAAAGCAGGACACAAAACTTTCCTTTGTTTTTGATTGGCTGGGCACACCACCAGGCCTCAGTGCATTACTGATATATGTATACCTATTACCTATATTGTTATATAATTGATGCTATCCCGTTTTAAAAATTTATTGTATGGACAGATCTGTGTATTACCGGCCTCGAGAGTTTCCAAGTTGGCTGAATCTCTGCAAAAGCCATGTGATGCCGTGCTGCACTGTGGGGTCTTGCTGGCACAGTGGGGAACAGATAACATTCCACACTGAAGGGCTCTGGGACAGGACTGTCAGTGCTGGCAAAATGTGGAAGTGTTAGGGAAGTGCTGTAGAGATGGTTACGTGCACCTGTGTTATCTGCTGCACTAGGCTGTGCTTCCTTCTAAATGTGCCGGATATTGTTCTAGTATAAGCTCCTCTGGTAGGTGACAGTATGGGCAGGTCTGACTGAATGCATCTGGAAAAAGACTAAGTACAAGAAGAATTTTGCTTTTAGAGAATAAATCAATTGGGTACAGAGAAGCACTTTGTTGCAACAAGTTCCCTGCTCTTTTTTTTTCTTCATATTCCCTTTTTTTGGAACACTTAATGTACGTGAGAAGTAAATGCAGGGGAAGATTATTGACAGCATGTTCTTTTTAAAATAACTTTTTCCACATCACATTTCTTTATAAAAAGTCCTCAAAATGAAGATCAGAGTTTTAAATTCAGCTTTGCTATTACAAACAAAAGATGTCTTGGTAAATGTACACTGCAGCATGAAGAAAACCTCGAAGTGCATCCTATAGGCTTTCTTTTCTTAACCAGAATGTTAGACATTGTCGAAGTATCTTATGTTTCTACAGGACACACATTTCCTATAGCAACAGACCTCCTATGACTTGTGATGGCTATCAATAGAGCTGTAGGGTTGTGAAAACCAGATCTAAGCCTACCTAATTAACAAAAACAATTTATCATGAAAGTCAAAGGTAATGACAGATTTAACTTCACTGACACACAAAACCAAAATTTGATAAACACATAAATGTGGTTAAATATGACAGCAGTTTCATGATTCTGAAACATAAAGACCATCAGGATAGTAACAGTGTTTCCTGCATCTGACTTGCCAACACACACTTTCAGCTGTCTCCCTCTCCACCTTCCCCTTCAGGGAGGTACTGCCATCCAGCCACATTTCCACACTCTGTTACAGAAGTATTTTCTGCAAGAGATGCTGTTCCTGGTGCTTTATTCCCTCTCTCCCGCAACAAGAACATTTGTTTTATTTTGCCTCCATGCTCCCAACATTCACCCCTTGTACTTTAGTAGGTGAAGCGTGGCTCTGCTTGTTTTTCATTATTTTAACTCCCTTTCAGTCAGAATGATTCGCATTTGAATGTTTAAATCCTATTTCCAGAAACATAAGCTTTGCTTCTGGGATTCCTTTTTACATAAGATATGCTAACAATATAGTTGACAAAATTGTTTCAGGCCCTTGTATAGGAAGGTTGAATTGTCGGGCCCAATTCCTTTGGAACTCCCCAACCAAGATTTAATTTTAAAAAATGGTTCTGAGGTTCAGAGCATACCCTTTATAGGGTGCGCTTAGGAGCACACCCAGGAAGCAATCTTTTGCTATTTCTGTGCTGTATTCATATTCATTAAGGTAATGAAACTATTAATTGAATATGTAAGTTCAGGTAATTAAATATAAGACATATTTCTTTAGTTTAAAGGGTAATAATAAAAAATTTAAACTTGCAAACTAGATCACATATTTAGTGATGATAAATGTGACCTGGAAAGTGCAATAGTCCAATATGAATTAGTTAATTGCATCCATTCATTAGGTGATGTACATTAGCAGAAGGTCAATCCATTTGAGTCTTGATGTGTTTTACAAATAATAAATTCAAACAGGTAAATTGAAGAGAAATTCACAATAGAAGAGTCTGTTATATATTTAAACTCAGGACAGAGTCCATACAACCCAAGAGCGTGTTGCCTCTATCTTCCCAATTATTGGCATGTGTTCTTTAAAGCACCGTCCTGAGGCACTGCCCCTCACCTCCATGCACGCTCGGGGAAAAGGTGCCATTTTGCAGAGACTGTGCCAAAGCACCCTGTGGCTGAGTTGCTGTGCATGGGGTGGTGACCAACTGAGGACCTGTGAGCTGGAAGTGTTCAGGAAGTCTTCAGTCTTAGGGAGCTGCACCTCAGGCTCACTGTGTCTCAGACAAAACCAGCCTTCTGCACTACGGTCTGGTGTGGGGCATGCTACATGTAACTGTGGGCTTAAACCACAATATTAGTTTTTTGGAACTGACTTTTTCTAAAATAAGCCAAACACCATCTTTCCAAGCATGTTCTGTGTTATTGCCATCAGTGTAACTGTACTATGTGTGGCTTGGTTAAGCCCACGTTTAAACGTAGGACTGAACTCACCATAGCAGCAATTTAGTTCTATGGGTATATAGTAGACAATATCACAGGAAAGAAAACTGATCCATTTGACTTATTTTTAGTAAAAACCATGTTAAATCAAGTTTTTTTTTTCACTGATCATTCCTGGATTTTCAGTAATAAAAAATGGTTGTTCTTAATATCAGCATTTAGTTTTTTTTATGTTAAAAGTAGTGTGGAAATAAGGAAAATAACAGTACATTTTTTTTTCTTCCTCTCTTCCTTCCTTCCCTCTCTTTCTCTCTCTCCTCTTTCTTTCTTAATGTAAAATATATCCAGACTCATTTTTAATCGATTATTAATAAGATTTATAAGGTTAAGACATTGGGATGGTTGCAAAATTTCTGGCTTAATATCATTATAGGATCATCACAGTATTGTGGGCATTGCTTTACAGATCATATTGCATATGTGTTTAACTGGTTTTAGCTTATATGCATAAAAATATCTTCATCTAGAGCAAGGACTGGTACCATTCTGCGTGCAGTTCCAGGGCCATAATTCTTGAAAGATTTCATACAGTGAACCTCTTTCAAATGATCAGGCTTAGAGACATTTAGAGAATTGATTCAATTAACCTCGAGGAAAAAAGTGCTATAATGTGTGATTTATATCTGCAGATAAATTAACATACAAGTATCTCCTGAAGAGCGTTTGCTGCCATCATGGTCCCTAATGAAAATAGAAGGCAATTAAAATAGGACACCTGAGGCTGAAGCTTTTACTGTATATATCAGAACATGAAGTTCAGATTTCATAAGTGCATAACTTAGTAGAAATTTCTTTTTGGCCCTTATTTTTCCTCCAAAAGTGATCTCTAAAGCACATAAGAAACGGGAGGGACATTTACTGCTGCAGAAGGCAAAGGGTGCAGAGGAACAGGCTTTCTCAATCAATACTGAATTTGTAAGAGGAGCCAGAGATAACACTGCTAAATGCTGGAGGGACAGCTGAGAGAACTAGGTACAAAAAAAGAACTCACGGGTCAGATCAGAATCATTGTGGGGCAGGTTCTGAAGTTGATCTTGAAATGAATCACTGGAAATGCCTGGCAGAATGACGTGATTCAGTTCCTTTGTGTGTGTGACAGTGCGTAGAAAGGGTCTGGAGCTCACCAAGGAGCATAAGAAATACTCATGGTGTAAGGATTTGAAGTAGTAAGAGAGAGCACCTCTGGGATTTTGGGGTTACTGAAGCCACTGTCCATTTCAGTGGTGTATCAACATGTGCCTCAGTACAGCTACTCTACCCAAAAAAGGTACTTGGGACACAAATGGATTTATCCAAACCTATAGCTTTATAACTTCCTTTAGGCAACTGGTAGTAGCGATTAGAAAAATGACAGAAAAGTACTTTGACTTCGAGCAACCCAAGAATGCCTTAATTACATCTGTATTGTCTTCAAGGTCAGAGCTGTCTTCTGCACCCTAATGACAAAATGTCCTGTTTCCATCAGATGGCATTTGTGTAAGCAACATCTATAGGTTCTTCTCTACAAATAATACCAGTTGATGGGGCGGGGTGGAGAAATTAAGACTTGTACATGAAATAAAGATATTTCTTCAGATGTTACATTCAGATTGGTTGAAATATAAAAATGGACCTCTTCAGAAATGAGTATGGTCTTGGTTATATACTACCTAAACTAGTATGTATACTCTCTCTCTCTCTATATATATATACACTAAACTCTAACAGTAAGAACGTAACAGAAGCAAAGAACAGTGTCACTTGGTTCCTTATTTTCTTACCAATCATTTCTTCACAAAGTGTGAAGACAATAATATGTTTGTCATTACAACCTGAAACAGAACGTATTTGTTTCCTGATTTGAAGCTGCTGTCAAAATAAGAGTTTAATTAAAACATATTCGTGTGAGAGAAAATAAACCAGTCTGACTTAATTGCTAGTTGTTTTACTATTGCCAAAAACAAAAACAAACAAACAAACAAAAAACCACCAGAAACTACAAGCCCGCAATAAGAATAAGTGGTTTCCATGCCATGCATATGTGCTCATACATATGTGCTTGGGAACTGCAGAACTCAGGCTGAACCTGGGGTATTGCTTCTGTTCTTTCTCTTGGCAAGTGTTGGACTTGCGTTTTTCTTCCACAGATTAGATTAGTTTACTTCTGTATTCATTGTTATTGCTGAGTTATTGTCCTGATGTCCAAGGCAATCCTTCCTGCAAAAAAAAAAAATTGCATTAAGTATTAACTCAACTTGTATGATCCGAAGCCATGTCTCCATTTGCTATCATAAAGTAGCCAGTGCAGCACTGAATTGTGGAACCAGCTCCCCCAGCTCGATTCACTGGTGTGCCCAGCACCGTGCCGCAGACCTCACTCTGGGTGCTGTCTGGCAAAGCTGCTGTTGCACGTGATGGGAACCCACTTGCAGTATTGGCACTAATGCCTGCGTCCTTGTCTTTGCAGATGGAGGGAGAGGAACCCTGCCTGGTCCCTGGCTGTGGGGAAGCGCAGAGGCAGCAGTGTGCCACCTTCTGCTGGCTGCAGACCGGGAGCTGCGGTGCGGTAAGTGAGGTGCCATACACCACCTGGGGAGGGCCAGTGGGGTTTAGGTGGCCGATGGTCTGAAGGTGAGGCGGCTGTGAGGTGTGTTGCAGACTGAACTGCTTTTAGACAATAAGAGAAATATGTTTTTTATGACAAGGAGTTGATGGAGGCTGAGGGACCTGAGAAATGACTAAAGTCAGAGGAGCTTGGTGACAATCAGGAGCTTACGCAGCAGCTCCTAATTATGTGGGTTTGAACTGCATCTCCAGAAGCACTAGAGTCCCTGCTCACTGAAACCTGAAAACTTCACTGACTCAATTTAAGAATGAAACTGCAGTACAGTTCCCTCATTCCTCAAACCTGTTTGAATGCAGTGCTTTCTGAAGGAGCACTTCCTCACTCTGATTTATTTTAGAACAGCTTTTAGAATGTGTCATCCTTGTGATGAAGTGTTAGGTCTACATTGCCAGTGCGCCATTAAAAACTGAATTTCTGACATTTAAAAGTCTCATCCCAAGTGTCACAGATTGACAGCTCTGCATGTCACTTTACAGCACAGTATTTTGGATCCATTTCCTCTGTCTGGGGCGGGAAGAAATATGAAAAATGAGGGAAAGAAAAATGTACAGTCTCTTTCCTCATTATTGAGCTGGAGATTTACAGACGTATGTGTGCTAATGCCGAAATGCCTCAGAGGGTAGCCTGTATCCTGCACAGCCTGGCAGTGCAGAAGCAATCTTTGCCCATGCTCCTGCCCAAATGCTGAGTGTGCAACGGCTGCCTTTCCAAGTTCTTTAGTGCAGGCTAGTGCAAGGAGTATCTGTAGAATCAACAAATGGATATTACAACAAAATCGAAACATGGCCAGATCCTGTTCTTTGAGCAGGTCAACAAAAAAAGGCATGTGGCACATTTCTCGCTGCTTTGTTTTTTGCCAACTTTGGACAAAAACGTAGTGCTTTGGCCATAAATTTGGCCATGAATTCCCAATGGCCTTCGGCCCCATCAGGGCACGCGCCCTGATCACGGCTGTTTCATCCAGTGAGCTTGGCCTGATGCCTGCTGCATGCGTGCTGCATGCACGGGGAGTGATACAGCAAGCGCTGGCACCAGGCCAGAGCCGACTGCTGACCTCCTGGTAACCCACTGCATGGCACGGCATGGCACGGCATGGCCCTCCGTGGGGAGCGGGGAGCGCCACTGCAGAGCCCACACCCCCCGAATTAATGGCTGGGAACAGGTGGTTATTGTTCAGACAAATTATTCTGGCTGTCAGTCCTCTTCCTTCTGCACAGAACATTCGAGAACAGGGAAGGCTGTGGCTGGGCTGCAGGCCTTGCCCTGGCAGTGAGCACGGGCACCTCCGAGTTGCTCTCTGTGCTGAAAGGAATTTTGGTGCAGCAGGCACCAGTGGGAAGCGTGCACAGGGAGGGCAGAGGCAGCCCTGCAGAGCGGGCAGCAAGAGGGAAACATGTCGTGGGCATCTCGCCTTGGTGCAAACCCTCCGGCAGACCCGGTGGAAGGGCGCTGCGAGCCCTGCGGCACTGCGGACCGGAGGCCAGCAGGACGGGGAGCGCGCCCAGCGCCGCCGGCCGGAGGGCAGCGGGCAGCCCG
>VXAV01005321.1:225226-245707 GCA_013399715.1 Alectura lathami
CACAAGTATATAGACTTTAATCTGTGAAGGATTCATGGGTGATCGAGACTTTGAATTGTACTCAGAACCTAAAGGGAAGCCAGTGGGCAGCTGTGCAGGGGCCATCAGCAGGTGTTGTGGTTACAGAAAGGGTACACTTTGCTAATACCCACGTGGACTTCCAACATGCNAATGCAGGTGTTACTGGCCTGACATATAAAAGTTAAATTAATCCTCTTGTAAGTAGGTCAGCCTGTCTTACGTTTGGCCTCAGGTGACTAGAGCCGGTCAGAACGTCATGTCTACAGTTCATCTGAAATATGATCCCTCCACTTAGAAGGTCCTTCCAGGTCTCTGCTGTGGGAAAAACACCACTTAATACATCACCACTGTCGTCATCAACGTATCACCCTGATACACCTTTGGTGGCTTTTATGTAATTCCTGATGCCTCAGCATTGTAAATTGGAGGAACTGAGATGCATTAGCATTTGGGATTTCTCTCAGGAACTGAGTTTCAGTTGTTTGCAGCATACTTGCTCTTTGAAGCATGGTCTTTAAATGGTCTTCAGTCTTGTTAGTGTTGGATTTTTAGCAAAGATGTATCCCCAGAAGAAGTATTTTACCCATCATCTGTATACAAACTCATGGTTCTGCTTTTCTTCCCTTGGCTCCACAACACATTCTGGCCAGAAATATCACCTACTTTGGTATAGCCAAATTAAGACACCCCAAATGAGCAGCCTTTTTTGGAGATATCTTCAGTATTCTTTCTTGCACCTTTCATAGCCAAGGTGTTTCTCAAATCCAGTGGCTCTATTTACTTTTTTATTAAGCTTCTCTTGGCTTTTTTGATTTTTTTATTTGAGTTGTTTTGGTGTATTTTTCTTCAGAATATTTAGTAACAGTTTTAAATTTTTGTTTTGTGTTTTGCAGCCTTTTAAAGTTAGCACTTTCTTTCTTTCTTTTGACCTGCATTTCCTCTGCTATTTTTCTCCTTAGCCACCTCATTTATTTTCTTGCTTTGCTTCTCATTTTTAGTCTTGGGAATGCAAATCTTTGACTCCTTCACATTCTTAAGCCTCCATGCTGATTCTATGGATTCTAATTTCCTAGCTTCAAGCAGGGATTTTCTAAGTTACTTCCTTTTTTAAAAAAACCTTCCCCTTCTTGAAGTTTAGTATCCTAGAGAGTAGAGCTTCTTCGTTTCTCTCCTGCAATGACGCTGAAATTATTTATGTGGCAACCATTTCTTAGGGGTTCAGACACAATTTTTAGTCTGTGACAGGACTATGTCAAATGTTGTTTAGACTAGGATGAAGAGAACTGTGTGTTCTCTAGACACTGTCTCAATGCAGTTCTCACTGAACTGATATGCAGTTACTATTGCACTCATCTTTTTAGCCTTCCAGTTCTTTTTCCACTTCAATGTCTTCAATTGCTTGGATCCAGAAGTCATTATCTGCTCCTGCTGTTATACTTCATGACCTACACTGCCCCTACATCATGGAGGTACGTTATGCCTCTGGCCCCCACATGTTTCTGCTCCATAGAAAATCCATGGAAATCCGTGTGCACAGAGCTACTCGCCCCTCTCCACAGCCTGACTTGTCCTCCCTACGTAGTTTATAGCTAGGCATCATGGTACGCCTCCGATAATTCTCATCCCCTTTTGTTCAAAAAATCGTGTGTTTTTTCCTCTCTGTGATACAGTCCAGATCACCCATTTTCACACTTGGGTTTCTTATGCTGGTTTATTGACACTTGTGTTTTATTTCCTAATTATAAGATGACCTAGATGAAAATTGTGATCTAGCTAGTTGACAAACCCTGTAAAGTCTTTTCAGCCTAACCACTAAAGCACTTCCCGTGACATTGCACCTCATTCTCATTTACCACTCTGCCAGTGTTAAAAGTTGTTAAAGTAGAAATCAGGTTTCAATGGGCTTTAATACTTCTTTACACTGTCAAAGTGATATGAGGAGGCATTTATGTAACTGACAGTTAGATGCATAGAATAATTTTTTAAGAAACATTTCATTTTGTTATTTGAAACTTATTTGAAGTTCATTTTAAATATTCTTTGCATCCAGGCATAATAAAAACATTGTCCTTATTCCACTGGTTATTTTCAAAACTTACCAGTGTACTATGACGTACACATTTTACATTTCCTCATGCATCCTCTCAGTTGTAACAGAAATGGTTTATTTTTGAGTAGCTAGAAACTATCAAGAAATTACCACCTGCCTTTCCAAATGAAGAGTTTTATTTTATTTTCTCCGATTTCTTTGGTTGTGACATATGGTTGCAGCAGTCTTGTACCAGAGTGGCCTGCACAGACCTTGAGAGACATGCACAGGTTTTTTTCCAGGACATCTGGCTAAGCTCTCACCCGTTTTCCATCAGTCCTGATGTTTTTTTGGTCTTCCTCTTTTTATCTTTACCACACTTTCTCTACCAGAGCTACTTAATGGCTTCTTCTGTCTTTTGTGATGTCTACGGGTTGCTGTTGTCCTAAGGTGAGAATCAAGCTCTGCTTTTTCACTTGTCCTCTGAAACTGTGATATGATGATAACTTAGCCTTGGTGGTCCAGCCCTTTGATAGCGATTTTATTTGTTACGTTAGGGAAGGTATTTTTAGCTAGCATCACACAACTGCAAATGTTAACATCTGTCTCTTTCCACTAAAGCTTTTAGAAAGCATAATTGATTCAACTGCACTGTAAAACTGGTAACAAGGCTTCTTCACAGATGGGGGAGTTTAAATTTGTAGGAGTGTAACCATGACTATCTGAGACAGTAGGTCAGTGTCAGAGGCAGGATCTCTTGCTAAACCAGCCAGGCTACAAGAAGAGAAAACCTCTCGTTCTCTATGTACTATTTTGGGGAAATAGAAGTACAGAGGAATTTCAGAGCCAGCATTTACACGTTGGCTGCATGTGTACAATTATATACGATATTAATTATACAGTTTTCTGTGCAGTCACCGATGTGTGTGTATACAGTATGAATAAAAGGACCTCTTTCTTCATGCACTTTGCTCTCCTGTGTCACTTGGAGCATTGGCTCTATCAGTTGCTCTCCTGTTATTCCCTTGAGTGCTGTCTGGGAGGCAGTGCCCTCCTTGCTGGAAGATTCAGGCTGCAGATGAAGCACTGAATGATGAAGTATCCTTTCTGTACTTCCTGTTAGGAGGAAGTTTTCCATTGGTGTCGCATAGCAACAACACTGGAAGACCATGTTGTTGTCTCTGGTTATTGTTTCTATTCACTTCTCACACGTTTTGTCTTAGTAAAGCACTTCAACACAGGGAGAGAAGGCAGGCCCTGCTATTTAGATTACAACCAGAAGCCAAGTGCAGATTTTGCCCAGCTATTGGTGCAGCACAGATCTTCCTCCTATCAGGCAGATATGTTCAGATTCTTCTAGCTGAAACACAAATGTGCTCATGCACTTGCTCCCTGTCTCATTTCATTTCTCTCCTTGAGGGAGCATTAGGACCATTCCTTGCTAACTTATTTCCTGGTTAGAAGCCTTTACCTGCTTCCTAGAGTGGTTCCCAGTCACAGGGAATCTTTGTAGCCAGCTCTTCCAGCTGTTTGCCTAAATGGTCTTCAGGGAGACTAAAAGCAGTGAACCTGGAATAACAACATTTGACTTCAGCTGGGTCCCATGAGAATTTAGTTATTACTTAATGGATTGAATTGGTGGCATATCTTATACCAGCTATCTGCCAAAGGTTGCATGAAATTAACCTGTAACAAATGGCTAGTTATTGGCATGCTCCGTACAGAAAGCTGGGCACTGGGTGATGTGTTCACAGTAATTCATACTGTTTTTCATAATTCTGCATGCCAACAGTATTTACAATGTCTGGGTGAAAAATTTCTCAGATTTAAGTCTTGATGGTGGTTTTAGGCATTTAGTGATCATGTGTCATGGTGTTCACTACACTGAGCATAAATCCTGTCATGTAAACAGCAGGGAGACTAATGAGGTTTGCCCACATTCTGGTATCATTACAAAGGGCTCCAGCAGAGAAAAAGGGGATTTGGTTAGAAAGGGGAAAAGAAACACAAATTTTAAAGGAAATGGAAAAAAAATCTCAGAACCATGTATATGAACATTGTTTTTTAAGAGAGGCTTTTTATTGACAAGACTTACAACATATTCTGCTCATTTAAGGAAATCTCTGTGTAGTTAGGTTTTGTTTTTGCCACATTTTTAAAGCTTCGTGTTTGGTGTGAGAGTTATGTTTTTAATTTGCATGCTCAAAGCTACTGATCTCCATTTATTTAGGGGAAAATAGAAGACATCATTTTTCATGCAGGCCTACATTTCTATATATAGATTAGCTTGCCAATCATATACAGAAATGTTAAACTCTGTACTGGCATTATTTTGCTACACCCTGAAGTGGTTTATTTGCTTGGGACTGTAATCAGCTCAAGAACACATCCAATTTTAGTCTTAGCACCACAATGTACTTCAGGGTGTGAATTTGTCAGGTATCCAAGCACAGCAGGATGCTTTGACAGCTTGAGCCCAGCTCTCCCCAGTTAGCCTTAGCAATAATAAAAAGTATAATGGCTGAGTCCAGTTTTCTCTATGTAAAGTCAGTGGCTAACCAGCAGAAGGAACTGGAGGGAGAAATCAGAACTGAACTCTGAGGCAAGGGAATCTAACTAAAGGTTTGTTCTCTCCAGAAGAATAGCCTCAAATAAATAAATCAAAACTTCCTCTTTATTGAAAAGAATTTACAGCCTGAGAGATTTCATTGCAGCATTGAATAAGGGAAGAGGTGTAGTGTTCCTCTGCATCTCCTTGAAGAGCAAAAAGGTTTATAAATCAAACGTCTGGGAATTGTTATCTCACAGCTTCTTCTAACAAACACAACAATTTGTTTTAAAGGCTTTCACCAAAGATGTCATAAGTGGTAATCCGTATGTTGTAAGTAGGTACTTAATGTGATTTAACTTAATGCTGATGATGCAAAGCTAGTCTCCCCCAAAAGCCCATTAAGAACATCCAATTTTCTGGTAGACTAACACTCCTGCTTACCGTCCTAGAGATAAGTGACTGTTTAACCAGGATAATAGTTTCAATCCAAGGCTGCAAAACTGAGAACCATGTAGTCTTGGTGAAAGTTCAGACTTGAACGCAAACTTCACAAGACAGATTTTTTTTTAGAAGTAATTTGAAGTTATGCGTAGAGACATATTATGCGTAGAGACAAGCACCTGCAACCACCTTAACGAGTGTACTGGTGAGTATCATTACTTATGATACCTATTAGTAAGCGTGGTCTAGGTAGAAAAGGGCTCGTGCAAACCGTTTATGTAAACCAAATAATAAATTGATAAACACCGAGTTTGATTTCGTGCAGCCCTGAAGTGCAGATAATCTGAAGTTTATCCAAGATAACACTTCTCATACTGCCTGCTTATTTGTTTGTTTGGCCTTTGAGGATTCTGTATGTGCATAACGACGTGAAAGGAAATGTCACTGGCACCATTTAGCAAAGCATTCTAAGGGCAGTATTTGAAAATATTCAGGATGCAAAGTAGAAGTGAAGGCAGACTTTCCAGGAGCTTATGGCTGCTCACTTGGGTCTAATATAGAGTTAGCACTTTGCAGGTCAGTGGCTCTGCTATTTGTCTCTGACCTAACAGATCTGGAGTTCTTCACATCAAAACCAAGTCTTGCTGAGCTGAGATCAAACGTGTTAAGGTAAGGATCTTGCCAGTGATTTATCATGCCAGGGAGGGTGATCAGGCCATAAGGGGCCACTGCAAATGAAGCTGACATTCCAGCAATTTCTCATGTGTAAGGTAATTTTCTCAGATGGAGCTTTTAAGTCAGAATATATTTGCCTAGTGTATTCTTCTGTGTTGCCTATAGTGTCTTAAATTCTAGGAGGAGTGTATATTTACGCAGCATAGCTAATCTGTAAGACCTTGTTCTTTGGTGAGGAGCATTTAAAATGGCAAACAGTTGCCTTTAAATAATCTGTCTCATTCTTTTAATTGGCAGAACATGTCTCCCATGAACGAATAAAAAGATCGCCCCGTTACACAAAATGAGCACACAAGACCTGCAAAGCATAAATGATGCAAAACACGGGAAAACTACAGGCTAGTAATAACCTTGTTTGTACAAACCCCTCCTCATACCCACAGTCTTAAATAAGCACTTGTGGAAGGGTTTCCAGGATCAAGTTCTTAATAGCCACAGCTTCATTTAAGCCCAGTGACAGCTGAATAATTGATTCTGTAAACAAATACTCCCTCTCCTTCTCTCCTGATTTAATGGCTTTTAAAAAAATGTTTCATTATTTCATTTTTAAGTTGCAATAAATGCCATCAAGAATCACACTCCATAAAACCACTGCCATCCTTACCCAAGTTCTTCAGTGATTGCTTTTTTAATGTTACCAGTGGAAATCTAGAGCATCCTTAATTTTTAGGCATCCCATCTTCAGGGAAAAAAATAAAAAAAAAAAAAGTTTTCTGATGCAGCACAGAGCATGACAGTAAATGTTTTTCTCCAGCAATTAGAGAGCCCCACAAATGAAAGGATGAGTGAAGCCTGGAAGCTTAGTTTCTTAGGAATGCATGAAATACTACCTTCTATATTTTGCTACTAACAGTACAAAAATTCTTAACTGAAAAAAGTAGAAATTTGAAGTTATTTTGAAAAGTAGAAATTAGTTTTACAGCCTTTATGTGCTGTAAGTAAAGGGTTTTTTTTAAAGAAGAAAGACCAAATGAATAAAATGTTTGTGGTGGGTATAGTTCAACAAAACATAAAATCTGAAGTTTCTTCTCTTAAGATTAATTTTCTGGAACAACCAGATGCGAAGTAATCCACTTAATGTGACTAAATTGAAATAGTGGATGCTACATCAGCATGTGGCACAGTGAGAAACTAGAATATGGCAGCCTGGGTTGTGTGCAGGACAATACTTCTGAGGAAGAAAAAAAAAAAAAGTAAGCATGCTACTGCATGTTGTAAAGACTTATTTAATCCCCTCAACTAATTACTGAAACTTCCTAATTCAAAATCGTACAAACAAAAGCGTTTAGATAAGCTGAGAGTTTTTTTCAAATGGGTGCCCCCTACAGCTTAGAAAATAAACATGGCAGGTTTCTCCTGTCTGGTGTGCTGCCATTTGCAAAAGAACAGACTCAGCTCCCAGAAAGACAGAAGACTAATTAACGCAGGAAGATAGGCAGGTCAAACATTTGGTGTGAGGGATTTGGGACACAGGGGAGAAAAAATCATGTTACATTCCACTTTCACAGAAGACAGGAGGCTTCCAGCCCTTCCTCTGGTTCCATTTGCTGCACAGAGAACCGCATTTCCCCGAGCTTCTCCTTCCACTGACACCCATTTCCTAGCATACTGTTCCCAAGACAGGTACCAACTGTGCGTGGCTCGGTGACTCGCCTGTTTGTCCTGCAGCATCTGACCGAGATGCACAGGGGCAGCACAGCAGGCACCGGAGGGGCAGGCAGGGACAGGCTGGCTGAGCACACCTGTGGCACGCAGTCCTGGGGAGTGCCTCCCTCTCCTCCAGCCCCGCAGGGACTGGAAAGAGCCTGAGCTTCCCTGTTAAGTGCCACCCTTAGATCATTAGATGCTCCAGTGTTTTCCACGCTGAAGCCTGATTTCATTCACACATGCTGAAATGTCACCAAGAGCTTGATGTAGTCATTTAATACTTGGTTTCTGAGCCAAACTCCACCAATGTCAAGGACTGTTTGTGATTTCAGTAGGCTTGGTTCAGGCACTGCTACTTGGACGCTCCATCCAGAGAACCTGAACATCCAAATCCCCTCATCCAGACGCGGGCCCTTGGCACTGGACTTAGGTTGCATAAATGTAATTCTGCTAGATCGAGGTGAGCTGCTGCACTGACCGTGGAACTGGGGCAGCCTCATCCAATTCTTTTTGTTTCCTGTCCACTTCTGCTGTTTTTGGTCCTTTTGCTGTAGTATGCTGTAAATGTTTAAAATTTCCCACTCCTCTCAGTACACTCCAAATTTTAGACTCTAGATATCTTAAGTGAAATTCCATCTTGGGTTTATAAAGAAAACCTCTATTTACAGCAGACCGTGCCTAGAGGCTATAGCATGATCCTCCTGGCTCTGGGGACTAAATGTGGTAAACAAAGCAAAATGCACACAGCTTTAGAAAATAATTCTTCTTTTTCAAATTTTTTTTTTTTTTTAATTATTATTATTTTGAAGGAGGGCAGGTGGGGTAGGGAAAGAGCCAGGACAAACCAGCATGTCAGCAAAGCAGCAGCCAAAGAAGAAGAATAAAAATCGACATGTTCTGTTTTCGTTTGGCCTTTGCAGGCTCTGGAGTGGGTGTCAGGTCTCCAGTGAAATCGCTCTGTCTCCCAGTATAAACATCTCTCTGCGGGCTGTTGCCATTGCTTCCTTTCTATCACCTGGAGCTTGATCCAGCTCCCACTGAAACCAGTCAGAGTTTTCCTGTTGATTAGTGGGGAAAGGATTGAACCTTTAATAGCTGAGAACAGCTTCATCCATAGGCGATTGCTTGCCAGAATCAGATTTAGTGCAAAGCTCACTTTTATTTATGTCTAGTTCACTGTTACCCTTCTTAAAATAATTACAATTCCTCCACATGTGAACAGTATCTCATTACAAGAACCAAAATCTGGGTCACTTCTGCAGGAGTCATACAGCTCTGTGGTAACTGTAATGAACAACATGGGAACCATTGGTGGCTGTATGCTGAAGCCAGCCAGCCCTGAGTTATGTAGGTGCATTGTCTGAAAGCGGGACGGTCGCTGGCACAGCCGAGCAAAAGGCTCTGGTGCTGACTGCCTGGAGAAGCAGAGTGCAGCACTGAGAACGTTCAGGGAGGTTGGCTTCAGAGTCTGTGGCCCATGACTCAGGATCTGTGAACTGCCTGGCAAAAAGCACTGCACTCACTGTTCACTTGCACAGCCTGCCTCTGAAGGACAGAGCAGAGCTGCTGATCAGTTGCTGACCAGTCATCAGTGAGTCTGCTGGGGTTGGCTTTTCCTTTCCCAGTGCCTGTTCAGGAACCAGGTTTTTGCTGATTTTGTAGCCAGCTGTTGGTTTCCAGTCAATCCCAAGAGTGCCCCCACAAAATGCTCTGGCTAGAAGGTGAGAGATTTGTTGTATCAAGACAGCCATAAAAGTGAAGGAAAACAAAGCCTGAGAAAATAAACAAGCTGCACCTCTGACTGGCAATCCCTTCTACTTCATTCCATTGCAGTTGTACTAATCATTAGGACTCCTGAAATGTTTCCAAAGGAGAGGAAATGAAATTGCCGTGATGGGAAAGGATATGAAATTTCCTGACCAGACTGAGGCACAGGTGCCCGGTATCTGTGATGTTATGAAGTATTTACCAAGGGAAATGATGCTGCTGGATTTTTTGCATGCCTCTGAAATGGTTGTCCCCCCTCCCCATCATACACACGCACACACAAAAACCCTTATGCATGTCTTAATGCCTCCAGCTATGAGAAGATGCTGAGGGCCAAACAGCTGGGATTTTGTATAAAGGACTTTGGCATCTGATGCCCCCTCCCCCATCCTTGCAGATTTAACGTTGAAGGCTCTCTAAGGAGAAAGCCACATATGAAAAAAAGATCTTTGATGGAATGAAACTATAACCAGCTACTAAATCAATTGAGTTAGGAAATTCCCATTCATTCCTCCATTCATCCAGAACCATATCTCCTGTGAGAAGCCATTATTATTTGGATGTTAAATCCTCTTCCTGTACCAAAAAAACATTTCTGGAGCTGCAACAGTGCAAAAACATTGTTTATTAAATCCATGGGAAAATAATTCCACCTCCAAAGAGCTCAGTGCTAGGGCCACTGTCTGTCCACTGGCTGAAGTTCTTACTTACACAGCTGGGGAGCCTGAAGAGTATGTCTGGTGACATCATCACTAAGCAAGAGTAAATTAAGAATGCAGATCATCATTTCACTCACACATGATTTGAGAACATTTTCAAGAAAGGAAATGAAAAGTTACACTGTTGCCACCTGTGTTGACTGCTCTTCTGACTTAAAGTAACCCAAATTACTTTTTTTTCTTGTATGTTTTTAGAGAAGATGATACAAAAAAAAAGAGATGCACTGAGCAGGCAGGAATCCCCAGGGAATTTGAAAGTTGGTCCCACTTTCCAAATCCAGGACTAGGTCCTGGGTGAACATCAGAGGGAATTTCTAGTGCCAGAAAACCAAATCTCATTCAGCTGCAAAGGTGGTATTTGTTCTGTGCTGTATTTGAATTTATACACACACTCAAAAAGATGGTTGTTTGTACTTCCTTAATGGTAAATAGTGATGAAAAACATGAAATCCTGTCTATTTTCTCCCTGCTGTAAATTTTGCTACTACTGCATTGCATGTTATACTGTTCAGCCTGGTTTTGTACACGTCCCTTTCTCTGTGAATGCTTATCACTTGTGTTTTAGAAATGAATTACCTGCATGGTTTGAAATGAACATTAAGTTGCTAACTATTAGCGAGCCAACTGGGACAGATGGCTACTTATACAAGATACTGTAATTGTTTATTTGCAAAGCTTAATGTGCTTTGCTTTAAGCTAAAAACATTTACTCTTGGCTTCGTTTCAAAACTGATGAGCGTGCAACAATGCTACTGAACTCAGCGCACAATGCTTTTTAAATGCAGGTCTCATCCAAAACAGAGTATGCGATTTCCTTCCAACTACATGTCATCAGAGTCTCAAAATAACTTGGATTTTTACACAATAACTTCAAATGTTCTCTTCCTTTGCATAGTTTTGTATGTTACGGTATCTCCAAGGCTCTGAACAGTCACATGCCCTATGTGGTGGCCCAGAATGCATCCTTCGCCGGTCACATGCATCTCTCCAGGAAGCCAACAGTGGCTGTACATAATTAGCCATGGGCAGAATTTATAGCAATGACGTGGTGGGACCACTATCTTGCAAAGGTGTAGATACTAAAAGGCCTAGGAAGTGTCTGTGCAGAAGGTGGAAGTTGCTAGTGCCAGAAGGCGGTGCCTATTCTTTTAGGAGAAAGCCACGCCCTCTCCATCTTCCATCTTCCCAACAGCAGTTAGCTTGCTCTTTAGCCTGCTGGACACCAACTACACCCAGACTCCTCATTTGAAGAGGTGCTGTCTTTTTTGCCAGCTGGGTTTTTCTTGGCCAAATGACCGTACCGACAGGGACACCTCAGTACAGCAGGAAGATTTGCCTTTTCTCCTCCTGGTCTGACATTTCTGCAGTTATGGGCCCTTCTGAGAGCAGATGGCAAACGAAATGTTCATGTACTGCCGAAGTTTTCAAATGTTCCCTTCTTTCTTCTCCATTTTAACAAAGTTTTGTTGATAGCACCCGACAGGCCAGATTATTTAACTACTCACAATACCGCATATACGTGACATGCTATAGACTTTTCCTTTTCCCTACTGCAAACCACAAAAGGTAACACTAGGACTCAAACAAAAACAAATTACCTCAGTAACTCCTGGAAACTCAAGTGGTTAATCAGTTACCTTTTATTTACATATATATGCTTAATGCTGAATTAAGTTGTAAAAACCAAAGGCTGATTTATAGCCCCAGTCAGCCTTAATTAACATTGATTCCAGGGGAATAGTAAATGTGAATAGCCTTCGCAACTGAGGTTGAACAATGAACTCACTGGGTGTTGTCCAATTTGTAGCATGATTTACATGGAAGCAAGCCCTTCTTTTTTTCTAGGGTTATCCCTTTTTCATCTGGTGTTTAGGATGGGTTATATATAATCCATAGATAGGAACATTTGCTGTCAAATATTCTCTCTGATTTAGAGTTAGCCTTTACCATGGTCACCATAAATAAGGGAGAAAAAAAAACAATTTGAGGCTTTGCAGGGATTCCTTGTTCTTGCAATGTGTCATCGCTTGTCCATTTCATGGCATTTTTACGAAGTGGCCGTAATGAAAGTCAGATTAAATGTACAGGATATATATGTTTAATCAACAGCCATTGGAGTCAGTAGTGCTGGAAGAGTTATAAAAGCCCCTGTGAATGCAAATTTATTGCAAAAGAATCTAAGTCTTGGTGGTAGGAATATCTGCTGAATGGTACTACCTGACACAGAACACCTAAAACTTTCAAAAGTGAATTATTTAACTAAGTGTAAGGTTTTGCTTGTAAAGCCGCCAGCTGCTGGATTTCAAGACTTGAAACCGTTCCAAAACACAGGACTAGGTACTTTATATGTGCACTAGAGTAAATACTCTGATTTTACTGCCAATTTAAATGTGCTCAGTTTACAGTAATGAGCTTGTATAGGCAATACCTTGTTTATAAAAAGTGGAACAGGAAGAAACTAACATTAACCATTAACAGTAGCAATTTCTTTTGCCTTCAACTCTAACTTTGTGCCAAATAGATCTTTCTCGTGTCTTATCTGAAATATTTGCTATTACTATTCTTTTTCTAAACCTACGGGATAAATGGAGCATTCAGTCTAACACACCTTATAGTTCCAGTCAGCTTGCATTGCAACACTCTTTTGTAATTCCAAAGGAACTGTTTCTTATTTCAGTAGCAAAATTATTTAAAGAACATAAACATGTCCTGTGTACAGGCAAAACTGATCAGTGTTCATCTCTGCAGAATGTAATTAATGTTCTAAAAATCTCTTTAATAATGAGCAGACCACTTCTGTAAGGGAAAGTGCTAAACTGCAGTTACCTCCACTTAGGTTGTTTTACTCAACCTGTTTTATTCTTTCAAGACAGAGATGACATAAGAAACCTACATGTTTATGTATATATATGGTAACCTTAAATAAATGTCTTCGCATCTCCTTTGCCATCTGCTCCTGAAGCTGCAAGCAATTCTCCCTTCCCCTCCCTCCTCGGTGCACTCCTCTCACCCTGGACTCAAAGTTAACTCCAGTGAACTCGGTGGAAAGTACGCCAGTAAAAATCCTTCTTCCACACAGATCACAGATCCAAGTTTCCTTGTTTTACTTACTGCTGAAAAAGTGACTGTGATATACCAGAGGGTTTTTCACCTATGGGGCTAGTCACCACAGATGATACCAGTGATTCTTTTGTTATCTTATTTTGTCTGGTTTAGCTCCAAAATGTCTTAACAGAGACAGATACCTCAGTCTGAAAAGCACTGTAATTACTGAGCAGGAAGACACTGCCTACGGTCTGAAGAGCTTACAGTCCAGGCACACGAACAGGTTCAAGATAAATACAGTGTGCAGAGTAGGCAATAGATGGGAAATGGTGCAGCAGGTCCTGAGTTCAATGGCCTTTGAAAGCCAAACAAAGGGTGTTGGGGAGCTGGGGGGTGGCGTAAAGAGAAGATGGACTCTGAAATGGATGGACGGGCATGCAGTGAAATGGCTGAGACCAGAGGTGCAGGCAAGGAAATGCAATGGAATCGCACCCATAAAAGCAAGAGCACATAGTTGCTCTGTCTCCAAGAGCTTTTCAAGGCAGGCATGGGCTTCTTCTGCCCATGTCCTGAGTCAGCTGGTCAAGAGTCGGCTCTCAACCAGAAGCAGTGTCAATGCTGTTAGTGTGGCACTGAGCCTGAGCATTATAATGAGCCCTGCTGAGAAGAACACTGCTACATGGCTTCCATTTGGCTTGGAGAATACCGTGTCCGCTAACAGGAAACTGCAAATGCATCTATGCCCTCATGCAAATATGAGTGTGCAGTCTCTTTACTGTCTTTAAAATGCACGGGCAACGTGGTATCCTCACCATCTTTTCTTTTACAGACTCTTTATACCCTTTGGTGTTGCAACTTTTCATCTTGGGCTGACTGTATATTGTCTACTGGTAAAATTCCTGTTGGTTTCAACGAGGCCACGACTTCCCCTTCAGCATTTACAGCTGTATTTCATGGAATACAATAAAACAACATTGATAATTGAAATCCAAGGAACCCATATGGTGCTTGGACTCTTTGAATACTTTTGTTCTTTGTCTTAAAAAGATTTCAAGGGTAGGAAGAGTCTGAACACCAGGAAAACCTTTCTCTCAGTTATCTTCCTAGAGTGACTTATTTTGTATTTGCTGATAGATAACTGCATTCTGTTCTTGAAAGTCATTCAGCAGAAAACTTGCAGTTCTGTAGCTACCAGTAAAAACCTACTTCAAATAAATTCTTCGTTACCTCTCTCAAGACAGCTGTTGTCAGCATTGTTAAAATTCAAATGTAGTTTGCCCATGACAATTAAAAAAAAAACTGATAACGAATGCCAACACTGAGAGAATTTAACAATTTCCATTGTTCCAAGTAGACAGGCATGTTAACTCTGTGCTGCAAGCCGTCAGCGTAGCCATAATCAACTGACTGTGTACTGAAGAACTGTGATGTTTGAGATTACTCAGCCATGACTGGGTTGTATCAGTGACCAAATGTTTACTTGCTGAGATGGGTACTGAATGATCACTCCAAACCCTTGTCTTGGCTCCAGCAGTTTCAAGGCTTTTTCTCTAATACCAGTATTTATTTCTTTATATTATTTGTTACAGTGCTTGTATCAGATTTCAACGTCAACCTGAAGTTAGTTTAATGTTGCTTCTGTAGTGACACTGCCACAGAATACAGAAAGACAGGGGCTCAGGGGCTGAGCCTCAGTCTGAACTCTTGAAAACTGTAATTCTCACAGGTGTGAAGAAGCTTCAGCCCTTCTATATTAGAATCTGATGCCTTTCTGTGAGTTTGCTGTTGTGTACTTTGCTGTTTGTTTATGTAGAGGGACTGATGACTTTTCCTTTTCTAGATCTTTATCAACAATGAGTGGCAAAATTCTGAAAGTGGGAGAGTATTCCCAGTATATAATCCAGCAACAGGAGAGCAGATCTGTGAGATCCAGGAAGCTGACAAGGTAATGCATCCCATGAACGGGTGTATGTGTATAAATAGATCAAGTACATGTATGTATGTTGATATGTGCAGATGTTGTTATATAGATGTAAGTACAAATAGATCAAAGCAACAGTTCCAGAATACCACTGCTGGACAATTCTTTTATTAATCACAGTTTCAAAACCCATCATGTGAGTCAGAGATTGTTCCACAGCAAATTCTATAAGCCTAGTAACGTTATTTACCTTTATTTTTGTTTCTTCCCTCTTGGTAGGTTGATACGGACAAAGCAGTGAGAGCAGCTCGTCTTGCTTTTTCTCTAGGCTCAGTTTGGAGGAGAATGGATGCATCGGAAAGAGGCCAGCTTTTGGATAAGCTAGCAGACTTAGTTGAAAGAGACAGGACAATTCTTGCTGTAAGTACAACATGAAAATCAACAGTCATATTGCTTGTCTGTTTTACGTTCTGTGAGTAAATTAATTCATAAATGTGTTAACATGAATGACTACAGTTAACATGAATAACTACAGTTAGCTTGATGGCTAAGATTACTGAGTGGCTGCTCAAGACCTGATCCAAAGCTGAAAAATCAGTACCAGTCTCAATGAATTAAGAACTTTAAATTGAACATGAGAGAAATGAATGGGTGTGCATAGACATGCACACAGATGTATGCCTGGCATGTACACCTGTGGCTTGTCTAAAATACAGTGCAGTGACTGTGCAGATATTAATGAAATCACAGGCAAAATTTGTACTCACGCTGAAGTGGTAACGCAAATTCCTGTTTCATGCTAGTTAGCTCACATGTGAAGCCACGTAAACGGTAGCATTGTTAATGTTGTTTTCCGCATGTCAAGTGCTTTGAACTAAGCTGCTGAACATCTTAATTTCAGCTTTGTCAACATTTAAATCATCTTACCACCAGTGTATACTGTAAAATCGCCACAGGGAGAAGGAAGTGCACAGCAAATCAAGTTTACTCTGCCTGTCATCTGATTTGTGTTTCCAGAGCCAAGTTCTTTACTGAACTGCACCACAGGCAATGCCATTAATTGCTCACGGGGATGTAAGTCAGCACAGAATTAGGCCTCTATTCTTCTCTATAGAAATTCATTTGACGGTTGGTGTGTTACACATGGGCGTACTCTGCCCATTCTTAATGATTTCTTTTAGACAGCTACTGAATCAGTTAAGCCACACCACATCTTAGGACATTTTACTGAATTCTTTTATGATCTTAGGAAAGCCTAAGAGGATATCTTATAAGATACTTTGAAAAATAGGAATGTTAACTTAAAAGTAAGGACATTACGCTGTTAATTTATGAGCTTCCCTAGAGGAGAGTTTGTTTATTTGATGGTAATAAATAAACTGGCTGTACATTATAGATATCTCAGGCCTCAGCAGGAGTCCTGGCAGCCATACAGAGAAATTTTTATATTCACATCAATTATACAGAGGGATATGTCCATTCTTCTCTTTATGGATTCAGATCATTTATATGGGGTTACAAGGAGCCCCATCTCAGCTGTTATCATTAACATAACAGAACCCAGTCTGACAGGCATTTTTATCTTGGCTCCTGATTAAAACAATTTAGCATTTATATATCTGGACCAAACACAGTGGCTATTAGGTCCAAAATGCAGTCATGCACACACATGTGGATACACACACACAAACACACAGGACAGCCAGACACAGACACAGACACACAGATGCACATGCTTAAAAAATCCCAGTCATTCCAGAATGTTCCTGAAGAAACCTTTTGTTATGTTTTTAAGGAAAGTGCTTTTTGCTCACATTTGCAAAAATAAGTAACAAAGGGAATCACATAGTTGTTCTGAACTGTCTGGACCAAGATTATGCCAGAGTAACTGGCTGATCTTCATTAAAATCTTTCTGTCATGACTGAAAGCTGTTGGGACAGTGAATACTGAAATACAATAGTCTAAAAATGCTACTGTGGTTATGTATCAAGTTTTTCTTGTCCTCTAGACTATGGAATCACTGAACAGTGGCAAACCTTTCTTGCAAGCATTCTACGTAGATCTTCAAGGAGTCATAAAAACCCTGAGGTATTACGCTGGTTGGGCAGACAAAATCCATGGAATGACCATTCCTGTAGGTAAGGGAGATTACAGCATTATCGTGCACCTAAACCTTTTGATAGCCAAATGCGTTAATAGATTAGAGCTTCGTGAAAGGCAGAAGAAAACCTGCTTCTCCTGGCTAAGTTGAATTCAGATTGGTTTTTATCAGTGTGTAGTATGCTGCTGAAGCAGATGTTTAAAAGTCAGCGAGGGCTGGAGCAGATGACATGCTATTGTTCTGCCCTACATGCACATCCCAGGGAACGTTTCATTTCTTTTGCATCTGTCCACCTGCGAAGGAGATGTCTTAACATCTTCTACGTTGAAATACCCTAACACTTACAAAAATGGATGTTGTATAAACCTGACAAATACCCGGGAACACATGAAAATACAGTGTTAGCTGCCTGGTTAAGAACCAGCATGTGTACCCATGTATGTAGTTTAGATGTCTCCTTACTGCCTGTGCAAATCATTTCACTTAAGACTAACGCTGGATCCAAATTTATACTTTGAGAGAGTTTGCAATGTTACTATAGAGAACTGTATATGGGTATCAGATACATTTTGTTATATAAACTTCCTCAAATCATGCAGTAGGATGAGGTTTATGTTTTATGTATGAGAGTAATCTTTATGACTGCTAAGAAATCAGTTATTCTGCTCTTATTTTTGGGGGGAAAAAAATTGGAGAAAGAATCCTCAATGTTATTTTTTCTCAACAAATCTCTTCCTCCTGCTCCTCCCTCACAGATTTTTAAATGATGCTGAATTTTCTGATGCAAACAAATTCATTTGCAGTCTGGAGTAGCTGTACCAACTGCTATAATTATGCAAAATGATAGCAAAGAATAATTTTATGCAGGTGCAGTCATTAAGATAAGTAACTTATCTTTTGCTGATGTAAAATAAATCTTTGGAAAAGCAGTAAGGAAAAACAATATGTATTCTATGGATTCTTTTCAGCTTCATGGTGTGCACTGTTCTTTGCACATGCATGGTTAGTACACATTACTGAAGGAGACCAGGAATCATAGAATCATAGAATCGTCCGATTTGGAAGGGACCTTCAAAGGCCATCCAGTCCAACTCCCCTGCCGTGAACAGGGACACCGACAGCTGGATCGGGTTGCCCAGAGCCCTGCCCAGCCTGACCTTGAAGGTCTCCAGAGATGGGGCATCCACCACGTCTCTGGGCAACCTGTGCCAGTGCTTCACCACCCTTATTCTAAAAAAACTTTTTCCTTTCATCTAGCCTAAATCCTCCCTCTCAATTTGAAACCATTTCCCCTAGTCCTAACACAGCAGACCCAGCTAAAGACTCTGTCCCCTTCCTTCTCATAGCCTCCCTTTAGATAGTGAAAGGCCACTATCAGGTTTCCCTGGAGCCTTCGCTTCTCCAGGCTGAACAGCCCCAACTCTCTCAGCCTGCCCTCACAGGGGAGGTGTTCCACCCCTCGGATCATTTTTGTGGCCCTCCTCTGGACACGCTCCAACAGCTTGATGTCCCTCCTGTGCTGAGGACTCCCCATCTGGCTGCAGCACTCCAGGTGGGGTCTCACCAACGCAGAGCAGAGGGGCAGGATCTCCTCCCTTGCCCTGCTGGCCATGCTTCTTTGGATGCAGCCCAGGATGCGGTTGGCTTTCTGGGCTGCAAGGGCACACTGCTGCCTCATGTCCAGCTTTTCGCCCACCAGTACCCCCAAGTCCCTTTTGGCAGGGCTCTGCTCAATCCTTGCATCCCCCAGCTTGTACTGATAGTGGGGGTTGCTGCGACCCAGGTGCAAGACCTTGCACTTGGCTTTGTTGAAGCTCATGAGGTTCGCCTGGGCCCACTCCTCCAGCATGTCCAGGTCCCTCTGGGTGGCACCCTGTCCCTCAGGCATATCGACCGTACCACTCAGCTTGGTGTCATCTGCAAACTTGCTGAGGGTGCACTGTCGATGTCACTGGTGAAGATATTGAAGAGTATTGGTCCCAATGCCCATTCACAAGTAAATGCCTTTCATTGTTGTCTCTGTACAGTAGACACCTTTACTGCCCATTGATTTCCACAAAATTACATAATGTAACGTGACATCTGCAATACAGTAGTTTGCCTCTGAACAGCAAACCACAAGATTACAAAAATGAGGAAAACATTGTGTAACTTATTATAGCGTTAATCATCATGGTGTTTCAGCCTATTTAAAATGACAGGGTGTACTGACTGATGTTTGTCATCACTAGTAGCTTTTCACCAAATAAATGACAATATTAATATTTCTGGTATAGATGCTCCTGTAAGGACTCATGAAGATTTCCATAGCCATTTGGGATGAGATACATAAATCCTGGTTTTGCTGCTTGCATTTCATATTTAAACATGCAAAAGTGCAGAGCACACCGTAAATTCCTATATTCAGCAAATTTCCTGTCCCCTAATCCCATTCTCCCCGGTCAGAGAACGCCTCCTTCTCTCAATAGTCCTGCAGGAACACAGAATTTAGGTCGGCCACCCAAAGGCATTGCCGGCTTAAGGAGAACTAATACTCTGCTTAGTCTTTTCCTTAAATGGTGAAGCAGATGAAAACCCTGCATTTACCAGTTTTGATGGGCTATGTAGGGAAAAAGGAAGTCACATTCTCAGCAGACCTTCTTGAATGGAAACTTTAGTGCTAACACAGTTATCAGTAATGTGCAACATAAATTATGATTTCTGATATTCATAGATTTTCAGAGTATCAGTTAATTCTTCCTCTTGGTTTTAAACTCCTCCATATGCCACGATTTTCAGATAATAAATTTGCTGTTCTCATAAAGCTATTTCAGGCCAGCGTTAAACAATGGTGCTCTTTACATTTACTTACCATCAGCGCATCACAGTAAACCAAACAAAACAACAACAAAAAAAATAAAACCCTACTAAGTCTTCTATTTCTATTTAGTGTGTTAATAAATCTGTAACCCCCCAATCTTTCATCTGTTTCTGTTGAGGGTTTCCTTTCCTCAAACAGGCAAGTGATAAACAAGTAGACATCAGAAGAGCAGTGTTTTTTATAGTCACATTCCTTTTGGTCCCTAAACTGCTAAAACCTTCAGACCGACCTTTGCTTGCTCCCATTGGTAAAGGCTTGATGACTTAAATTAAAACAGAATGAGGCTAGACTAACAACTGTTAAACTAATACACTGAATGCAAGTGAAAGTGTATCTTTAAATACAACATACAGTATCACCTAGCTTAAAGAACCTACTCTGCTCTCCCTGCTGTGTGCTGCTGTATGAGGCATGTGGCTATATTATGATTGTTATGCAAATCAAATATCCGTGACAGAGAATCCTGATGGAAATTTGAGCAAACACATCTGTGGAATGTATTGCTGTCCCAAAGTGAGCTCTCTGGATAAGTGGGGCTTTCCTTCTAATTAAAAAGTAAAAATCTTTGGGCCAGGTGCTAAGCAGCTGCAAATTGATCGGGCTCTGTTCATATCAGTGAGGGCTAAAGAATGCCAATTTACAT
>VXAV01005321.1:269304-315816 GCA_013399715.1 Alectura lathami
CAATGTCAGTTTCTGCTGCTGGACATGTTGTCGGGGAAAAAAACAGTCAGTTAGGAGTCATGTTTACCTTTATCCACAGGTGTGAGCAGTTCATTTTCCATAGCACTGAGTTTGGATCGTCTCTTTCTTGGGTACAAATATAAGCAGTAATTTCACTGACCAGTGGTGTGTGTCTTGGTGTTTGAACATTGTCAGGATCTGGAAAGGACAGAGGACATCAATTCACTCCCAACAGCTCCATCAAGGGACAATGAATATTTCTAGGTTTAATGTCGTTCTCTATCTCCTTATCAAACGCTGGAGTTATCCATGGGTCTTGTGACCTAACCTGTAACCTCATATTCAGGTTTTCTGAAAGACTGCATGCAAGGAAAACCTGTACAGAATCGGTGTACAACAGAAAGCTATGCCTGCACATGTAGGTTGTATCTTAACTTCAACAAAGGATGACTTCAGAAGCTTTTGCTCAATAGGGAATTGATTTCAGGTCTACAATAATGTTGCAATTTGTTTTTTAGGGGTGAAAGTGGATTGAGAGAGTATTCTGAAGTTAAAACCGTGACAATAAAGATCCCTCAGAAGAACTCCTAAAACGATGAAAGATCACATTGTGCAGAAGAGCACATGATGCCACCCTGTCTATTCTTTACGGAGACCAGCACTCAGGAATAAAAGTGTTACACAATATGTATTTAAGAAAGTAAGTTCCGGCATATATACTGGGTACACGATTGCATAAGTAATACAAACCTACTCTGCATGTTTTCATAGAACTCTCATGAGGATCATTACATCTTTATAAAACAAATCATATCGAGATAAAGTTGCTACTGGGCATCGTTTTAATAACAGTTCTAGCTATAAAGCCATTAAATGCAAATGCATGAACACACGCATTTCTCTCTTCTTTAAATAAAGGAAGTCTTACTACTTTCAAGATGCCTTCTCAAATAGACCTGCCTTCTTCTGACATTGTTGTTTCATATGGGGCTTTACGAGCCAGATTGTACCCCAGATGCTAGGCGTGAACAATATAATCAAGTATCACGGATGTTCTTAAAAAATAAGAGACGGAATCGTAACCAGCCAGGAATTTGTATATAGGCAACTTTCCAATTAGCATGCTCACATAAAGAGGTTAAACTGAGGATGGAACTAAATCATTATATGGACAATGAAATACAAATACCAGTGAGATTTGGCTTTTGTGACCCACAGCGTTTTGTTATTAAAACTTATTTTAATAGTTATTTTATGGCTTGCTACAAGCAGAAATCCTTCCTCACTTACAGGGTCTTAAAAGGTTTCACCTGTCTGCCAAAGAGCATGACCAGACAGGGTGGGGGGGTGTTAAGGAGAACAGGAACAGATCCCCAAGGCTTCCCACAGTATTTCAGCTTTCACTGCCTGCCTCATTTTGATGTTGTTGTTGTCAATGTTTTTGCCTTTCCTTTTTTTTTTTTTTTTAAACAAGTATTTGCACACACAGCCTCCATTTATTTGTCTGCTAGTAAACTGCTTGTGATTACACTGAGCATCACTGAGTATTCATTACCGCAGGAAGAACCCAGAAAAGAAGTTAGCTTGATTTTATTTTCTTATGAAATATCGGCACACCATCCGCACCATGCTTGTGAGCCTTAGGGTGAGCTTACTGGCCCGTACTGTACTTTTCAATGACTTCTGCTTTTGGTTTGGCCCAAGACAAAAATATGTACAGGAAAAGTGAGATGTTTAAAACCTGTCACACTATTTCCTGCTGCCTACAGAATCTCTTCCAACTTGCAATTAACAATCTAAATGTTACCTCTTTCTTCCTTCTGCTGCAGAGCTCCCCAAACTTTTTTTTTTCCAGAGGGTTTGGCTTTATGTTTTAAGTTAGAATTAAGACAATGTATTTTAAAAATACAGTGAACCATCTATTGTAGATACATTCTGTGGGGTGTGAGGACAGAATTATGGGCTCAGGTGCAACACTTTTCCTAGCTGCAGAGTCTATGCTACAACCTGTTGAAAACTCCAGACCTGATTCAGCAAATCATTTCTGCATGTTAACTTTCTTTACTCTCTAAACAATTCCTCTTATATTTGAAGTTGTGTGTGTCCTTAAGTACACTGCTGGACCAGCACAAGAGTATCCAGCACTTCGTAGTGTTGTAGCCCTCGGTATTTTGTATTTCTATCTCATGTCGATCTGTGTATGCGTTTTAAAGCAATATATATACATGATGTTATTCAGAAATGACCGTACATGCACAGACATGGAAATGAATCACAGCATTCCTGAGTTGTTAAATGCAAACGTCATATACTTCTACTGTAGTCTATGTCAGAGTTAAGAAAAACAAAATACAGCAAATAAGAAATTAGTTATCTTTCAAACTGCCATATAAAATGCGGAAAAGGAGATTTTATTTCCTTTCACCTATTTACGTAAAAAAAAAAAAAAAGGTTTCCTGTGGTAACAGCATTTACACTGTGTACTCTTTTGTATTCTTTTTGTGTGTTTTGTATGTCTGTGCTTTATTCCCTGTACATTCAGGTAAATAATCTAGAGTTGCCATTTTTTTCAACCCTGTCACTGCAGCTCCATTTGATGTACATGGATTTGTGAAATCCTTTTTTAAATGTACCATCTGCATGGATCCAGCAAAACATTTTTCCAGTCCCTGCAGCTTTTTGTTACAGTTTTTAATCATGTATATAGTTATATGTTATTAAAAAAGTAAAAGGGTATTTTCTATGAAGTTTTTTCCATTAAAAAGGTTTAGAGAAAGACTTTAGACTGTGAGACTCCTTTATTGTTGACAGAGCTATAAAAATATTAAAAAAAAATATTTTCTTAGCAAAAGATCTGCTCTCACAGTAGCTTTATTTTCATTTGCAAAAGTGAATGAAGTAAAAGGCCAATTACACTTTCTGGAATATTATTGCAGCTGTATGAAAAACACTTGTGAATTGCAGATCTAGGTCAGAGCCAGAGTTCATCCTCACCCTTATGATCATAAAGTTTAGCTTTTGGGGAAGGTCTGAAATCATCAGAACCAGTGGGGCACCCCTACAAACGGCTGCATCACAGCTTGAGTTTTGGATAATGTTTAAAAAAATTACAATGTCTTTTCTTTCTCCAGTACATGAGTCACAGAGATGATTAAATTAACACTCAGATCTCTCTAGGGACTGGCATTCTACTTGTCTTTTATTTCAAAATGCTAAAACAGGGGAAGAGGACAGACTGAATGTTAATTTGACAGCCGGTAAAATTTGCACAGCCAGGTACTACACCACCCTCCCTCACGCAATCCCTTAGTTCCAGAGTTACTTTAATTACTAGGACCTCTTTTGAAGCGGTGCCAGTTCAGATGAAGTCACTACTCAGTTCACAGTGCTGAGCTGCTTCACTGTATGGCAAGCACTGGTTGCACCTCAGCGTCACAGAATAACACTGGTGGCTTAGTTACACTCTGCAGGTAATCACTGCAGATAAAGTAACTTGACTAACACAGATTGCATAAAAGAGAACAAAAACTATGAAGAATGAAATTGCATTCTCAAAAAGGAAACTGTGGAATATCAGGAATTAGGCAGTTTCATTTCTACTTGTTTTGATTAGCGCCATCCACAACACTGTTGTGGGACTGTGAGTGGACAACTAGCACTTCCCATGTTCCCTTCCCTCTGTCTCTGACCTATTTGCAGCCTGCCTCACCACTCCAACCAGTCACACAGGCAATGAAATACTTATAGGAAACTGAAGGAAGGAAGGCTGTTCTGGAGCCACTGAAAACAAGGAGTACTGTCATCTAATGAAGTAAGCCAAGTTCAACCCATAGTAAATAAACCTCCTGTTGACGCCCAGCCAGTGAGAATAAATGTATCAATAAATGTGCACACAAGTGTAGGGAAGTGAGAGTTTGTGCCTTGCTTCTGGGAAAAGGATGTAAAAAAAGGCCGCTGTGGGGCCTTCAGAGGAAGCAAAGGGTGCCGACCCTACCAGAATAGCCCTAACACGTTTATTTGTGCCCATCTACGAAGAACAACCCCTCCCCAAAGAGGCCAGTATATAAGAGCTTGCCTTGCATCTGCGCGGTCATTGTGTTACAGCGCTCTCTTCTTCCTCAGTTCTGTTCTGGAGAGAAACCCACCCTAACACTGAATCCAGAGCACCAATTTCTCTCCCCACATGGTCACACCGAGAGCTCTGGAGAGCTACGCTTCCAGCCACCTTACATCTGCATCCGTACACCTCCACTTACCGCACGCTCAGTCTGTCAGCGCAGGAAGTGAGTTTTCTCTTCACATCTGTATACCGCAATGACTGACCCTCACAGTGCTGTGCAGTTAGAGCTCTCTACCAGGAAGCAAGAAAAGCCTTTGTGGCTCTTCGATGCCATCAGCATGCCCAATCAATCCAGACAGACTTCCCGCAGCACGTTAGATGACAGCGCATAAAATGCATCTTTCTTCCCTGTCCTCATTAAACACATTCTTTCTGTATCTTCCACGTCCACTGACAGCACACGGGTATCAGGGAACTGTGTGTGGCTCTGCCAGAAAACTCGAAGACTTCCGAAGCAAAGTGGGGGACTTCAGCTCTTCTGAAGTTGGGCCATTTGGAAGAACGGATTAGGCTGATGTGAGATGTAATTTCATGTGACTGAACTGCAGCTACAATATGCTACTACAAGGTGCTGGGGTCCCACTTTTGTCTTCCAAAGCGCAATGTGGAGTGCTGGGATGCTGGGTTCAATAAGTACTTGCCTCTTATTTCTGAGAGGACCAGAGCTGACACACCGGAATTCCAGGTTAACTTAAGCTACGGATCATTACATCTGGAGCAGTGCAGATTCAGCCGTTTTAGTGGTGAAGAGCAGGCCAAGCTGTCTGCTCTGCTGGGGCGGTGTTAGCACCAGCGCTTGGTTCTCTGACACTGAGGCCTGCAGGCTATGTGCACGCATGTGACTGACAATCTGTCCCAAAGAACACGCTGTTGGGGAACAGAAGCACAAAGACAACTACTCTCCTCTTGGTACAACCGGGCTAAGTCACCAGAGCCGTTGCCTAGTGTCCCTAATCCCCTTAGTTCACTGTTAGAGGGGGAGGAAAAGCACATCTACACGCTGCTGATGCGTAAGGATGGTTAATGCTTAAACAGTTCAGCCAGCTGAGTTTAAAACCTGAACCCTCACTAAAAGCCTGCCTCCAGCACAGGTACGACAGAGCCCAGGTGCACTGTAAAGACTGCAACTACCTTCTTCTGTTCTCAACACGTTTAAAACAACTCAAGCCACTACTGAAAAGAAGGACTGCTCTCACGAGCCATTCCTTCTCTACAGTGAGCATTCGCACTGTTTCTTTCCATGGGTTTAAAGGATGAGTTCCACCAAACAGTAAGAGGCTGCCCCGCACTGTGCACAGTGCATATTGTCCATGGCTGTGCCTGCAGTGCCAGGAAGCACTTGAGGGAACACTACTTCACCCAATTTCAGGTGACATTTATAAACACGTGGTGGTGGTCCCTCGCCATCGGATGTGATGCCCAGGAGTTTCCAACGCACAGGAAGGCTGGGACATGTGCTGCCACAGCCTGGCTTCGGGGCCGACAAGCACTGCATTACTGACAAGCACTGCATTACTGAGGGGTTCCTCAGAGCGTTACTGTAACAACTCATTGCACTGTCCCTTAATCCTACCGTCTGCCATCTCATCTCGCAATTCCCTGCTAGTGCTGAGGTGCTTTTATTTGCCTGGTATCTCCTGATGAGACCTGCTAAATAAACCTGGACCGTGCAACCACAACAGCCATACACTGTAAGAAAAGCTCCAGCTGCAGAGGTTGCCAAGGAGCCTGTGCTCACAGCATGCCGAAGTGACCCAAAAGGGTGCTTGTGAAATGTTTGTGCTGCTGGCAGGCAGCGCGCTGCCAGGACAGATCACACATCATGCATTTGCACATCAAATGAAGCTGCACTGGTCTGAGAGCATGGGAAAGGCCTGTCTTGAACGGCATGTGTCCTACTTCCTAAACGTGTATATTTTACATTTTACACTCGGTTATTGGCCAGACTGAAAGTACCGCAAGTTCCCCAAAGCTTGTCCTCTTGCCTTTGAAGTGGAACTGCTTGGATAATGTTTCCTTTGGCAATTTATCTATGTAAGAAAGCAAGAACTTAGCTGCACTGGCCCCTCAACAATCCATGGCTAGCTTTTGTCAAAGTTCTCAGGCACATACACACAAACACACACCATGTGATCACTTCTACCGACCCTGCCCAGCCACCTTCTTTCTCCCTCATGATTCCTCGCGATGAGGTTGGTGTAACTTGTTCAAATATTAACACATTTTGTTTTTTTTTCCCCATTCTTCATATGCATGGCTGAGTTCCTATTTCCTACAGCAGCTTCATTAGCAAGACATTTGCGTGCAGCTCACTGTCACTGCCAAACAAAAATCAAATTTGTTTGCACAGCCTCCCCTGGCAGAGGGGCTCCAGATCACGGTTCACTGCTTTTCTCTGACTCTCCTGGGACCACAAGATGGAACGCCAAGCAGGATCTCTTCTGAGGTTTCTACTGTTTCCTGCTTTCTATTGGTTCAAAACTTTTCCCAGTCTTCGGCACTTGACTTCCAATCCTAAAGCACAGACAATGCCTGGCAAAAAAAGCCTCCGTACAGTGTTTAATTTTGCACTTCACAAGTACTCAGGTTTCTGGAAAGCACCTTGAATGGAAACGCACTCCTCACCCCCACCAACACACTGCAGACTAGGGATGATGGCGAAAGCACTCCCCTTCCACCTGTGGTCAGAACTCCCACCTTCCTCATTCACTGCGTAAGGGTGGCTGTCATATGGGGCTAGATAGCGGGATGCCCCACCCCCAGGCGGTACTGCTGGGGGACTAATCAGACAGTCTTCATCCAAGTCAGGCATTCCAACGTGTGCAGAAAAGTCACGAAATACTCTTCGTGTAGGAAGAATACAAGGAAATGCCACTGGTAAAATGGATTTTTACAGTTTTCTTAGGGAATGCTGGATATTTGACCCTTTCCACAACGGTCAGTAGATTCCCTTTTGTGACCCTCTCTGGTGCGACCGTTTCAGATTGCTCTTCTGCAGAAATGGCAGCAGACTCCAGCTACCCAATGCCTTTCAAAATGACCCAGAAACATGCTCCTATCTCCTGCATCTGTAGCAACTTTATAGTCAAGGCTCTGGGCCAAATTTTTGAAGTTAATTTCATATTCTAATAGACATAAAAACATGTGAAAAAAATCACTGCAAATACTACTTCTCATCCTGCTTTCTTCCCTACAGCGATCTGCACACCTATTAAAGAAGGGCTGGTGCACTCTGTTAAAATACAGGGCTGCTGGATGATTTCTATTTTAAAAACACAAAGAACATCCTGAGCGCTTTCTCAGGGTTTTGGCGTGGAGACTCTTTCAACTGCGTTCTTAGGTAGAACAGCAACAAATGGCTCAATGATTTGTTTTTACAATGTCCACTCTGGGAAGACTAATTACCAGCTAGCCTTCTAGCTGCAGTTTCAAACATTTGGGGCCCCCATTCTTTCTTATGCAAAATTCATACTGCAGACTGTAGAATCTGCTTGGGTGGTGGCACTTTGCTCAAAGTTTCTAAAAGTTTTAGGATTAGGGGCCAAGAGATTTCCCAGTGCTTCTACAATTTTGAAAAAGTAAGTAGGAAAAAAAAAGCCTGCTTTGTTCTGTATTATTTTTTGCCTTTTGGGGGGAGCAATTTAAGTCACCATACCAAAGTCACTGCAAATGCTGCTCTCAGCATTTTGCACACACAGCTCAGAAGAGCAGCGGTAGACTTCATACCTCAGTTGTTCAAGTTGTGTTCAGCAGCAAGAACTGCATTGCAGAGCAGTGCAGGATGCTGAACCACTAGCAGATTCTGCCTTACAAGGGAAAAAAAAACGTGATGGGCTTCTTCCAATTTAGCTTCCAATCTACCTTCTTTTTATACCAAGTTTCACTATATGGCCAGAACTCGCCGTTCAAACGTGTTTTTATAATCTTTAAATTAAAAAATAAACAATCGCAAAGCTTTGCCAGGTTTCCATCCACAGTCAAGTCCTTCCCTGACATGAAGGTCACCAAGGCTCTGGAAGATGCGCTTGCACACTTTAGCCTGAGTCACAAACCATCTCCCATTACAGTCACAGGGAAATGAGTAGCTGAACAACTGCAGATATTGCTGAGCAGAGAGAAAAATTGATCAACTAGAATGAAAACATGGAAGAGGAAAGGAAATGGAAATGGGTGGCTTGAACAGACTTCCATCTCTTTTCCCCACAGTTCCTAGCACACCTGCTGCAGCCTCATGCCTTGTTCCCAGTCGTGCACTGGGTCACACCTCCTGCACAGCTCTTCTACAGCCTGCAAGTGTCCTGTAAGTCCTATTAATTTAAGAATTCTAGATGGAGAGGCTCCTCTATATCTATGTAACCAAGCTACACAAACCTCACATAATGTTCAGAATTTCCAGAATCCAGACAGAATCCAAATCCATAGACTTGGTTCTGTTTTTAGGTCAGGGATGCTCAAGAAATTCAGGCCTGGACAGAAACTTGTCCTCTCTTTGTAAAAGTGCAGATATGGACACTGTTTATGGAATATATTTACGGTACAGCTATGCTTTGGATGGTAACAACCCCATGTTACAAGAACTGAGAGATTCAGAGTTGCAAGGTAAGCATTCGTTTTTGACAGTTCTAATAAAATCAAGTTATTTCAGCTGCGATGGCCTGCAGGGATAACAATATTTGTTTTCTTTTGCATCATCTTTGTCAATGCTCCATGCATATCATGGCACAAAAAAAAAAAAAAAAAAAAAAAAAAATTAATTGATCAAATGATTATTTGTATGCAGTCAGTCAAAACTGTGGCCCCACTGTCCTCAACAAACATTGCATATGTGGCCTGGGTCTTGAAGATTTTGCAAGTAAAATGAAACCCCAGAAAAAAAAAAAATAATAATAATTACTATTGCCATTTTACAGACAAGGAGCTGAATGAGAAAAACAAATGCAGCAACTCATCCCAAGGTTACAGAGGAAAATTTGCTACGAAGGCTGGAACCAGACACGGATCCTTCTGACTCCCAGCTCTGTTGCCCTACTTGGTGCTGTTTTTTCCCCTGGCCATGTTTCTTGCATAAAAACACAGCAAATACACGATTATAAAAAAAATAATACATGCAAACACATACAGAGAACTGACGAGACACTTATAAGAGGAATTCTGTTTGCCTCAAGATCTATAGAAGCAGGATTGAAATATTTTCACTTCTGACATGCTTGAGCTGGGAAAAGCACTTGAAATTCTTAGGAACTAATGATCTTTTAAGACCTTAAGTAGCGGGGGTGATTTTTCTTGTTACAAACAGCCATACCAGCCATTCATTTATACATATTTATACAGTGCAGGACCTCTCAGCTAACAGATAATACCACCAACTTTCACCAAACAAGTTTTTCAGCACTTGCATCAGTTTACTACAGTTCTGGTGTGTTATTTCCTGCTTCTCCACAGCCAAGCGGCAAGGTCCGCACTTAAGTATGACAGTAAGTTACGCATCCATTTATACGCACGCACACTCGGGCTGCAGTTTTTTCGTTTGGAAGCACTCAGTTTAATCTCTTGCCTTCCCTCTCCCTCCCCCTTCCTGCGTTTGCTTACCACCACAAGGAGGTGAGCTGCAGAGGACCTAAATGCTGTTTGCCCGTGCTGAGCTCACTGGGAACCAACAACATTCAGCACCTCTGAACACCTAGGGTATTTTGGTACTGCCAAGGCTTTAGCTCAGGGAAGTAATTAAGCATTTAGGTATCAATTTGTGGCTGGTGGTTTGTGACAACAGCTGTTAGTTGTCTGTTTAGAAACCTTTCAAGAGGTGCGTCTAGAGATGGACCACTGGGTGCAATTTCCAACACAGGTCCAGCCAGCAAAAGCAGTGGCATTCAGGATATAGCTCTAGGCTGAGGAGGTGTTCTCTCGACAAAGTATTTGACAGGACTCGTACTGCAACTGTTCTTCAAAGGCCATTAATCAGGTTTCTTCATGACCATCACTGCGTGATCACCTAGCAGCAACATTTGCTACTCTGATGTACATAAACACCATTTTCTGATTACGACTCTCTTCTCTGAACAGTCAAACCATGTCTGCATTGGCCACCAATACACCTGGACTTCTCGCAGTTTTTCACAACAGTGAGGACTGTAGTAATAGATCGCACAGATAAAAGTCAATCCATATGCATGGGCAGAAAAGCGCTTAGAAGAAGACATTAAGAAATAGTCTGAACTTCTGAAAACAGTTGAATATCTCTCAACTCTCATCAAGGCTTAAATATCCAAGTATTCCAAATGTGCTCCACAGTACAGTGCACCAAATAACTTTTTCTTGTTGTGACTGCCTCAGTCCAGCTGACTCAGGTTAGAAATCTGGTCTTGCGGTAGCACAAGCCATTCCCCACACTGAAGAACAGTGATGAGCAAGCACGATTCTTAGAAGGCCAGACTAATGTTGTTTCCGATCCTTTAAAACATCACTTGCTCATAGAACAAAGCACTTTAATGCCAGCCCTTTGCAATTAAATCAAAGCTCTTTCCTAAAGTTCTTTCCTAACAATCCAAAGAACTTCACAAACCTTACAATCTTCTGCCCTTTCTATGTACACACAAATGTGAAAAAAATCCAATCCAGAACACGTTGCTGCATGTAGAAGCAGACATGAGAATACACACATGACAGATAATAGTTACTTTTCACTTCTGGAAGCTTCTCAGACTGCAGTACATGGTTGGAAACAGTCTGCAGGGAGACCAACAAACCAGCAACTGCAGGACTTTCTCTCACCGTGCAAAACAGACAAACAGCATCCACAGTGTTACAAAGGGCCACGCGTGGGGCTGGACTGGACAGAAATTCTGCAGCTACTACAAACAATAAAAAACACAAGTTTTCTTGCACAATGTAATATGACCTGCTTAAATTTAAATCGCAATGTCATTTTTTTTGCCCGTGTCATTCCATGGAATCTATAGGAACTATGAACCAAAGGTCAGATCCCCCAGCAGGTGACATCTGTTGTCCCTAAGCGTGTTCCTTGACAAGTAAGGACATGACATTAAAGAAAACATGATATAGGTAAAAAATAAAAAATAAAAAATAAAAATCATGAGAAGAGGGGAGAAAAGACAAGAAATTTTTTTGAGCAGGGCAGAACAAATGTTTGACTGAAAAGCTTCAGGTCCAGCTGGAAGAAGGCCAAGACTAATTTAACCTTTGGTCAAATGGTTGGGAGTTAGCTAGTTTCCTTTTTCCTCTTACATCACTCCCAGAGATTTCGACAAAAATAATATGGTCCCGATTACATGACATTACAGGCTCTCAAAATGCACTAGGGAGGATAGTGTTGAAACCCCCTGGAGACAAATTAATCCCAGCAAAGCAACAGCTGTAAGATTGCTATAAACACGGAAAACAACTACAGTGTTTGCATCATGTACTTCTATGATTTTAATGTAACTTATTTAGGGAATTAGACTATCGGATTTTTTTTAACAGGTCTGACACCCTTGCAACATCGTTAAAATATCAGCTGTCAGGCTGTGTGTAGATGCTATTAAGAAGCTTAACCACTCAGTACATGCTTTTAAAAAAAATAAAGCAGACCCATGTATAGATGATTTATCTTGCTTTCAGAAAACATATGCAGCCAGAGAATACATGATCTGCAGGTTTTTTGAATACGCTGGAACGGATCACCACTTCTGTCACCGTCTGCCTCATACAGCCCCTGTGACTGATCAGGTGTCAGGCACCTGCTCCGCCTGCCCTGCTCGCTCCAGCCCCCCGGCCCTGGCAGTTTCCAGGAACCGCCGCGAGGAGCCCCCTGGGGGTCTCCTGCAGAAAGCGTCTTCAGCGTTTCCACTTTTTAACTAGGCAAAGCAAACGCAACCCTCCTGTCCCCTGAGCTCTAGCCACTCTACGCACACGCCTGTTTTCTAACGCTCTTACCAACGTCAACACGCTGCTTGTAGCCCTCACTTATGCTGGAAAAAGATGAGCTGGCCTGGAGGCACATTCCAGCTCCCACCCCTTCTCCCCAGCCCGAACTCGTGCCCCAGCAGTTCATACCCCACCAGTTAGCGCTGCCCGCACCCACAAGCTGCTGGTCAGGGGGAAGCTCGCCCACCCGCGCCCAGCGTCAGCAAGGCCTTCCCCTGCCACGGCTGAGCCTCCCTGAGGCTGACCAACGCCCAGAGAGCAGCAAACCGGCCTCTGGTTGGGCCTGACTGCAAAGGATGGGCCCAACCCTCGGCCACGATTCCTACCCACACCTCCAGAGCGTGTTACTCACTCCCTGTTGGACACCGGCTGTAATCCCTCACGCCGACAAGGCCGTACTCCCTGCACGGGACGGCTGCTGCACGAGCGGCATATCGGTCCACCTGGGCCGCTGCAGGGCCACAGAGAGCGGGCGAGGAACGCGCTGCGAGGCCACCCTGCCCCATTGCTGTCCCCGGCCGCCATGCTGCGGCCAGAGCTGCTCGTCCGCTGGCGGATGCTGGATGGGGTGCGGCGAGGCGGGTGGGGTCTGAGCGGAGCTTCTGGAACCTTCACTGCCACGCGCGGAGGCACCACCCAGCCCCGCCCTGCCGCGAGCCGTGGGGCAGCCTTCCCGACCACACAGCACCCGTCGCTGGGCGTTCGTCGCACAGCAGCTGTCACCCGACGGCTGAACCGTGTCCCTGCTGGAAAGATTGACACAAAATACAACTTTTTTTTTTTTTTTGTAATTGTTATAAAGCAGTGAAGACTACCTCCCTAAGTTTACAGCAGCCAGAGTAAAGCTGTGCAGTAAGCGAGAAGTGCAGAGACCCCCACGATCAGTACGAGGAGTGAGATGACGACTCCTTCCTGAACTGAGAAAACATGCTCATATGGAGGAGTATTTTTAGGTGCTTTGTGTTGCTGCTATGAGAAGAGGAGCTCGTTGGTTTTTATTTTTCCTTCCTTGGATTGCATTTCGTTTCTGCTTTCCAGTTTGGAAAAGTATAGAGAGATGTTCCTTGTGACTGTGAGGTATGATGACAATAAATTCATTTTTGAGAACTTGTTTTTAATATAGTAAGCTTAATTTTACCAGATTAAATTGAACTTGCAATTTGTAATGCCTAATTTAATAGATTGCAGCTAATAACATCACCACTGTTACGAAACATACTGTCTGTAGGTACTCACAGATATTGCTGTGAAAGTCAGTGTATATTGTAACTTACAAATTTTGTGAGATAAAGCAATTTCATGAAAATTTGCAACACTTTTAACTAAACACTGTGTTTCACTTAAAATCTGTTCCAGCATGACACAATTTGACTGGATATGCTGCTACGTTCCCATGTGTGTACAATCCATTTTCAGTGTGTACTTCATGAAAAGGCAGGGATTTCATGGCAGGTTTTAGGAATGCGTTATAAGTACTATACCTTCATAGACTCTGTATCGTTACATTGCACTTAAAAATCCATAGGAGTTTTAAAAACTTTTTCTCACAGAAATTTCTACATAATACATTGTGCAGAAACAAGAATGAGGAATTAATACAACCAGTGAAGGTCTGCACATCATATTGAAAGCTCAACACTAGCCACAGCCTCAAAAACTGCCAGTGCATATGCCTCTGGCTGTGCAGCCCATCTGAGCTCTGCCGTGGTGTGCCACACCAGGGTTTTCCCCGATGGCTCAGGCAGGGTTCCTCTAACCCTCGGTTTTCAATAGCCTCCGCTGTGTTGGCATAGGGAAATGAAGAAGATGGAGGGTGCGCCCAGGCCACGTGTGCTCTGTGCGTGCCACGATCAGCAGGGTCTGCTGCGCGGCACTGGGAGCGGGGCTGTGCAGCTGGGTGCTGCGGCCAGGCAGGGCCTTCCCATAAACATGGGAGAGGAGAGGAGCGCGAGCCAGTCGGAGGGGATGTGCCGTTTGCAGGAGGTCAGATGAGCAATTACGTGTGTTCTTGTGGAGAGGATAGCTGTCACTTCTTAGGAGATGCAAAGTATGTCTCAAAGACAAGGGGCTCTGCTGCTATGCAAGGTATGCTTTGATGTTATTCCTCCGAATGATCTTTCAAGATCTACTGAATTGGAAAGGCATCTCTACATATGGTGGAAGAAACAATAAGAAGATCTGTCAAGTAACAGAGCTGTAATAGAGCACTTTCCTTGAAACTCAATTGTTCTGCATGTATGCAAAAATATACACATCCACTGGGAAATAAACGGGGTTTTGCAAGGTTCATTCCAAACCTAGAAAGTAAGAATGCTCTTGCTTCATGGATGCCTTATTAATTCCATATATTTTCATGTATTCTCTAAAGAAAGTTTACAGATTATTTGAAGTATATGGCCTGTGCCAAAAAGAAAAAAGAAAAAAAAAAAAAAAGAAAGACAAAATCTAAATATAATAGTATTATTCTTAGAATAGTATTATGCCATGAGAAGTACTATGGAATATGCATCACAGAACTACGTGTACGCCTTGCAGAGTTATGCTGTCTTTCCAGCGCTTCTTTATGAGAGCTGTAATCTCAAGCAGGCACTAGGTAAATGAGACAAGCTCACTTACATGTGGCCCATCGTCCAATAATTACAGGTTTTTTTGGCCTGAAATTGACCCCACTACCACCACCACCATGCTACTGTGAAGGGCATGATCTTGGCTGTCCACCATCACCTATCCACCATCAACAAAGAAATACCATTTGACCAGCTTTGCTCTAGAATGGTGAATAAAGAGATTGGCCTGTTTCGGCACAAGGTGAAGGCATGCAGGATGATACCTGCAGCATAACAGACAACGTTCGCAAATGTCAAACCACACTGACGCTGCTCTGAAAAGTCAACATTTTCAAACTGGACACTAGAATATGCATGCTGTCCTGCCAATTAGCATGCAAAAACAATTACATGAATAAAAATAGGGATGAATAACCCATGACACTTCTCAAAAATGTCAGCACATGAATAAATTCTGAATGCTGTGTGGGAAGGCCGGTATGTGGCTGAGCTAAAGTCACAAAAGCTGAAGAGAGGTGTCCATGGAAAGTAGTACTTCCAGCTCCATGCAGAGTCACCATGCCATCCATCAGCTGCCCCATCTGGAAATCAGCAGGAGCTGGAAGCACTGCCTTGCCGAAAGAAAGGTGTTGCAATGAGATCTGATCTACTTGCATGCCTCAACTTTAACTTTGGAAGGAAATACACAGTTTGGCACCGGGCACCAAGAGGCTATACTGCCCACTCACAAAATGTTTCAGGCCCTGGCAGTATAAAACATCTCTAAGCCAGTTCCTCAGCCTAATGGAGTAATTTTGGTCGAGTTGCTTGTTAAAATATATTGGGACTGTGCTTTTCTAGTAATTGAATTAAAAACTCCTAGTGCTATTTACAGGACAGCCTGGAAAGGGGAAACAAACCAACACACTCAGTTTAGAGGAGGGATGAGATTTGATTTGGTGACACTGTTATATTTTTGCCTTACTAATGATTGCAGTGTGGAAAGAAGTCCCTTCCAGTCAAGATCTGTTGAGTGAAGGAATGGGGAGATAGCTCAGGTTACTCTCCTGAGTCTCTGCAGTAAAAGCCCCATGTTACAATCCATTTTTTAATAGAACATTCTAAAAATTGAAATTAATGGTTTATAAAATTCAGTATATATCTTCACTGCATAGAAGTGCACGTGCATGCATACGTGCATATTATTGAAAGACAGAATTTTTACTTAGCCTCTGCATATGCTGGTAGGCAGACTTCTCAAATGTATTCTGTTTCATGGTACACTTTTATGGTGGGAAGTTATTGACATCAGAAAGGAAGAATAATGAAACTGAGGTCACAGAGTTATTTACACTGGCGGGTGGATCCCAGAGCATTCCTGCATGATTTGGTTGTTTTGATGACCCTCTTTTAGGGATTCTGTCACACATTACATCTGATATTTGGATCTTGGGAAGTTGAAAGGGACAGTGAGAGATTTGTTTGATTGCTGTTACTAGTGTGTTAAAACAAGGCTAAAGAACCAGTCCCTGTTCAAGCCAATGGCACAATTCCCAGTGACTTCAGGAAATTTCCAGACTCCCTGCCCCAAAGCACTAACAAGCCACACAGAAGAAGAAGTCCTGTAGATACTAAGCTGAGCCAGGGACCAAGGAACACCCAGAAAAAAATAATTACTGAGTGGGGGGAGGAGGAGAAAGAGCAGCATGCTAGTTCCTTAAAATACAAGCTCTTTTTAAAACTTTTCTGTTGGAAGGAAATTTGGGAATTAGTGCCTTAAAGGCTTTTGTTCAGAGTTGGGAACTGACAGTCCACTGCTACATAAAGCAATAAAAGAAATAGAGCACAAAAAGCCTTGTTTAGCTCATAAGCACAAACCTCATAAACTCCCCAGTCCTGAGCTGAGCCTTTCCTCTGCTCTCAGACCATTGCTGTAAAGCTGCTAAACTTTACAGATACTGTACCACAATCTGGCCTGCAGGAATTAAAAACAATTGACCATGATTGGAAATAACAAAGTAGTGACACATTAGGAACAAGGACGTGTAAGTATGGCTGTGAATAACATGGCTCTGATCCTAGTGCAGAAGCTGAGGGCTTCATTACGTTTAATTACTTCCGGCTTTAGATCAAGGCCTGCTTCAAAACGAGGGTGGCTTCTATTAGACTAAATTACTTTCCCCTCAAGCTTGTATGGAAAAGCACAGTACCAAAGGAAGACAGCTTCTATTAAAAGCTGTATGATAAAGGTGCTGCTGCCCATCTAGAGATGGTGTGTAACTGGGAGCAGCTCATAAATGAAGTTTTATGTGGTATCTGTCTTCAAATTTCTGAGGCAGAGACTTTTCTGTTTGGCTCAGTTCCTTTCTGCCTGTTCCATTCTGCTGCTCATTGTGCCGCTCGGAACTGTTGTATAACAACTTCTCCTAATGCAGGAGTTATGCATAGGAGCGCACTGGTTCTTTTTGCTTTGGGTTTCCCCTCTCACAGGGTGGGTATAGGGAGTGACTGTGCAATATTGAGCAACTCGAGACTTCCCAGAAACAGCATGTACTTGTGTATGCAGGCAGGTTCACCCGAACCCAACTGTGTGTTTGAGCATAGATTTCAAATATAAACACATTAAGTGATAGAAGAAACCTTCTCCCACAGAGGTCACAACACTTGCATCATGGACCTACCCAGATGACAGGCCCAATTAGTACTGATTAAAAAGCGGTATGAAGCAAAACACCAGCAACCTCTTTCGATAAAATAATCTGCTGTGGGATAAACCAGATTCCTAGAAGACAAGCTGAAATGAAAACAGGGGATGGGTTACTCACATGAAACACAATGCAAACTGAACAAGAATTTTACCCAAATCTTCTGACAGTTTTTTAAATCCCTGTTGTGTTTCTGGCTCTTGCTCATATTCAGCATCTGCTCTCTATCCTTGATCACTACTCGAATATTTGTTCCATGCACTTAATTTCATTTTACAGCCTGCATGGTTCATTTGTTCGTTCTTTGATTTGCCCTCACATTTTCTCGGCTTTTCATCTCTTTCTGCTTTTTTTCCTGTCTCCTAGCTTTATTGTTTCTCTCTTTTTTTTTTTTTTTTTTTCCTGCCCTAGGCTCTACAGCCCTAAATTTCCCTTCCCTATTTCCCTGTTGCCTTCCTGTCACCATTTGTTTTCTATCACCCTGCTTTTCTGCTGGCTGATGTTGGAAATATTTCAGGAATTTCTAATTCACAGTGCCATGAGAACTGTTATCTCTTCATTTTCACTAGTGAAAGTGCTCTCGCACGGTGAGGAGGATGACGGAGCAAGCCTGGGACGCAGAGGTTTCGGGTGGACTCTTCCCTGAGCCCACTTTGCCTCCGGAGTGGTACGCTCCAGTGTGGAATGTGCGAGAGGAAGCCGGGTCCGTGGGGAGCATGAGGGCTGGGGGCAGGGAACGCGCACTGAGAAACCTCAAATTCCACACAACAAAAATGAGCACAGGAGGAACTGAAATACAAGAGAGAAGCAGGATGAGGGACCAGCTGGAGGAGGGATGGGGGGAGAACAGGAAAAAAAATACACCCACCAACACCACACCCTGGCTTTCAAGTTTTTCTTCCATGCAGGTGCAGATGAGCAGCAGTACCAGCCCTTGCTAATATTCACTTGCTCTGAGTAGCAATAATAAAAAAGCCTCAGACCTCAATCTATCCATTATTTCATTCCCTGAGCAGGGTTAGAGGTCACCTTTAAAATAACAACTGCAAATGAAAGGCAATTACATGGAATAAAAAATGATCAGTGACAGAAAGAGCCAGCCAATGTATGGACTGCTGGTGACATGTCGTTGTAGTACGACAATATGCCAAGCCAAAGTCACCACAGAGATAAATAAATGGGGGAGTGACATGGGGGAGTATTTAGAGATGTCTCAGGAAAGGAGCATCAAAGGTCAAACCACCTACTTTGTTATTGCTTCTGCTGCTCCTGCTATTGTTATTTGTATTCTGGTATCACCAAGAGGCCTCAACCACGATTAAGGCCGTTGTGTTAGGCACAAGATAAATATGCACAGGAAGAGAAAGTTCCTGCTTTAAAAACTTAAAGCCTAATGGAGAAGATGAGCAAAAAGTTGAGGAAAAACAGAGATGAAAAGATGTGAAATGGCTCAAACTGAGTCACACAGCAGGTCAGAGAGCTTCTATCCTATGTTTTATAGCTGCAAGGAGTTGAATAGGCAGAAACTGGGAGTATGGTGTATACTGTTATGTTTGCGGTTTCAGAATGTGAGAATTCCATAAGCTCTTCCATCCGGTGATGGAACTCTTCTGTACACCCATGTAAAAGTTAGTCTGTGCTTGCTGTTTGCTGGGTTGATCCTTCACACTCCCACCACACTGTGTCACCATGATAAATTTATGTGAGGTTACCACGTACAGATCACATGTAGACAGCAAGGAGATTGGGATATGTTCAGCTAATACAGAGTATCTTCCTCTTGTCTAATTCTATTCTTTTGAAAATGACTGACAGCTACTGCAGCACTGATTGACTCCTGTCTTCAAAGCTTAAACTAAAGTAGCAAGTTTCATGTTACCAGAAGTTGTTAAAAGGTTTAAGATGGCCAGCTGGATATTCTAAAGGCCTGGCACAGGGAATGAGGAGAGTTTTCTGAAACAATGACAGGAACAAGCAAGGTGATATCCCTCAAGAGTGTGTCTCTTTCAGAATACACACATTCCTGAACACCTATTCCAAAACTATTTGGGTCCAACCTATAAAGATCAAAGAAACACCAATATCCAGCAGCAATCGTCTAGGAAAACAATTAGGACAAAACAGAATCATCATAGCCTACTTACAGCACTTAGAAGACAGAGGTGGTCCTTTATTCTCAACAGCCCTCCTCTGGCATGCCACCATAAAACCCCTTAAGGAGAATGATCAAATCTGAGGTACTTAAGAAGCCTGATTTCAGGTTCTGTTCCAAATATTTTAACTTCATTTATAATCATAAAGCACTGGTGACCTCACGACACAAAAAATAGAGAGGAGAAGACAAGAAAGGAGTCGCATACAAATCAAAATATGCCTGACCACGAAAATACTTCATTATTACTCTCCAAGCTTTTGACAAAGTGAACCAACTCTGTTGTAAATACCAGAATGAAACTGCTACTTCAGATGGTATTCAAAATAGGGCTTAACGAATGCAGATCTGGACACAGCAGACAAATGGAAACTTGCAGAAAATTATCCGTGGATATTGTGGATACTGATCAGCCATGTCATGCCGTTGCAAAACAAACAAACAAACAAAAAAAAGTAAATACTGTAATAGAGTACAGAAACAGAAGTGCAGGACAGGACATTTACAGCGTGCTTGCAAACCTTGGCTATAGTATGGGAGACACACTTGGACAACGCATTTCAGAAAGCTGAGGACCAGTTGGAGATAGTTAAAATACAATAATGAGGTTGACTGGTGATTTTGCAAGCATGATCACAGAAAGACTTAGTGAACTAGAGGTGTATAATGAAAACACTCTAGAACGTGGTATGGGGGAGGCTAGGAATGGTAACAACCTTTGAACATGTAAAAGGCTATACAAAATGACTGAAAGAATCTGAGCTCCATACTGTGGCAGTGGGATTCAGATTAGGCATTTGGAAAATTTGTCTGATGTTAAAACATGGTATTGGACTAGATCACCTGAAAAACTGTTGTGTCTTCTTAACTGGATATCTTTAAGAACAGTTTAGGAACACCTGTTAGGAATGACTGAGGTCCAAAGGAGTGGATCACTCATCTGGACAAGGAAATAGAGTGGATGTTTATTCAGCATTATGATTTTTCAGATTTTTCATTGTAATCATTTGGTCTTATGGTATGTCTTTTGTAGAACCTCCTCCTCTGAGCAGGGAAACAAGATCAGACTCCTTGTAACATACATATTCAAATTCCATAGTTACCAGAGGATCAAATTAGAGAATGAGTTTAGAGGTCCTAAAATAAAAAAAAAAAAAAAAGAAAGAAATTACTAAGATATGTTGAATGGTATTCTCGAGTCTTAAAACCAGAAAATCAGTTCAACAGGGAAGCACAGTTTGGATTTAAGGGTGTCCTCAAAGACTTCCCACACTGAGTAATCACAACAATTATTTTCTGTGCAACTGACACAGTTTTGAAATAGTAAAGCCACCTTCACATTAGCTCAGGTATTACCTCTTTCCATTTCGCCTCATACTTTGGCTGTTGACTTTTTCTGTGGAGAAAAAGAGAAAGGGCTCTCTCCACGAGGCTTATGGAAAAAAGAAATAAAAAGAACTTGGTGGGATTTTTAAACTAATGCTCTTGATTATCTCACAATTTAGGTTCAAAACATTATCTTCCTTGTTCAACAAGTCAATCTGCTTGACATCTGTAACAAAAATATAGTCAGACCTATGCATATTGCATTTCAGAAAAGTCATTTTTTGAAACATCTGCTTGGAAGTGTTAAGGTCTTGCTGAAAAACCTCACACAGATGTGGGCAGTGTGCCATATTCTGAGCAACAATAGAATCTCCAAACATCCTCCCAGGACATCCTTAAATAAAATTCCCAAAGCCAAATGAAATCAAAGGCTTTTTAAGAAAAATTTTAATCATTGTACCATATCTGTGCTAAGCTCCCGAATCCAGCTGCATGGAAGACCAAGCCATCCTCTGCTTTCTGGCAGTGCCATGTCTTGCACCACTGCATTTAGTTCCAGTAACCTATCCCACAGTATGTTTTCTACTAAACCATGTATACTAATTCCTATCTCATTATGTAAAAGAGAAGAAAAGGGGAAAAAAAAAAAAAAAAAAAAAAAAAAAAAACAGAAATCAGAGCAATGTGTTTGTCTTATTTTTCTCCCTTTTTGCCATTGGTTTACCCTTTATGTGCTAAACATTTGCCAGGATTCTCCACCCAGACTTATTACTCTCAGTTCTCCCATATTTTTCAACGCTCCTCTTGGGATTCTCATCCCACTGTTTCTTTCAAATTTCATTTTCTTCTCTCTTTTACTCTCTAGCTTTCTTTNAGCTCAAGTAACTGCCTTCCTAAGTGTAAGCAGGTAGGTCTTTGTCAGTATATTTGCTCTTTAGAGATAAAATATTCCAGCCAGCTGCGTTAATTAAAAAAAAAAAAAAAAAAAAAAAAGAAAAAAAAGGAATGAAATTAACTGCATTTTAACAATCAGAGTAACAGTGAAACAATGCTCTTGAGATCCCATCTGTTGCCAACACATCTCCCAAGACAGCAAATGATGGGCATTCCTGGCTAAATAAAGAGAATTTCCCACACCCATTAAAGATCTACACAGCAAAGACTGTTACTTAAGTATTTACTTTTTATGGCATACAAGAAAACTACCTGGAATTGTAAATACCAATGACATATTGTTCACATCTCTACCAAACATGTGGTCAGTGGCCATATGGATAACTTCTGGGTGTGAAATGTCCTTTCTCCTTTTTACAGGGCTGCAATATCCTTGTGCCAGAAGCTTTTCTCAAAGTTTAATTGCATAATTCTACCTCCAGTGGGTGAAATTAAATTCTATTTACAAACAAAATCTACATGCCTTCCTAACCCAAAAATCTGTGAAAGCCTGTTGTGACTCAGGTCTATCTAACCCAGTTAAGAGCTGTTATTTTTTTTTAAATTCATTCAGACTTTCTCTGATTAGGATTTCACAGTTCTTGATCTAAACCAGCAACATTAACTCACACCATTTACACCCTTGATCTAACTAAGAAGGAATACTAATGATTTTGAATATGGTTGCTTTGGATTTCCAGGGTGGACTTATCAAAAGTATCACGACTAGCATAACGTTTCTCTTAAAGTTATGTTTTACTAAGAACTTAAGTGGGAATATTGTGAAGCTGCAGCAAAGTACTTTTAAAGTGCCATTTCTATTAACTTGATAATGAACTTCTCCATTAAAAATGAAAGGAAATAGGCTTTTTAAGAGATGCTGTCAGAGTTCTTAAGAATATTGCTGGGGAATGTCTTGACATCCCTACTGTTTCAGCTTTAGGTCTGCACTCAAGAGAAATGCAATTTCCATATGGCTAAGCAAATGTTTCTCACCAGCATATCTCCAAAACCAAGCTATTTTGTATCTCCTTTTTCATTAGAGTTATATCCCAGATGGTGCTTCATAACAATAGGTGTTACTGTGAAAATACTAGGCTTCAGAAATGTAAATCCACCAGAGAAAATCTGAGACAAAGATGGAAAGAAAATGGTGTAAATCAGTACGGCTTTATTTGCATCAGTGCTGAAAGACCTTTTGAACATGGATGGAAATGCGTGATTCAGAGAAATTAAAAGAGGAAAAGACAAATATGGAAGAGTGTAAGAGTAGATAACAGGCCTGTATGAGTAGAACAGAAGAAAAAAGGGAGAAAAAGATGTCCATGCAGATGGTTGGAATGATCCCAAGACAGTTTTAAAATCAAGTAATGCTTTTTTTGAAGCAGCTTGTGAGTTCAGTGGGGAACCATCTGAGTTGCGTAAGGACGTGGGCGACGTGGTTATGCTCTCCTGCATGAGATAGAATCTAGAAAGCACTTCTCTGCACTGGCTAGAATTTGAAGAAGTAGAAGCATGGAAAGCCATGTAAAAACTGCACTAGGAGAAGTGGGATGACAAAACCAACCACAGACACAATTTTGGCTAATGCAAATCTGAACACTGGCATATGTTTGGTGTGGCAGAGGTATGACACATGATGAGAGGAGGATTTCATTCAGAGGTCAACAAGAAGACCATATTTGTAGGTAGTGGAAGTAATCAAGACATCTGAGCAGAGAAGGAAGACGGATGATACAGAGTCACACTGAGTTAGTAGCTCTATTTTTGAGGATATTTAGCTGAATAAATTAGCAAAAAATATATTTATTGAAGGCTATGAGTAAGATTTACAGTTGAACTTAATTAGGATGAAAACAGTGTGGCTGAAGCCACGACAACCTAAAGTGCTGTTCATAGGCAAAATAGGATATTTTGTTACGTAGAACTGATGTGGACTGATTGATATGATTGGAAAATAGTCTTTCAAATAGAGAAGTCCCTCTTTGCATCCCATACAAATACAACATAATCCATATTTTGGAGTAAGTAATGTAGGATGTCTGGCAGAGAGAAAACAGTGGAAAAAACAGGTTTAGACAACATCTTAGCATAGAGAGCATTATCATTACATACAAAAAAAAAGGAAAGAAGACATGTCTGGATGATATACATAATACCTTGGGAGGAAGAGGAGGGGGAGGAGGAGTAGGAAGACAGCTCAAGCAGTTCAGAAGGGTTCTGAAAGCAGAATATACACACTATCATTATCTTCCATATATTAAGACCCATAATTGAAAAATTACTGAGGATGAAAACAAGATCAGTGCTAAACTATAATTTGTCTCTCTAGCCTGAGTACAGACATCTCTGGAAACTCAGAATTTGATTCTTCCATCCAGAAAATGTTATTTCCAAAGAACATTCTCTCCCTGCAGTGACACACTATCTCATACAGGTTACTGCTGATTTGATCATCTGGTGTTGTGATAAACATCTCTGGAAACACCGTCTTTCAAGAAGTAATAAAAGACCTAGCTTCTGCCTGCATGTTAATATGCTGTTTTTACTATTTCCACTATTCAGGAAATCCATAGTTGTATCGCACAAACTGCTTGTGTCTCTTCTATGTATTTTAGTAACCATAACCAGAAGTAAAGTTCTGAATTTCCTCCTGAAAGGAGGAAACAGAGAAAGCATGTCTGGAGGAAATGCTCACACCTGTTCAGCAACGCCTGACTGATAAAATGGTGCAAGCACATTTGTAAACAAGCTAAAATGCCTGAAGGATTTCACATTGTGGTTACATTTATGCTTCCTTGAAAAAGTAACGGTCTCTCAGGTTTCTAAAATACTGCCATAAAGAGGCAGGAAGCATATGCAGCAGGTACAGCTTCATACTCCTTCCCAGTTGGAATATGTTAAATCACTTGTGCCTTTTCCATTCTCCATTCCTTGTCCCCTTCCACATAGTCACCTTGCTGTTCCTAGCTCTGTGCCTTTATCTGGCTGGATCTGTGGAATGGATTTATATATTGTTGTACATGTAAATACACAGACTAATATGCAAATCAAGGAGGGTGAACATTTTTCTACTGTTTGTTGGTTGAGGTGAGAAGGAATAGATTCTATAAACAATTCTGAAGGATTATAAATAGTGTCTGCTTCTGTTCTGCGTGACAGAACTCAACTCAGCAAGAACCAGTTAGCCTTATGTCTTCCACCTCTTTGTGACATAAAGAAAACCACAAGCAATTTGCTACTTGAAAACACAAAAGGACATCAAGACCACAATGCTCTCCCAGATGATGAGGGCTGAATTCATAGCATTACTCTTTAGCAGCAGTGGTTATTAATACTACCTCAATTATGCCTGATGATGATTATGATGATGTAATTAACATAAAGATCCATTAGGTTTTATTGATGTTAAATGTACGTTGATTATAAATGGGACAGGATGTATTTGCTTGAGCGTCACTCTTCAATGAAGGTTGTGAAACCAGAGTCCAACCCTGCACTGAGAATAAAACCTGCACCTTTTATAATTGTAATAGCATCCAGATGTTCTTCTGCAACATGGATGCAGGTGGTGAAAGCAGTAAACTGGTACGGAGCAGATGTGCTCTCAGCACAGGTGGGACTTGCTCCCAGTGCTACAGTGAATTCTGTACTCACTGATGTAACAAAAGAAGAGTCCAGAAGATATAAAAGTGTTGTAAAAAGGTGATGTAAAAATGTAGAAAAATGTTTCAATTTTGGTGGCAGGCCTTAATTGTTGGGATTTTAGAAAATCTAGCAAGAAAAAAAGCGTAGTACTTTTCAAAACTGAAACTACAAAAATCCAAAGATGCCGGGTAATTCAAGGCACTGATAAAAAGCTTTGAGCAACTGAGCATGCTCAGGTACCGTGGAGGCTATAGATCTCCATACTTTGTGTGATGTATGTAACGTGCATCAGCTGCAAATATTGTTTCTGCCTCATGCCACCACATAAATAATCACTACTGCTCTGCTTTGACTGTGTATTAATTATCTGACACTTGGGAATTAAGCTTTTTACTGTCCTGTTGTGGTGGATTAGGAAGACTGATTTGACTGTCAGCAAGCTGGGACAACCACCCTGATTCCTACTAATTTTTCAGATTGCAGCTAAATAAATCTAACAAGTCTTCACTGTCATGTTGGGCAGCCTCTTTCTGAAATATTACAGAAAAGCTGAGCACTGCTTGTACTTCTCTGTCATTATGTAGCACATACTCTCAGAGTACTTACAGCCCTTACTTACAGTACTTACAGTCAGGCCCTACATGTGCTAGGTGTCAAATCAGTGCAGGATGATCCGTGCCCTAAAAGAACGTACACTGCAAAACATTCAATTGGATATGGAGATACAAGATGCACATGACAACAGAGTACGATAATCACCTCGACAGCACCCCTGTGGTTTACCCACTGGCATGCTTTCTGTGGATGTGTAAGCAAGGGAGACAATTAGAGGGTGTAAAAGGCATTATGGGGTGCCTGCCAAGTGCAGGAGGTAAGATCAGAGTATACCTGACAGATGATGTTATTGGGGATCTAGATACTAGAGACAGAACTTGACCTCTGGATAACAAAAGGTGAGGCTGTGAGAGACAGTGAAAGTGAGTTTTGAGGTGGTTAGAAAGTAGGAACCACCTGAGGGATGTCCTGGTTTACCTAAGAGGATAAGAAAAGAGCCCTGCAGCACCACTGTGAGTGGATCTGATGGATACAAGGCTACAGATGTCAGAAACAGAGAGATGGAAACATTGCATAGTAAGTTAGCATGCTATGCCAATATAGTGACCTTGGCTCGCAAAACCCTCCCAGTAAACTGCAATAGCTTGGTCACCAATGTGCAGGTTAATGTTAGGTTAGTTTTCATTATCTCCAAGTCATTATTTATACTAGATGCTCAGCAGTGCCACCCAAAGTAGGTGCTTTATGGACAAATAATAAAGAGCCTAGTTCCTATCCTGGAGAGCTTGCAGCCTAGACAGAAATATCTCTGTTATTCCTACTTGTATCACACTGAATCTATCTGTTCACATTTGGATCCCAGATGAGAATAAGGTTTTTGAGGCATGCCCCATGGCTACTTCCCCTCTGTGAGTTGAGTAATCAAGCTATAAGCCATATGATCATGGGCTTGGCAATTAAACATTCTCTAGTTCATCTGAAGAGACTGCCATGGTAACAATTTCTATGCCAGCTCTGTTGTTGGTCAGATTTCTTCTATCCGTCTTTATTTAGTAGTAGGCATTATTTATCTTCTCTTTAACCATACAAGGTTGTTTTCCTGATAGCAGTAGTAGTAGTTGTATTTAGTTTAAGAAGACTGCTATATAAGGAAAGTGTTATGGCTATCCGGTATGTCCGGATCAAAGGGATAAAGATGCCACATACCTAAACTGTGATATTAATTTTCTGTACAAATGAGAAGCCTTACAATAGTCTGCTGGAACAAACAAACAAACAAAACCATTAAACACAATACCTAGTTAAGTGACATGCAAACAAGCACTGTGGCAAAAATCACAGAACAATGCTGTTCATCCAGACTCCAGTTGCACAATTGTTTGGACATTGGTAGGTCCTAATAGCCTGACAACAGCACAGGTATATCTACAGTGGCTGCAGTACACCGTGGCCATATCTGAGTTTGCCTTGAATTAGCTCGTATTAATAGCAATAATTGGACTAAAGGTAGTTTCTTAAAGCTTCCAGACTTTGGCCAAACGTTAGGATTCATCCCACTCACAGATGAAGAAAATTATCTGGGTCAGAAGCATGGGTATCACTGACAGCTGCATGGCAATTTTTCACAAAAAGATCAGAAAAGATAATGATGAATACTGAGTGCATTTGAAATAGTCTGTTGCATTAACTAGGCTGATTATAAGTTTGGATAGAAATAGCTCCGCTAATAGTTTGGACAAAAGCCAAAGTACTTCTGTAGTGTGGTAGAAATCCTGGCATTGTATCCCATCCAAACAACAGGTGTGGAAAAAAAAAAAATTTATACATTCAAGTTTGAAAGACCACCATCTTTACCTTTTCCAATGTACTCACCTTTGCCACAAGCACAAAGCATATTTCATGGAATAAAATTTCTTCTGCATTTCCATAAGAAGTCAATTTATCATGCTGAGAGAAGTAAATGTCATAGCCTTAAGTTACTGGTCATAAAATATCCTTGCAGCTTCAAACTTTTCCTCCCACCAGGAGAAGTCAGCTTCACAAAAGGAAAGCCCATGAAGAAGTGAATAGTTTTTGTTGCTGTTGTTTTTATAGCCTATTATGGATTAAGAGAGAGAACAAAAACAAGGAAAACAGTTTGGAGTCCCAGAAAAGGGAGGCAATCCAAAAAGGAACAAACAACTGGGGAAAGGTAGTAACTGCTCTGCTCTGAGATCTGTGGATGGACAGAACTGCGTACAGCAAAGTATCATTAAGGACAGGAGAAGAGCACATGACTGTTTCATAGAAGACTCACACCTGTTCTAAGCATCAACAAATTCACCCTCCCAAAAGAATCACTGAAGAAGGTAAGAAAGTTTTCTGAATGTTCCTTTGTAAGCAGGATAGTTGATATAGTCTAGATGAACGTCGCAAAACACTGAGGAAAATGGATGCTGAAGATCCAATTTACTGATATGTAATAGCATGCAAATTAGTGATAGAAGTGAGCCAGCAACAGCAGCACACTGAGTAGCATGAATATAAGCACAACTGCTGCATCATAAAAATAAAAGGGCGCCAAATCTCAAATTATTCCATTAGCCAGAGCTAACTACAACATCTGAAAAGTCACTAAAGTTCTACCCCAGAAACTGTTTCCAGTAGCATAAGTACCTAGGTGCTACCTGTGTGAAAGGCTACAGCTAACAATTTTAGCCATTTTCCCGTATTTTCACCTGTAAGGCAGTCACAGAGGGCAGCAGCACATGAAAATCTTAGGATAAATGTTATCTGTGGCCTAGCAAAGATACAAAGCATTCCAGGTTGGTTTAACTTGTGTCATGGCTTTCCACAAGTGCTCCGTATCATGACATCATGTAATAAGCTGACACAGGTTGGAGGGCTGCTAAGGGAGAAGCACAGCCCCCACAATGCTCCTGCCCCTTCCCATGCGGTGTCCGGGGGTTCTTCCCTTTGGCCTCCTATCGCCATTGTGGATGTGTACGTATCCTTTCTTCCGTATACATATTTATTCCAATTTGTCAGATGTATTGCTCTCAATCCCTTTCATATTGTATTATCTTACATTCCTTTGCCATTTTTAATAAACTAGTTATCTGTTACCTCAATTGCGCCTCCTCCTTTCTCACTCCTCTACCTGGCCTTTGTGAGGGGATGGGGGTGGGAAAGGAGGCTAGGCCCCATTGCGGGACAAGCTTTAATCATCCCATGGCAACTTGGGACAGTTAACTGCTACAGTATAAAACATGGGACAGTCTGGTTCAAGAACGCTAGGAGTCAGAGCTGGCATTACTGAAGCAAGACAGAAAGAGACATTTCTCATAACAAAGCTGTACGTATGACACGGCGTATTTATTGGATTATTATTTCCATCATGGCTCTGCTGCAACCTGCAATACAAGAAATTTACTTTAAATATTTATCATGAATACCCTTCAAATTTTTTTATTTTTTTTATTTTTTTTTAACTGAAGCTGTATCTGAGCAATGTAGATCCATTTTTTCACTCTAAATCTCAGCAGTAGGAACAATTCACCGCTTATTCCACTGATTTTTTGAGGGCAAGTTTTAGCTCAGTGTGAATGTGAACATTTATAATATGAGGGAAACTGACAGAATGATGACAATGCAACTTTACCTGTGTGCTGATGACAAAGGAAAACTACGGCATTTCTTGCCCTTGTTACTGCACTGACATTGACTGTCAGCCTAAAATAAGATCTAGATTAGAGTACGTACACACCAAGTCTGCTCTTTCTATGGAGATAGAGAAAAATCGCCTAAAGGATATGAATGTTGCAGGAATTTTATGAACTTGAGTATTGCCTCATTTCACGTATGTATTCTGGAATGAATTTTGTTACGGAATTACTTTATAGCCGGAGTTTCAGGTACTGTGTACTACCTTCCATGAAGGATGATGCCTTTGTGTCATTGCACCTGTTGTAAATTTTGTTTTTATTGTTTGGAGGTAAGGGACTGTTTTTAAAACTTAGTTGGCTTCAGGTCAACAATACCCAAAGAAACCTTGAGGAAATGTAAGAAAAACACTAAGAAAATGACTGTGGTGAAAGTGGAGAATACCTGAAGGGATGCTGTTTGGATATATGCACTTCCTCCAATTGTTCCACCTCTGGCTCTTTACTGTTGCCACCTATCCCTCTTCTTATCATTTATCTTTCACATGGGCTTTTTTCAGTTACAGCTGTGGTTCCTCCCATAAAAGGTACATTAATAAAATGGAAATGCCAAATCCCTTCTCTCTTCTGACTGATATGCATTTTGCAGAACATAAACAGCTGGAGTTTTAAATTCTGTCTTCTGGGTTATATGTGTCTGGGAGACCAGGGAATGAGGGGGAAGCCACTCTCATTTTCTCTTTAGTTTTTGTACAAAGAATCTAGGAAAACAGTTAAAATGGTGTGTAAGAGCTGATACCCACTGTGCCATGAACAGTTATTGCTGAGCAAAGGTCACAGTATCAGGTAACACCTCATCACCACATTCCTCAATATTATAAGAGGGGCTGATATAAATAGCAATATTTTTCAGTATATCTTTATTTAAGCAATTTACACCAGGGATATGTTTGGTCAAAAGTGAATTAGCACTCCTTAGAGCAACTTTTGAAATAAAACCTCTTTCACACATGTAATTACTTTATACCAAACTGAAATGTAATTGAGATGTAGGCATCACTTAGGAGAACCCAGATACTAACATAGTCAAATCATTAATAATTAAATGCTGTCCTTACTGCAACATACATTTTAATTTAAAGAAGAGTGAATATTTTAATATGTACTCTATTAAGCCATTTGATGGTTGTACCCTTTGACACATCTATGGTTTTCATAAAAGAAAGGATCGCCCTGTTACTGAGAATCTCAGTGGTATTTTATAGAAAAATATCAGTGGGCACCAAAGACACAGCAGTGTTTCTTTTACATCAGGAATGCCTCTTCTGCTAGCCAATCTCACCTCAATGAAAGACTGGACCCTCCCTGGGGCCTTTTCCCCACAGCCTCCTCACAGATGCTGGACTTCTCATCTTCCCTCCAGTGGGGCATGGAGCACAGATTCTATCTGTCCTCTTGCCAGCACCACCTTATCCCACTCCTGAGCCTTGGCAGGAAGAGGAATGCGCAGTATCTGCAGAAGTTGGGGAGAAGGGCATAGAGTCCACTTCCCACTTCTACAATCTTCCCATTGCCAGAGCACAGGAAACATGAAAGGTCTGGGGAGAGAGGCAGCAGGGACACAATGGGGCCAGGCCTTGCTGAGCAGCACTGCTCTGGCTGCCGCATGCAGTGTGGCACCTGGCTGGGCGCAGAGCAACTGCCACGTAATCTGCACCTACCCACTATGATTTTGGTTGCATTCTGCTTCTACTAGGAGTCACTACATTATCCTATCACTCTCTTTTAGCAATTATTTATGTGCTGATAGCTAAAAGACAATGCTAATAATTTACTGCTAAGAGAAATTACTTACAGGAAGGTGGCACTGACACAGAGCACAAAGCTCTCTCAGTGGGAGAGATGCCAAGCTGTCGTTGCATTTCTAGTGTATTTACATTTCTGTTGTCTATGCTTTTAAGTAGTATAATGAAGTTTGTACATTATATGAGAGGGAGGATTCTGCACAGACAGTCTCTCTCAAGTTAATAAATGCTTTTATTTGCATTGAAAATAAAACATTGCAGTACTTTAGTAAAGATCCATTTTGCTGATCTTTTAGCTAAACAAGGTATTTAAATGTTCCCCAGTTCCAGAGAGCACTTTAATTTTACGTAAAATAGAGTTTACAAATGTGCTAAGGTGCTTCTATTAAACAACAGGCTGTTTTTGTGGAAGGGAGTTAAAATTTGTTAGGCATAACTGAAATATAGCTCTAATACACTGTCTTTATACAGAGGCCTAATTCATGACTATTATGCACAAAAACAGTGCTAGAGCTTTCACATGAAGAGTTTGGGCATACTTATTAGAACAAGAAACAGTGCATCCTGGACATTTCTGCAGAGAGTACATTTGCTGTAGGCACAAGTGATAAAGGTATTACCAACAGCCAAGTTTCTTTCCAACATTTCATTTCTGAGTAATTTCTGCAATGAAGACAGAAGTGTAATAGACATGAAGGAATGTGGCAATCCATTTGTTTTATTTCTATGAAATTATTGCTGATTGCAGGTTTAGAGGATGTGTGGGGGAAGTTTGCTGATTTATTTCAGTTTGGTCAGGAATGCTTTTTTAAAACACCTTTAACCTTTTTCTTCCAAACAGTTAATTTGGGTCACTACTTTTGCACTGAAGCTTTGATTGTTAGAGGAAATACTTCTGCATACTTTAGCTCTGCTGTAAGAGAGGCAATATGTTGTGGGCCATATGCCAACAGATTTTAACCACAGACTTAGGGAAAGGAGACAGATTAGATTGTGGTGGTCTTAGAATTTCTTAGTATTCTTTTCTTACCAAGAGCAAGTATTCACCGCTAAAGTGGTTCTATGACATAGAGATGGTCTATCCATAGTAACAGGGCAAACTAAACCCCCTCAGCTGCATTCCTCTATTCTCGGATAACTGTTCTATAATAATTTTATCACAAAAGGAAAAACTAAAGTGCCCAGCCAAATAATATACTTTAAGATCTTCAGTGAGTTCTGAACTTTTTTTTCACCTCTCTGCATGCAAGAAACTTGTTCAACAGAGGAAGGTAAGAAACAAAGGCTTGGAGGTATATGAGGATGAGGAAAGGCCTAGCTTCTATTCAAACTTTTACAAACACTATTCCTTGTAAAAGCTGGTGGTCAAGGAACAAAGAGAAACAATCTTGGTGACCGTATCTGTCCGCCTGACAGTGAAGGCTTGTCTCCAGTAGCAAACTTTCTAGTTGTTCAGGCAATCTAGCTTTAACCACCTAAGATAAATAGATCAAATAGATCTTCCACCAACTCTCTAGGGAAACTATTCAACAGTTTAATAAATCTCAGTGATATTTCCTGATACACTGTTTAAAGTTTTCTCTTTCTTAAAGTCTTCCCTTTCTGTGAAAAAGTCAATGGTTGTGTGCTCTTTTGCTGTGCATTCTTTTATTCAAATTCCATCCCTTACTCCTTAGCAGCTGCTGGTCCCACAGCAGGATCACTTGATGTGGTGACTCACCCAGTTAGCATCCAGGCTGTCCAGATCTGAGTGTGTGTGAATGCCCTGGTCAAGAAAATGTATTAGCACAGTGGGTGTTCTAGGGAACTGCGCAGGAAGGGTGAACCATACACCCCATAGGTGGGAACTTGAGAGTTCTTAAAACATGTAGCAGACTAGCCAGATGCACAGTTTTTGTGGTACAACAGCTGGGGAGGGACACTCCTCTCACGTCGTGACACTGAGACACAAAAGTACTGCAATGTTTGGCTGCATCTATATTCTGTCTTTACTTGAAACATGAACATGTAAATGAAAATGCAGTCTAGCTGTGTCAAACTGCTGCAGTCAAGAGGACAAATTAAATTATTTCTTAGGAAATGCAACAGACAACAGGTAGATCATGAACCCACAAAAGCGCTGGTTTAGAGAAAGGATGTGTTATTAGTAACTGCTGACTTCTGTCATACATCCTAACGGCTAAAATTTCTAAAAATAATATAGCTTGTTTCAGTGCCTTGTTTTTTAATATTTGAAATTTATAGGCTTGATTTTGTAATATTTAATTTACTTCGTTTGTAATTTACTTCAGCTTCTGCTTCACATGCCCATAAGAAATGCAAGTAGGACTAACTGAGGAGGCAGCTTGCTGCCAGGGTGAAGATAGGGAGGGAAATGCAGAGCTATCAAAGCAAGCAGCTTAAATCAGCTTCCCGCCTTCAATAAACCATCAGGTCACAATTTAAGTTTCTATGTGAAAAGTAGCCCTGTAATGCTGAGACACGACAAAGGATGGTGGGAGAGCTTTGTCCCATAAATTAAGTCATTTTTAACCACTTCATAAAGTCGAAGATTACATCAGGATCAGAAGCTAACAGCAACGGCAGTTTCTCACCCCCCTTACAGGGACCTGAAGAATGAGCTTCTGGCAGTCACTGTACTTCTCCTTTTCCAGTAACTCCCATTCAGAAACCCTCATTTGACAATATAAATATAAACAATGCAGATGGTGCACAGACATATATACAAATACATATAATACAAAAGTAACTAAATATTAATAAGCTGTCTCTAACTAATGAGCATAGTTGCTAATTAAGTTACTGTCTCCTTAAGAGGTACTACCACCATAAATGAATTTAGGCTGGTTTTAAGTATATGAAACTCAGTTGAACACACTGGATCCAACAATTAACGGGGTCCCCAGGGATCAGCTTTCCATATCATAGAATCATAGAATGGCTTGGGTTAAGGGACCTTAAAGATCCCCTAGTTCCAACCCCCCTGCCATGGGCAGGGACACCTCCCACCAGACCAGGTTGCTCAGAGCCCCATCCAGCCTGGCCTTGAACACTGCCAGGGAGGGGGCATCCACAGCCTCTCTGGGCAACCTGTGCCAGTGTCTCACCACCCTCACAGGAGGGATCTAATATCTAGCCTAAATCTCCTGTCTTCCAGTTTGTGGCCATTACCCCTTGTCCTATTGCTACATGCCCTTCTAAAGACCCCCTCCCCATCTCTCCTGTAGGCCCCTTCAGGTACTGAAAGGCTGCTATCCTGTCTCCCAGGAGCCTTCTCTTCTCCAGGCTGAACAGACCCAACTCTCTCAGCCTGCCTTCGTAGGGGAGGTACTCCAGCCCTCTGATCATCTTTGAGGTCCTCCTCTGGACCCCCTTCAACAGCTCGATGTCCTTCTTGTGTTGGGGGCCCCAGAACTGGACACAGTACACCAGGTGGGGTCTCACAAGAGCAGAGTAGAGGGGCAGAATCACCTCCCTTGCCCTGATGGTCACGCTTCCCCTGATATGATCAGAAACATTGCTTCACATCTAGCTATCTCCATCCTATTCTTGTTTACCTCTGTTGAAAGTGACCCTTGCATAGATTCTTTTGAGGAGAAGGGGCATGATGGACAGCCATCACAGCAAGGATTGAAGTGGTCTTGCTGGTCAGGTTTAAAAAATGTAGAGAATAAATCTGAACAGCTACAGACTAGCAAGACATTCTTCCATACTCAGCAAATGATCTGAAACTGTAAGAGAGAATGAAATGGCATACACAGATAAAAATGATAGGAGAAAGTCCAAGCTGACTCTTGTAAATCAAAATCAAACCAAAAACTTTCCAAAAGACACTACAAAAGACTCTTCAGGACTCAGTTGTGACGAAAAAAGAGAAGATTATTTCCTTTGAAACAGTGAAAGCAAAAAACAAGGGATTAAATGGTCCTTTTGTAAGAGAATGGTAAAAAGGCATGGAGTAATGACAGCACAATTTAGGGTAAACAATTAAAAAAAAAAATATGAAGAGTTGAAAAAGCAATCAGGTTATGGCACTGAACAATTAAGGAACCAAAACAGCACAAGAAAGCCAGTGCTGATACATGCAAGGAAATGCATAAAAGTTAAAAGCAGCCTTAATAATACATGGTAGTCAACAGGATCTGGATTAGCTACTGTCTCTCACTAAAGAGAACTCTCAGTCAATGTTTCTCAAGACCAGTTCGTATCAATTCAATGTTCAGTAAGAATGAAAGAAAGTGGGTTGGCAATAATCATCATGAACAGAACTTTGTCTGTTTATCTATAACCTGTGGGAAGCAGAATCCTAGCACAGTGTTCTTTATCAGTTTTACCCTAAACAAGAGTGATGGCATAAATGAGTAGATTTGTTATGCCGCTCAGAGCAAGAAGTGATTAAGAAAGAAATAACTCAGTAGCATGGAGGAGTAGTAGATTCATTATATTGTGTTCCAAAGCAGGACAATTTCAATCTCCATTTCAGTGCTAAAGTGAAGAAGATTTGCAGTGGGTCATCCTTGTCTGCTTGTCTTTGCTGTACACTAAATTTTACTGAAGTATGTACAGACACTTGAAAGTGTTAGTAAGAACGTGCATTTCTGCAGTCATGATTTTATATCCCCTATCCCTAAAGCAAGGATATAAACATATTTTCAGCTTCTTAGTCCTTCTATCCCTTCCACAGATATTTTTTCCCCTGATAAAGTTTTTCTGGGAATAATTGCTGTGGGCAAATGGTGCCTTCCAGATTTCCTCAGAACACCAGCCTGAGTGTATTTTGCTATCAGTGTTTAGCATATTGATTAACTTGTTGTTAGATAAAAGCTGTGAAGGAGAAGATGCTTCTCTCTCCTATCCCCCAGCAGGGATCTCAGCAGTTTCTCATCACCTCAAAAGACAGGCTGAATGGAGGTGTGGGGCCAAGTTGTCTGCAAACAGCAACAGCTGTGCTCGGTGTAGCCGGCAACTCCAGCACATGTCATCTCAGCACCGCCCTCCAGGTACATTATTTACTTTTAGTGGGATAAACACCAGAAAGAAACACCTTACAGGAGACATCCTACTGTGTTGCATAGAACATCTTACACTTTCTATTAGTTCATTGTTGTTCAGCTTTCTTATAGAGTTAACACTAACAATATTCCACTCATAAACTGTTCTCCAAAAACCATACAAAACCAGCTTGTCATTCTCTAGTACCTGTGTAGGTCTTGAAGAGTCCTTTTTAGAAAAATACATAATTTTTACTTCTACCCTATCCTAAAGTCTCTTCAGAAAGGATTGGGAAGTCCAGGATTTGAAATATCATGCATAAATAACAATTTCTAGTTTCATGGACCCGCTTCCCAGTCTTCACCACATTTACAGTTCTGGTCACCTGCTCCCCTAGAGATTTGGAAGGATTAGGTAACTTAACAGCCTTATGAATAGGGACTTGTAGGATTTCACTTCCTTCAGCATCAAACACTTTCAGCATTTTTAACATAAAACCTGCAAAACTGTTTTTCTCTCTGGAAGAGTCTCTACCCTGCAAATCACATGAATCTTTGAAAAAGTTTGGCAGTGTCATTTATTAGACATGTACCATTTGAGGTCAAAGAGCATGTAGGTATTCATACAGCCACCCCTGGATTTCAGGATGGCTTTGGATCACTTTCCACACTGACAGAACTGTGGTGTGCCTGCCCTGTAACAGCAAGGCATGACTACGGTCCAAGGTAACTTGCCAAGACTGGCTTTCATTAGTTAAGTCTGGCACAAAAGCAGCGAACCTGTGAGCAAACAGACGATCAGCTTAGCACTGGGTGAGGGCCCAGAGCATTAGACAGGCTTTCATAGGCCTAGCAGAAATTTTCCTGGAGCTTCTGTTCCTGCTATTGGCTATGATAGACCGCATGACAGACTGGGAAGCAGGGCCATGAAACTAGCAATTGTTACTACTGCATGATATTCCGAATTCTGGACTTCCCATTCCTTTCTTAACAGTCAGCAATGACAGGGGAGGAAGTACCAGAAAGTGGATTACAGTAGCTGCTGCAGATCACAGCACTGTGAAAGCTCTCCTGCTGGCAGGAGTATTCCTCGCGGTTAGTAGCGAAGCAGAGTTTCAGAATCCAGCTCTTCAGTCCTTCCCTGACATTCTTCCCAGAGATATGGCAGTGCACTTTCTAATTGGATTAAAAGAAGCAACAATGCAAACACAAGCTGGCTCCCCCGATTCAAAGCTTGGTGTTTGTTTCATAAGAGGATGTAAAACTAGAAGCACAATGTGTTCTCTTCAAAAGCTAGAAAGCAGCTGAGCAGCCCTTTCTGTCAAATGCAGGTACCATGTGGACAAGGCCATGAAGGATGTGATGCATATCCATATGGTCTAACACTTTTGATTCTTCTCATGAAAGAAGTGATTTTTTTTTTTTTTTCAAATGTCATGGGAATGATGAAGAATAGTTGTAATCTCAGGGTTGACAACTTCTCTTCGGTGTCATGCTGCTTTTAAGTTAACATCTTTAGAAGAAATGCAGGCATAGTCATGTCCTCAGCAAGCACATGAAAGAATATCACCAGAGAACCAGAAGTTCCCTAACTAAACACATGGTTCAGAAGCTGGCCATTTGCTTGCAAGCATATGTAACATTTGTTTAAATTCTCGTGCTATTGAGATGATTGACAACTAGCTTATTTGTGCTGTTTTTCCATGGATTAATAGCTCTAATAAATAATCCTTTACAGAAGTTAAAAAAAAATCCCAAACTCATAAAAGACTGTTGAATCCCAACGATCAGAGTCTGTTAATTTGAGAGGTATCCTGTCAAAACAGGACATGTTGTTTTGTGCATAGTTGCTTAAAAGGTATGTGCCCAGGAAGAGCCATTTTGAAATATAGCCCACATTTTTCTTTAGCTTACTACATCTGGTGTCATAATGGAAATTCGGAAAATGGACTCCATACCCACCATCCAAAATGAGCTCAAGCAACATATGAAAATGTCATATGAGTATCATCGCCTCACGCAATAAAAAAGTTAAAATCAAATGTACTAGGTCTTTTTCTATTACTCTAACATTCTCTTAATCCAAGTTAACCACTGAAACACACTGATGTGCAATTGTTTCACTTTCCTATTTTGTATTCATACAAAATTAGTATTTTTGGAGTGCAGAGATGAAGATTAATCTGCTAGATATTTTTCCTCATTTGCCCACAAAAATACTAGCTCTCTAACACAGCAGAAGTTGTCTACTACTATCGCACATTTTAAAGAAGAAATAAAGCCACATAAACTGATTCTATGATTCTAAACTGCAGCTGGCGTACGCTATCCAACCTGCTACAGGCAAAACAGCAGTGTTTACCTATTCTGTCTGAATTTTGCTTATGTATCTGCACCTGCATAAATTCTATCTATATATATATATAGTGTTTTTTATTAAACTTTGTTTTTCTTTTGAATTCTCTACATGATCCTACCCAGATCTACCTGTCTGCAAAGAATTCTCATGTTATTAATCAGAGGTTGTATCAGGGTCTTTGTACTATGAGCAGGTTTTGCATGCATCGGTGTCTGTGGAAAGCATGCTACCTTTGGATCCGTCAGTATTCTGCTAAACTACAATAACTTTCAATCAAAAAATATCAAGAGAGGAGAACAATTTACATGGCTTCTAAGTGGAATGTATGGATTATCTTCAAGCATTTCAAATATACTGAGAAGTAACAGCAGTGAAACTCCTCCTCTGCTAGAGTTGTTCTGATCAAGCTTTTGTGAATTATACATTTTCTGAAAAGTCAGTACTGTTAAAGACATTTTGGAAGAGCTGCTGAAGAACTGAAGCACAGGAAGCCATAATCACTTCCAGAAGGTCCAATCATGACTCATCTCTACTGATGTGAAATAGTAAGAGAATACAGAATTACTTGACACTCATTCTAAACACTTGGAATGGTTTTAAAAGACATAGAAATATGAATTTAAGAACCTATGGAAAAGCATACAAAAATACTTCAAATGGATTTTGAAAATTTTGAAACAACTTCGGTGTCAAAAGGAATTGTTCTTCATTTACTTACTCATTTCCAATGGTTATTAAAATTATTCTACGTTAGGTTTTCATACTCTTATTTCTTTTTATTTTCTCTTGAAAAAAAAAAAGAAAAAAAGAAAAGCAGGGAGGACAAAATGTGGAAAATGCTTTTGTCTGTTGGTATTGTTTTAAAGAGAAAGTACACGGGTGCAATTCATGAGAGAGAGGGGGTGGGGACATATACACGTGCCCCACCAGCCACATTTTACTCATACAGCTACCTGAGGATGGAAAATTTCTAGTCAAAACACAGCTCCTTGACTTGCACGGTCCATGTAAGCAGGTACCAGTTTTTATCTGGTTTGGAAGGGTCAGCTTCAGGAACAGACTAACCCAAGATCCAAACAACCCAAGCCTCTCTGCCACCTTATGCAATTTCCCTTCCAAAGCATGTACAGGATTTAAATCTAACTCTTGCTTTCTTGGGTACCCACTTGCAATTTTAATATTTCTTGAGGAATTTTTATTCCCAAATTAACTCATACTGATGTCTCACTCCCTATAAGAGGGTAATTAAAGCCAACTGGGGACAATCATGAGATGTGAGATCTGAGCAATGCTCTGTCATTGTAAAGAGAAATTATTTGTTGAGTAATACTTAGACACAGTAAACCCTTAGTAGAAAGGCTCAAGACTTCAAGCATTTGAATTGTCCCAGCAGCACTGCTAAGCCTGTCATGAATTTTGTTTAAGAACAAGTCTGCAACAGATTTGCTGATATTCCAAAAGAAAATAATTTTCTTAAGCTTATTTTTCCTATCAGTAATTTAGACCTGATCTTCCAAAGTCTCTCAGATGTATACAAAACAGAATGCATTTTGTCCAGACAGACTTGTCAATGGGGATAATTGTAAGTAGAGGATCTCAGATCCTTTATTAAAGTTCTCTGATTCAATATTAGAGACTGTAAGTAATATGCATTTAAATTTCCTCTGCTTCTATTAAAAAAATAAAAATAAAAATCTATGAATCTGAAGGACAAACGCTTGTCTTTCACAACACTGAAAGATTCTGTCATTGGACAGGTCTGGTTGTTGGGAAGAAAACTGCAGAACCAAGCTCATGTATTACTGTCTAAGCCATTTGTCTTGTTAACTATCTGTCAATGTTGCAAAGTGAAAATCTGGCTGAGGTACATAGATTCACAGCCTTCTTGAATAAACACTATACTTCCCCACCATGAACTTCTAAGACACAGTTCAAAAGAAACAGCCAAGTTCATTTTCATATGCTGAAACAGGCAGTAATTAACAACCCTTAGTTAAACAGAAAGAGGCTTGCTCCTGACTTGTCAGTTTACTTATTAATGTATTGTAGCAAATTAATCATTGAATGGAAGAATCTGTCCATAATGCTAATTCTGAAACTCAGCATTAAAAAAGAAGTTATTTTCTTAAATTGGATGCACTATAAAATACATCCCACCATACCCAACAGTATTTTCCCAAATGTTATTCAAAAAACAGAAAGGTATATCTGCATGCCAAAGTAGATGGGTGTCATAGATAGTAGTGGAGAATACAAATGATAAATTCAGTGTTCATTTTATGTGGTACTGTAGCTCATTTACTAAATCAAACAGCAAAGACTTCCCCTCATTACCAGGTGTCACAAAAGAACTAGCAGAACATTCTTGCTTTTTCAAATTTGAGCACAAAGGTAACAATATGTGTAGCAAGTCTTCCAGCCTTCTAACGGCAGACCACTGGGAACTAAGAGAATTTCTAAATGCTTTGTTTCGTAAACAGTCGTGTTTGCTCTGATGTGCTTGCCCAAGAGTTAATACAAATTATTACCAAAGTACTTTTTGGCAGTTCAATATCTACTGGAATATTCCAGCTAGCATTGGAGAAGGTCTTACAATTCTGTCAAAGTAGATAAATTTCATGCTGCAGCACTGCTATTGCTGTTAACTCTGGTGAGCAAGACAACACTTCTGAAATGAAGAGATACTCTTTATCAGAGGAGATGCTAGGGCTGGAAAATGTGGACAAGATTTTAAGCATATAAGGTTAATCTGTTGAGGTGATATATGACTGCCTCACTAATATATTTTAAGAGTGCCAGTGGAACTAAAAATGTTATAACTACAGAACTATGAGTCAAGAAATTTGTTATTTTACCAAATAATTGTCCAAGGCAAATCTTTAAAGTAAGAAAGTTTTCATTTCTCAATAGAGATTGTGTATTGTTTAGGTGTTTAGGCTCCTTGTCTGTCTGATGTGCTGCACTTCTAGTATTCAAACAATGTTTTCCATTTGATTAACCCTTCTTCCATTTCTTCATTCATTTTTTTTTTTCCTGTGCATCTTAAGTGGCTTTTGGGTTCTAAAGAGGCTATTTTTGCATTTTCTTGGTGCAAATGGCATTCCTCATGCAGCCCTTCAACAGGCAGAACTCTAGACAATAATATTGCTTGCTGCTTTCAGAGAGACAATGTAACTGTGGAGGTGCAGTTTGGTGTTTCACATTGAGAACACTAGTCCTTTACTGAAGTGACCTTGAGAAGCATTTTAGGTCTGATCACACAGACATGATGAACAGGATGAGAGTTCAAGGGTGCCAAAAGTCAACCTGAGTGCTGCTAATCCAGTGCCAAGAGATACAGAAGTCAGCAGTCTTGTTCTGGCTGCAGCTGATTCAAGTGAAGAGGTTACCGGTCCCAGCTGCCTCCCAGCATATCAAAGATCACCGCCCTGTCAGATCTGCTGACATCACAGCTCCACTAATTGCTTACCAAACTAGTTCAATCCAAATGACTACTTTAGCTTAAACAATTTAAAAATATAACTTTTTTTTTTTTTTTCTCAGATAATCCAGAGAGCATTTGTACATGAACTTATTGTGGCAGATCTGTCGGGAGTAGTATGGAAAAGAAACAGAAGAGAGCCCCTGGGCAGTAACCTGTTCACCCTGCAAAGCTGCAATCAGAACAGAATGTGTGACTTTATTGTATCTTCACATGATGGTTCCCTAGAGAGTACTAAGCATTGCTTCCTTTGTCCATAGGAACAATGGGATGTGCAACTCCACATGAAAAAGTTATTTGCAGAAGTTACTTAATAGTATTGTATTAATCTGACAGAGTTGGGGTAGCAATTAAACTGTGGGATCAACAGAAAAGCACAAAGAGTGTATGCAACGTGTATCATGAAGAAATGGATATGACAAACCAGCACATGTAAGGTCAGGTTGTAATAGGTACCAGAGAGCACCGGAGGGACTGTAATGGAGATTCTCCAGAGAGAACCAAGTTGGCATGGAATTGGCCACAGCTGCCCATTCCCTAAGAGAAGGGACTTGTGCAAGACTGCAAAGCTGGTACACCCTCAGGGCAGGTGGACTTGTTCTAATCAGAGCATTCATCACAGGAATGCTTTGGTCAATGCCACCAATGTCTGGACTAGAGGGAAGATGTGGAGAGAAGGAAGAATACCTCTCAAAGGCAGTCTCTTGTTTTTAAAGAAATGTGGGAAATGTGGGAATAAAGAAACTGCAAAGCCTGAACAGGTAAAGAAAGGTGAGGAAGTGTTCAGCAAGCAATTGTAATTTTTTTCAGTGCAGCAGTTGGACAAGTTCAGCAGTTCAACAAGTACTGGAGATCCAGTACCATTAGCACCGCAGAAGAGATGTCACGCATCCACATGGCAAGGGATGGCAGGGTCTGATCTAGAAAGGGGCAGCACTGTCATTCTGCCAAAATTTTTGTTTCTGCAGCTGTAACAAGAAGTTTGAGCTGACCCTAGAATAAATCTCTCTGTGTAGTCAGCGCTGAAGTAAAACCCTAGAGCCCAGAAGACTGCCTGCTGGGCAGGGCAGGAGAGGCCTGCTGGAGGAGTGTAGGAGAGAGGTTGCCAGGTACGCGAGCATTTATGGGATTGACCTGGCCAGCACAGCCTGCAGCAGCCTGGAATACAAGATGCTCTGAAGGATAGCGCCTTATCTCCAGTCAGCCTCCAGCTGATTACAGTGTTCATAAAGGTGACTGCTTGGAGGACACACAGTTCTCCCTTCCACCACCACCTATTACTTTTCAGTCCTATCTAGTCATTTGCTTTGAAAAGTACCAAACATATATTTTTTCCTTTTGAATTAAGAACAAAATGCAACAGCACAATCAAGTTGGAAATAAATTCTGGCTTGTTCTCTGGTTCTAGTCATACAAACCCTCTGCAGGATACTGAGCTACACAATAGCCTCAACCCACAAAAAATAACTTACATGCATTACATCATCTGATCAGACCCAAAGGCAACAGCACTGTTACCTAACAACTTGAGACAGCTGATTAACCACTTTCTGTAAGGCGTCAATTACACCACAACCTGCTTGTTCATAACTGTGTTGTTGACAGCAGAACACAGCAAGAGAAAAGCATACTACCCCCCACGTACATACCACATGTATGCACAGTAACGCTACTGCCAGAACGTGCTTAATTTGTCATGAACTCAGCTAGGAGTACTTAGAAACCTTCAGTAAATAAATAAGCAAGCACAGCAACATAATGGCACATCTGGGCTTGTTTTGAGACTGTGCAGTGAAATTTAGAATTTCTTCAAGTTATGTCACTTGTTTGGGGAAGCAGAGGGTTTTAGGAGGAGCAAAGACCTTTATGGAGGGAGACTGTCACCCTTGGCAATGTCACTTTGAGATCCAAGAATTTTACTTTACTTTTTCTGTTCTTTTCTCACCACCCCCCAACACTCCTGCCCTCAAAAAAACAACAAAAAGAAGAAAAAAAAAAATCTTCTTACATGTTTTTTTCATTTTCCTTCAGTTCTTCCTGTACATCTTTAAGGTCCATTTCATTGTTATGTATGTTACTGGTTGGTGCTGAGGAATTCAAAGTGATCTTTTCAGTTTGACACAGAACTGATAATGCATACTTTCCTTCTAACCTCTCCTTTCCATGTGCCTGCTGGAAATTGTTTTTCAGTGTTCATAAATCCAAAGCTTGTTTACACTGGAATACAGGAAAAGCTAAAGGAGAATGCTAGTGTGTAAGCCATAGTGGCTTTTTTTTTGGCTTTTGCTGTGAAGTGATAAATGATTCTTGGTCTCCCATGGGTTAGAGGGCACCAAACTTCAAATAACTACAACATCCGATAACAAAGTTTTTCTCCATCATTTGCAATCAAAACACCAAGAACACAGCCCTCTGGACCTCTCATCCTTCATGTTCAATTGTAAATCCTGATTAAATAGCTTGCAGGTGTCAGGATTAGAGTATATTCATTGGGAGCCTAAACATAGCACCAGCTGGGTTCCTCATTTGCCAGTTGTAGTTGCTTCTTTGTTTTGAAACTGTTGACAGTACAACTAAAAATATTCCTTTGGGTAGAGACAGAGTTAAATAACAAGCAGGATGAGTAAGAGAACAGCTGTAGATATTTTTCTGTGTTTAACATACCTGCCTTGTTGATTTATAGTAAAGCCTCCATATAATGTACATTCTGTGTAATCCAAAACATTTAACCTTTCGAGCCAGGGCTGTGATAAAGCTATCAAACACAGGAAAGGGTCTTGACAAGCCTTGTATTACCAGCCTTTTTCTCAAAGGAAAAGTGAAATATAGTTTCACCTCACTTTTAGTATACAACAAGCAGTATTATGCCTTATCAGTTGCTACCAACTAAGCTATATGCCAGACATCTACAGAAATAGCAGCAAGAAGATGGAGAAGAAAAGACATGCTTTTGGCAAGTTCTCCAAATCACACTGTACTAAGTGCCTGCTTGGTTCAAGCATGGCTTACTTGAAAGGGTGAAATTTCTGCTCTTTCTTCAAAAACAGAATCAAAGCAAGTTCTTAATGCACGGAGAGGCCATTTTCACAAATAATCCTTTGCACAAAAGAAAACAGCATCTTCCAGCATGCAGGAACAGCAGTTTCAAGTTCCTTTTATTATGACTTTATCAGTAAAATAATATTCTATAGTAGTACAAGGGTATTCCACTGACAGTACTGTTGCCTTAAGATGTAACACCAGAGTTGCAATTCGCTTCTATCATTAAATGATTTCCATTGGCTTTGCTATTTTGTCCAAATCTGTGTTCTCTCTGGAAGTAAGTTTTAGCTACTTAAAAATCCCTAATGTTTTCAAATAGTTGTTCATTTTAACTTCCTGTCCCAAACTCTTGAGTGAAACATTACTATATTGTAATCCCAAAGGACACTTCATTTCAGTGGGCAGGGAACCAAGTCATACAGAATAGATGTAACGAGAGAGTGTACGAAAGACATTACTACTTTCACTGTAAAAGAGTGGAGAGGAAAAATCTGGAAAATTTAATTCTTTTTATTGCATGCACTGAATCAAAAAAAAAAAAATAATTGAGAATTTCAGATAATCCATCCAAGATAAGCTTAAACAAAATATTGACTGCTTTACACATCTGTATTTCTGAGAGGGGAGGATCGTGAGTACACATGGGCCAAATGGTCCCAAAGCAATTTGCACAGTAGTGAGGCACTCACCTCACTCATGACTAATTGAACTCTTCACTTTTCCCAACATTAGTTCTCAGGAGAAATTCAAAGCAGACTATGGAGTCTATCATTAATTCCGAGATTTTAACAAGTTTGCTTGCCATGATGCTAGAGTATTATAAGGCAAAGTCTTTCCAGTAAATAATAAAATGAGAAAACATCAGCACTTAAGAGAATTCTGCAGGGTTATCTCCAGGTTTTAAAAGACTTCAAAATGGATTTTACCCAGTTCACATGTCAGGAGGCACAGCACGGAATCAATTTACAGCAGGAGCCAAAGATCACAAATTTTAGGGGAGCCTGGGGACTGATTCCCCCAATCGGTGCTGTGGGGTGCACAGATGAAAGAGCAAACTTGTTTTTTTTCTTTAATGGTGACAGCATATTCTGAAATTACGCACAGCAGGCAGGAGAAACCTGCACAGATTTCAAAAGATACTGCAGGTTTGTGTGCTGAAGCATACATTTAAGGTCCTAGTTAATGCGCTAGCCTTTCACCTCTGGAGGCCTGGGCTCAGATTTATCTAAGGTAAAAGCAAAGGACAATTTGGGAGTTCTATCTTCTTAACCCTTATTGGCCA
>VXAV01005323.1:33877-49746 GCA_013399715.1 Alectura lathami
CATTAATGATGTCGAGAAAGAGACAGAAAACAGACTACTTTGTAGTAGTTTATGCATTTTTCACAACATAATTGTTTCGGAGAATCTTAACTAGTTAAGTGAGCTAATTGTAGATCAGTGCTCAAGACTGAAAAAAAAAAATAATAATGACATAACTTAATTGACTAGGAGATAATTTAAAGGAAGGAGGCTGCTGATGGATGATCAGTGTAGCGGGTACCGACATTTTGCAGAACAGTCTGCTGACTGGAATCCTATGACATGTAAAAAGTTGTATTTCTAGGTTATTGCACCAGTAATATTGAGATTCAAACTTTCCCACCTATTCAAAAAAATATATATTCAATATTCAAAATATATATTCAATATATATGTGAATACATATTCAAGAAAATATAAACTTTGCTTAAGCAAAACTTCCTAGATATTTTTGGGAACTCAAAAACATTTATACCATTGTCTAAACACCAAAAGTGTGTTGAAATTTTTTTTGCTGTATGAATTCTCTTATTGTGCTGATGGATCAGGCATAGCCTTAATATTGCCTAAACGCTATTTGAATTTGTTCTTTCCTCCTCTTCCATTTCTTTTTCTCACATAGGATCAGTTAGGAAATGAGACAAACTGTGCAACTGGAATCTAAGATTCAAAAAATGCAGTTTAAAAATATGAAACTTAGCTCAGTTGCCAAATATTCTGGTTTGATTGGCACACACCATGACATGCAAGTTTGCTTATGTATGCAATTGGGAGTATCATTCTGCCCTTGCCAACACTTTTGTGCTTGTTCACCGTAAAACTGCCTGTTTTCATGTAGAAACACGAAACAGAAGGAAGAAAGACTCACAATATGTTTGAAAAATGCCAGTCCTGATATGACTATGCACAATGTAATTTTTGTTTTGGTTGAAAATAAATATTTGTACAGCCATTTTAAATTCACATAAATCTTTGAAGAGGAGCTCTCTTTCTGAGAATATAGATATCTTTGTGTGAACAACTGTAATTGTTTTGGAAGCATCTGAATTTTTGTCCTAGTTAAATATGCTTGTAGTATTTAGAAGTTAGGCAGAAAACATGAGAATATTTTAAATTCTCTGTTTAAATTGACTTTCTTGGATATGAAGAACTACACAACCTTTTTAAGAGAACTGGAAGAAGAGAAGGAAAAACTAATAGAAACACACAAAGAACAAAGTATGTCTTCTGTTCAAGATATAACTTTCGGCAAAATGTGTTCAACTACACGGCAAGTGGAGAGGCAATGCCAGAATAAATATTCTTTACATTTAAAGTGGCACTAAACAATGCAAAGAGTTTGACCAAATAACTCTGTGTATCAAAGTCTTAGAAGAGGTGAATTTAAATTTAAAGGAGCTCAGTGTAACCTTTGCAATTAGGACAAAGTAAATGATTTGGCTTTTATATTTTTCCCATTGAAAAAGGGATTACATATATTTATGTTAAAGATATACAGAATCTCCTGCTTCATCAACTTTTTTATACACAACATTGAAACTTCTGTAGCCAGGCTGTGTGCTTCCTTATTGGGCTCTCTTCTCAAAGAAACATTGCTGAAAACTCTACTCTCCATATATAAAAAAACACTTCTGTCCTTTTCTCAATACTGAATTGTATCATGTCTAATCACAGGACCAATTAAAAAACACTTGCCCTGTCATATTATCCTATTAAAGATCTAATCTCTTTTCCACAAACCCAATAGTTCTCAAATATTGGATCAGAGCTGAAACTTGGAATGTCTGCTAACAAGCAAACTAGTAATAGCAAAAATATTAAATGCTAGTGAAATAAAGGTGAAATGATATTTTTACCTAATCCAGTGGGGGGTAAGGACTTTCAAACTTGTGAGGATACCCAGGTACCTATGAAGGCAACAATTCAATTCCATCTGTCAATCAGAAGCAGTGTAAAGGCCATGGTGATCTCCTTACACATTCAAGGACACCTGGCCCTTACATAGTCTCTCATGTCTCAAAATACTGAGCAACAGCTGAGCTACATTTAGGCTGGAACTGACACAATTACCTCTTTGTAGTACTAAACCCTTCTTAACCCTCTTTTAAAATTAGGCAGACAATTTAGGTAGTAATCCTAAATTAGAGTAACATCTTNNATTAGAGTAACATCTTTCTAACTTCTTAGCACCTGGAGATGAAACCCAACTTCAATTTCATTTTTACCTGAGAGAATTAAAATGTGCATCTCCTACCTCTATAAGCTGTAGGCTATAGGTTAAGCTCTTGATCATATTTTGGAAAGCTGTTCCACTTTAATGATAATTAAATATTCACTGGCACAGAGAAAAAAGAGTGTTGATCCATACAGTCTTAATTTAAAAAGAGGAGACCCATTTTCATTTTACATATTAATGAAAATGTAGGTATTAAGTGTTCACTAAAACAGCACTTGGGAGGCAGCTTTCCCCTAGGATAGGTACTAGCCCTGATCATTTGGTTAGAATGTCATGATACCCCAGCTTTCTTAGGGAAAATGTATACATAATTTCATGTAAAAACTAGTAACTTTGAAGGAAATGGAAGATCTCCACTCCTATCTATATTCTATAGCCAGCTGCTTAGTTTATTATTCATCTAGAAAAATTGTTTGAAAGAACTGAAGCACTTCAATCAATAAGGAAAGTGGACCTAGATTTTTTAATTTCTGAGTAAAACCCTGGGATACTGTACATTTTCCTGCTTTAACTTTTAAATTTAGGAATGCTGAGAACTCCTATCAGCTCATGTACCACAAACAATCCAGAATTGTGTTGCCTGGATTGTGTGTGCAGTATCTTTGTGTTCATGTATAATTTTCTCTTGTTAATCGTAGGTATTACTAGAAGCAGGCATTTAGTCCGTATTGATCTTGGAGTCACAGAAGCAAAGCAAGTGTGCCTCCACTTAGTTCTGTGGTGCCATTAGATTATTAACACCTAAACTGTCTGAAGCTTTAGTAGCTGTGGTGACAGTGTGATCAGTGTTGTAAGGGTTATGAAAATAGACATTAAGGCCTGTATAACTTTACATGACAAAGGTCAGGTACTGATGCCCTCAAGATAAACTTATAGTTAGGAAATAATTTGAGTTTGAATCTACATCTTAGAATGATTTTGGATATTAAATCATTGTGTCCTTAGAGAACACTCTTTTAAAGTACTTTCCTTCTCTTTGGTAGATAATAGTCTGTTATGAATCCAATTAACACATTTGTTTGCCTCTACAACCTCACCAACTCTAATACTACCATGAGAACAGCCTTAGAACTACTGAACTGTTTCCTTATCTTTGTCTCATCTGCTCAGAAGAAAAGAAAGCAAAAGTCTAGTTATACAGAAAAGGACTTCTCCCTTTTCCTGACTCATCAGTGCAGCAGAACACCAAAGATATCATTACACATAAATGAAATGATCTTGAGATCATTTCAGCTCATTCAGGACAACTAACTATACTCTCCTATCTTCCAGTATTAATTTTCAGATTGTACCCATGCACTGTTTGAAAGCATCCTGTTTGGCATAGACACCAAATCTGAAATGGATCTTTCTAACAATGCAGATAACTCAAGAACCAGGGCATTGGAGGAGTTCTGTGGAACTGGCTAATTTTTCTGTATCCATGTATCTGTATATTTCCTAGTCCCAGCAGTCATTTGTCACATGTAATTCCTTCAAAATTTGTGAAGATAATGTAGAATGATTTGATAATGGTTTTTAACTCGGTAATAATGTTTTTTTAATGCTACTTATCTTTGAGATATTTGTGAGCATGACTTGATGCACAAAGTATATTTTTACTAGAAACATTCATAATAATGTATTAAAAAAACTGAAGTTTGATCAACAGACTTTGACCAGAATTTAGTATTAATATACACATTGATCATGGGATCACTCTAGATCCATGTCAATGAAATTATAATATAACTTTAGTCAAGTTCCCAACATATATTAAAAGTCTGCTTTACCTTATTTATCTCGATTAATTATAAATAAAAAGGTAAAGAAGTCCAACAAATCTAAGACCTTGTAGATTATCTTGTGAAATGGTAGAAAAAAAAATGAAAACAAATATCAATAAATACATGATGATCAACAGATACCATCCCTATTGTTTGGGAATTATGCTAAAATAACTGTGGTGTACATAATGTTAGCTATTATGGACTAAATTCTATGTACTGAATTCCTCTTTAAAAGATAATATTGTCTTCATCTCACCTTTTCTTATAACNNNNCTTCATCTCACCTTTTCTTATAACTCCAGGGGAACCTATTCTATTCACTTAATTATAAAACTGTCCAGAGTTTGACTTGTTCACCTATTTATAGCTTCTATCATTGTGTTTCTCAACTTGTAGTAATTTATTCTTACAGCACCCACTGGAGAAGAGAATTAATAACTCTTCATTCTGACAGAGTGATGAAGACCTTAGAAAATGTAAAATAAAATACAAGAAGTCTGGAGAGAAACAGGTTGATGATTTCTGTCTGAGGTAAATACATACAACACTATGTACTATAGTTACTTTAAAAGTAACTAAATACAGTTTCCTCTTATTCTAGATTATTTTTTTTTATTATTATTTTCTTCTGAAACATCCTCCATGATGTTTCCTCCATGAGTAGGTCTTGTATCATGTGTAACTCTTCAAGTCCTTACAAAGTCACACTGCGTATGATGGAGCGCTATTCGAAAATATTTCATCAAAAATTTCATGGCAGGTGAGAAAAGACTAGAAAATCATTATCTTTCTCACTCACAGGTATTGGATGTCAGGTTTTTTTAGTTGGTTGGGCTTGGATTTTGTTTCTTTGGTCTTACTTTGTTTTGGCTATAAATCAATTGCTGAACTTTTTCCTTCATAGAAACAGGGGTCATGTGAATATACTTGCTAAGGTCATATTGTCATTTCAGTAGAAGATGCAAAGGTTTCTGTGCTTGCTCTTAACAATATATTGATGCATAAAGTTATAGAATCATTAAGGTTGTAAAAGAAATGTAAGATCATCTAGTTCAACTGTCAAACCATCACCACTATGCCCAATAAACCATGTTCCTAAGTGCCACATCTACACGTTTCTTGAACACCTCCAGAGACAGTGACTCCTCCACCTCCCTGGGCAGCCCATTCCAATGCCTGACCACTCTTTCACAGAACAAATTTTTCCTAATATCCAACCTGAACCTCCCCTGACAAAACTTGAGACCATTACCTCTTGTCCGATTGCTAGTTACCTGTGAGAAGAGGCTGACCCCCCCCTCACAACCCCATTTCAGGTAGTCGTAGAGGGCAATAAGGTCTCACCTGAGCCCTCTCTTCTCCAGTCTAAACAGCCCCAGTTTCCTCAGCAACTCATTGTAAGACATATGCTCCAGGCCCTTCATCAACTTCGTTGCCCTTCTTTGGACATGCTTGAGGGCCTCAATATCCTTCTTGCAGTGAGGGGCCCACAACTGAACACAGCACTCAAGGTACGGCCTTACCAGTGCCAGTAAAGGGAGATGATCACCTCCTTAGTCCTGCTGGCTACGCTATTTCTGATACAAACCAGGATGGCATTGGCTTTCTTGGCCACCTGAGCACACTGCTGGCTCATGTTCAGCCAGTTGTTGACTAACACCCCCAGTCTTTTTCCTCCGCACAGCTTTCTGGCCACTCTGCCCCAAGCCCTCCCAACTTGCTGTTATCTGCAAATTTACTGAGGGTGCACTCAATGCCTTCATCCAGATCATCAATAAAGACATTAAATGGGATTGGCCCCATTTACTGATGTACTGACCCCAGTACTGACCCCAGGGGGACACTATTTATGACTGCTTGACAGCTGGATTTAACTCCATTCACCACCATTTTCTGGGCCCCGCCATCCAGCCAGTCTTTTACCCAGTGAAGAGTACACCTGTCCAAGCCATGGGCTGCCAGCTTCTCCAGGAGAATTCTGTGGGAGACTTTGTCAAAGGCTTTCCTAAAGTCTAGGCAGACTACATCCACAGCCTTTCCCTCATCCACCAGGCAGGTCACCTGGTCATAGATGGAGATGAGATTTGCTGAGCAGGACCTGCCTTTCGTGAACCCATGCTGGCTAGGCCTGATCCCCTGGTTCTCCTGCACATGCCATGTGATCGTACTCAAGATGATCTGCTCCATAACCTTTCCCTGTACCACCTAATAACAAAAAAAAAAAAACAAGAGACAATAAATGTTATGACACTTACCTTGAAGAATAAAGAAATAAAGGTATCTTTCAAGGCTTGTTCTTTTTCTTTAAATTATGTGATTTTTTAATAGTGTGGAGCCAAAGGAGAATACACAGAGGTAATATTCAGTGAAGGCACAAGAACCTTTGCTGCATTCAAAGCAACTTTATCACTGCAAGCCTGAACTACCAGAAGCCGGTAGTAATTGAAGGGCCACACCAGACCAGGGAGCTTCCTAGTAATTCTAATGCAAACATATTGGATTAGAAAGGGGACAGGAGTAGCTGTTCCCCTAATTACATAAGTGAAATAACTTTTTTCTTTATATTTCTGTCAAAACACCAGACTGATAGATGCACTCTGACAGTGACCCACCATTAAGTGAATTTGTCACATGTCCATTAAATAAAAGATGATTCTTTCCATATACAGGGATAGAAATTTTAAGTAGAGTGATTTTAAAGAAAACTGTTGTTAAGATGGCTACCAGCTGTTTCCACTACTAGTAGATGGTCTAAGATTTTTGTATTTTTGAATTAATTTTTTTTTTTTTTAAGTATTAGTTTAGGTGGCTGAGTCCTAGTATGAATTGTACTAAGATATTTAACTTAAGGTGTATTTCAAAGCTTTCTCTCAGCAGCTTTAATCTTCTAGCATTGTGTAGCTACATTATTGAGGAAGACTCATATACTAAAAACAGAAGTAGGTATACAAAGCTGACAACAGTTAATTTTAAAAACAAAGTCTTGATCACCCTTCATACAAAGCTATTGTAATCTGTGGAAAAGACAACTATTCTAAATTGCTATACTGCAGCTTTTATTCACATAATGATATATTTCTGATAATAGCTTCTGTTTTCTACTAATGAGTTTTCCTTGATTTCTGAGATAAGCTTTGAAGTTACATGACTGTCTCTTATTTATAACTTATTGGAATCTTCATATTCAGCTTTACTTTTCCTTGCTATTATTATAGGTCTTTATTCCAGCTCACAGCTTCTCTCATGTTGGTATTGCATCAGCAGTTTCTGTGTCTGCAAGAACTTTTTGCTTTACACATTATAAAATGGTTTTGTGACACTACTGCAGATGGTCTTTACAAAAGTCTATCAGCTTAATATTCATCCTATTTTTTTCTGTTCATTGTAGCTTTGTTAATTTACTATGAAATGCTGTATTTTTACAAGCTGCTTAAAACAGCATAACCATAATAGTTACGTCTTTCTTATCAAATACGCCTTACTGCTGATTTAGTAACTTCTTTAGTTTGGCCAATAGCTACATCACAATATGAATTTATCCCTGAGGCTCAATACTAACTTTCTGTTCCAGTTTTCTTTGTGCACATCTGTGAAATACACCCCAGATGCTGCAGTGCTCATCTCTGTCTCCCCACAGGCCCATGTCCTGGCCTGACCTCAGCCTATCCGCATTCCCTGGAAGTTGCCTGATGCCCAGGGCTGGAGCTACCCCAGTGGCCCCAGCTGTTCTGCTCCTGGCTAGAGTGGTGGGACAGGCTCTGGCTGGCAGGTCCCTGTCCCTTAACAAGCTCACAGTTTGCATGACATCCTGACATTAAGTTACTTTAAATGTGGGATCATGGTCTTAGGCCTGGACACCCACCGGCCCTCCAACAGTCACCTTGAAGAAGAAGCTGTGTCTTGAACAGACAATGTAAATCCATTTGCATGGACTACCTTGAGGGTTATCTGTTCTGAATACTATTATAATATCTTGAATTTTCTTTGAGTTCTTTGAGTTATTGATGTTCCCCCATCTATCTAGGATTAAATTTTATTTTATTTTTTAATGTCTCCAGAAAGAATCTTTCAAATGCTAATAGTGGGCTCCTTCAGGGAAGAACAATAATACCTGCAAATAAAAAGTGAAAATAATGTACTTTTAGTAAAAAGGTAAAATTTGGTCTCCCTGGCTGTATGCAAAACAAAGTTAAAAAAAAGAATGCTGGCAAAACTAAACTCAAAGTTGCCTGTAATCATTTAAAAGATAATTCAAATTAATTCCTAAATTGCCATTCCTTCCCTCTGGAGACTTTTACAGTTTTCTGGTTAACCATCCTCTGATGTTGACTACACATTTTCTGCCTTACCTTATTCAGTCAGCAGTCTGTTAGTCAAAGTTACTAAAGCACCAGGTGTTCAAATGCATCATCTTTATCTCCTCTTACTTTCTTCCTCTACATTGAACTAGTCATCAAATCTTCCCTTATGATCAATGGAAAAAAATATTTCTGGGGAGCAATTAGTATACCCTATTTTAGGCAGCTACGTTAGAATGAAATGAATCATTCCCTAAATGTATCTATATCCATCCCTTGACAGTAATGTGTAACTGACTATAATGATAGCCTGCAGTGCCTAACTCAGATGTATGCATGCATTCTCAGTATCTGGAATTAAGAAGTTGATCCCATCTAAATTCCTAGTGAGTTTGCTGAGCCAGAGCCAGATCTATGAAATGAAAATATACCCTTCACACACAGTACTTCATTCAATGTGAAAGCAAAGGTGCCTCATACTTGCTCAGTATCCATACAGAAGTCTTGCTGCTTTTGAGACAGTGACTTTGATGTCACCTTGATGTGCATTTCTTTAGCAATTGTGCTAGTTTAAGCACCCCTTCTGCCTCTGTGTACTAGCTGTTTATAGAGTACCAGAACTGTTTATTTATGAAACAATAAACTGAGTAAAAATGGTAGCCTAAGCAGATGCTCAAAGCAACTCACAGACCTAGTGGTGCTCAGATACAGCTAGAAATGTGAAGTACTAAGATACTGTGGAGGTTCAGTCTTTGTAACTTATCTTTCATATAAGCTCGTATAGGAGTTTCAGGGATGTGGTCAAGCATCTCTGTTAATTTGGAACTGGAGCTTAAAAGTAATCCCACTGTTTTAGGAGACCCAGAGTTATTTTTTTTTTTTTTTAATCTTGTCTAATGATAGAATTATTTATTAAAGCTATTCCAATTATGACCTACAATTAATAAAATGAAATTCTATGACTATAAAGATTTAGATGAGACATTGAAATGTGCACCCTTTCCATCTAGAACTGTGTTCTTTTCTCACACTTTCCAAAGTCTAAGCATATATATAAAAAAGTTGTGATGAAACACTGTGGTTTGGCCAGTTATCTCGAAAGAGACCTTGTCCATAATAGTCCCTACTTTCTTCATTTTCGTAATAGACTGCTATGACTCACCACTTTATCACAGAAAGTAAAGTTTGAAAGATAATCTCTTGAAATAAAATACTTCAATGATCCTGTTCTTATCAGAAAATTGAAATCAGGAGGTGCAAAATTAGGTAGACTCATTGAAATGTGATGATTTGACTAAAGTCAGTGGGTCTTCTGCCTAGTTCCTAGGAGGCAGAACTTTGAGAACACATTCAATGATAATTAAACATGATCTTTGAAATCCCTTCCAACCCAAGCCTTTCTAAGTCAATAAGTGATACCATTCTTAATGACCTAGATCTGATTCCTTTGTCATTACTCACATTACTCACTCAGTTTCATAAAAACAATGTTCCACTAATGCACGAAATTTTGGAATTTTGTCCTAATGAAGATTAACTGTGGGCCTTTCCAGATGCAGAAAATTGTTAAACAAATTTTAACCCCAAATCCATATTGTTAAATAGATACTTAAGTCTGTAATTTCTAATTGCAAAATCATTCTTGACTGCATGGAGGAAGTTGGGAGAATGTGTGTTTCCTCTTCCCTCTTTTCTGCTCCAAAAAGCCAAACAGAAAACTTTATGACTTATATAGAAAGCCTACACTTGAGGATATCTACAGTAGTGATATTACAATACATTATCTATATACTTACACTTTAAACAGTATGGATTACCAAATTTCTTGCAAGTAAATAATAGGTTATCTGAAACAACCTTATGACTAAATAACAGTGCAGAATAGGGTTTTTACTTGCAGCAAAGCACAACTTCCTACTAAGCCCTTCATTGTTTATCTGAAAATAAATACGTGGGTCAATGGAAGTGCAACTAAGCACTATACTATACACCTGAAATTACAGCATGCTTATAGCATTCTGCAAACAAACAAACAAAACAAAACAAAAAATCAGAACTAAACTTTTACATAGAATCATAGAATAATTATTTAGATTTGAAAAGAACTTGAAAATCCTCAAGTTCAACCACTAACCTGACCTATCAACTCCCATCACGATGCCATGTAAATAAATTCTGCGTCCATACTTCTTAAATGTGACTGGGGATGGCGACTTCACCACTTCCCTTCACAACTTGTTCCAGTGGTTGACCACTCTCTCCATGAAGAAATTCTTCCTAATGTCCAATCTAACCCTCCTCCTGGCACAACTTGAGACTGTTTCCTTGTGTCCTATCAGTTGTCACCTAAGAAAAGAGAATGACACCTACCTCCTTACAACCTTCTTTCAGGTAGTTGTAGAGAGCAATGTGATCTGCCCTCAACTTCCTTTTTTTCCAGGATAAGCATTCCCAATTTTCTCAGTCACTCCTCATGAGTCTTTTTTTCTTCTCACCATCAGTTTCATTGCTCTTTTCTGCACATGCTCAAGCAGCTCAGTATGCTTTTGGAGTGAGGGGCCCAAAACTGAATACTATTCAAAATATGTTCAAGTCACATAATATTCACCACACATCACCAGTGTAAGCAACTATTAAAATTAAGCCATACATCAGAAGCTTATGTGCTCAAGTTCAATAGATTTTTTAGTGATCTTAAAGGACAATATTCTGGATGTATTTGTTTAGGTGTACATGTTTTTCTTCATTAAAATACATTTAAAATAAATTCATTGTTATCTCAAGACATGTAAGGGTGACTATAAATGGTACATCAATGTTTATTTTTGTTTCATACTTTAGTCAATAAGTATAAAATGAAAGTATTAATATTACAGTTTGGTTTTCTTTCTTCGTTTCTCTTTGTGCATCCTATAATTTTCTGGTAATATTTTCTCATAAAAGTGAAAGAAATTTTCAACAAATTGAATTCATTAACATTAGAAATGAACTTCATATATTTTGTAATCCTGAAGGACTGCTTTTTATAACATGTAAAAACATCAGCTTAAGCTCTTTACTAGGTCACAGACTTCATATAAGTGCACGATCTTTTTTATTTGACAATTAAAAGCCATAGAGACATGCGTTAACTTTAAATAGCTTTATTATCAAAAGCCATACTCTACATGGTATAAAATGCTTTGAGTTAAGGGTATGGTATTAATGTTGTAATGTACTTCCTTTAGCTGAACCAAAAAAGTCACACTTTAAAAAGGCCAAGCATTCCAGCATTTCTGTAGGACAGGGAGAAATCCAGCTGCATTGGAAGTCTGTATGGTACCAAAAGTAAATCTATGATTTGACCTATCTGATATAATATACTTTGTTTTGTAATTGCAATAGCTATCCCATTTGAAGCAAACCATTTTTCATTTCTCCAGTCTTTCTCAGAATCATGCATGTAAAATGTAACTCTGGAAATTCTATAAATGAATGAAAATCACAGTAGTCTGCAGGACATAGAGGTCAAAAATGAAATAGATTTTGGTGGCCTTGATTCAGTCTTTCTCAATGGTTTCATATGGTACAGTAAAATAATGAGCAGAAATATTTTGCTAGTATGAGCAGTTTAGCTGTTGATATGAATTAATAGGCTTTCAAAAAGAAGTCACTTCTTGGTAGAAGATGAATAGTGTTTTATGTAGTCTGTCCTTGGTATTAACTCTAGAAAACAGGAAGAGTTACATAGGAGTAGACATAAAAACCACAGCTGTCAATACTGTTAGACTTTGCTACCGGCTTCTTAACATTTTCTTACGCTTTTTCTCAATTTATGGAGGAGTCAGGTCAGTTTCATGTTACACTGCAATGACACATACTCAGTAGTTTTGAGATAGGGGTACCATCAGCCTGCTGGGATTTTGGAAACAGCTACTAATTTTTCAACAGATTTTTTATTTCAATTCCTTCTTTTTTAGTCCCTAATACAAAGAGAGAGAGAGAGGGGAGAGAGAGAGAGAGAGAGAGGGTAATGTAGTGTAAGCTAGAGAATGGGAAATGTAAGAACTGTAAAATTTGTCTCTTTAGTTACTGGCAAGGATATCCCTGTACTGAATCAACATACCGGTCAAGAAGAGTCAGGCTCTTGAGCTAATGCCCTAGTTACATTATTTCTTTCTCCTTATTTACTCCCTGACAGCTTGTTGTGGCACTGGACTTCAGGGCTATGGCAAGCAGGAAGAGAATGACCCCCTGAGAGGTGTTTTAACTGTACACTGCAATTAACTAGATGAAATCACAACAAATACTTATTTCTTCTGACAAGTCTTTCTTCACAACCTGAACATAATTATTTCTAACATCAAAATTTATTTTAATTTGATGAAAGAAAATCATTCTGCATCACCATATGTGACATAGTGAATTAAAAATGAAAAAGCCGCAACAACAAAAAACACCCAATCACCCACAAAATCTCACTTTAATACTGATGTAGCTCATCCTTTAAATAGAATGGTAGAATTATAGTGAGCTTTATGCTGGTGACACATGAATGTGCTTTACTTTCCATCTTTTGCTGAAAAAAAAAAAAAAACTGTGAAGGCTGTGTTAACAGTGAGAAATAACCAGTTAGACTTAGTCAGGGACTTTAAGACCTATGGAATATGGAATAGAATAGAATAGAATAGAATAGAATAGAATAGAATAGAATAGAATAGAATAGTTCATTTGGAAAGCACCAACAAATATCATCTAGTCCAACTGCCTGACAACTTCAGGGTTAACCAAAATTTAAATATTATTGAGGGAATTACCCAAATGTTCTTGAACACTGATAGGCATCGGGCATCAACTGCCTCTCTAGGAAGCCTATTCCAGTGTTTGACAACCCTCACAGTAATATTTTTTTCCTAATATCCAGTCTGAACTTCTCCTGGTGAAACTTTGTTCTGTTCCTTTGTGTTCTACCATTGGTTACCAGGGAAAAGAGACTGGCCCCTCCCCTTTGCTATCCACATGATGTCCACTTCGGTGGGTTTTTGTTTGTTTGTTTGCTTGTTTTAATACTGTAAAATAAGAGGTTAAAAACGGAGTACCTAAATTCACAGTCTAAATTACAAAACCCACCATTCTGAAAGGAAAGCAAAATGGGGAGTGAGGTCTGCATAACTGTTAAACAGTTAATTCTTTGAATATACCACATTTCTCTGCTTGTGAATGCAACTCAAGCATTTCTATAACTTTGTTTTAGTTTGGATTGAATTGAAGGAAACACATTAACTGCCAGGTAATTAAAATGTCACCTCAAATTCCTCACATGTGTTCAAGTTCATTTCTCTCAATACCACTAAATTGTAGTTAGATGTATTTCATCAGATTCATTATCAGTTTATCAAAATTAGGATTACTCGTGTGGTGTCTGAAAATGGTTGCTCTGAAATTCTGATTGTTGTCTAATCTTAAGAAACATACTAAATCTACAGCAAGGTTGTAGTAATAATGTAGTAGTTGTAATGAAGCATAATTAAATTGGGAAAATGGATTATTCCTCAGGCAATGCAATGTTCCCCCAGCTTCTGCTAACTGATAAAGTATTCCCCAAAGGAAAGTACAGAAGAATGAAAAATAATATTTCTGAGTTAGCACAATCAAGGAGATACAACTTCTTCACAATCTTTCTTACAAAACTATGTCATTGTACTTACTATGTAAGACAAGAAAATGTCAAGCAAAATAATGGATATCTAATTAATATCTTAAAATAAGTATTCTCCTACAGCAATATTGTGTTGCAGGTTATGAAAGGACCATACCAGATTTNTGTTCATTTGCTAATTGAATACATTGCTGCAAAAGAAAGGCAAGAACGTGATAGCTGAACAAAACAATTTATAACTCACAAATAATGAAAAAACTAAATTGCATATAAATTGTAATACGAATCCAGGTCCATTAGTTCTGTACATCTAGTCTGGCACTGGACACTAAATGAATAGAAAATTTACCTGGGGTGGATGCAAGAACAGAATCACATTTTTCAGTAGTTTATAATCTAGAATATATTTAATAAGCAGGATGTGTATAGTGAGTGGCTAGTAATTCCAGCTCACAGATTTCTATTCTGTAACATATGGTCACTTCAGACTACCAGTCAGGGTCCCTTTTCCAAGTCCAGTTTAGACTAGCACCTTTGACCTAGGTATGCATGATGCTCATGATGACCTGATGACAGGTCTGGTTAGTGAACTGGTCTGCATCCATACTGGTTCTGTCCTGGGGTTCTCCCTCTGCATTGGACAACAGTGGATGTAGTTCGCTCCACTCCCAAGGTGCTGTTGCTGTAACTACTTACTTCAAATGGTCAACACAAATCACCAATGGCCTCCCTAATGACACAGACCAAAGCCATTTCATTTTTTTTCCATTTCTAAGGGCAATCTGATTGCTTGCCACAAGGTTTCTGTTACCTTCTAGTCTCATTCCCCAATTATGGTACAAAACCTGTGCATTTAGCAACACCTCAATAACAAATAATTTTTATTAATTCTTTGGTTTTCCAAAAATTACGAGATAAATGCAGAAAATCTGAGCTTGGCAGATGCAAGGACGCATCTATCTCAGCATGTGCATTTGGGTATGATTCACCCTGTGACAAGGCATCAGAATATTTATCTGGACAATTTTGAAAAGAGTCTTGATGATAAAAGTTTCTTGCAGATATTATACAATTTCATGGGTCTCTTACACAGTGAGACATTTATTTTTGTTATTTATTTATGCAGTCTAACAACAGTGTCATTAATATTTATCATGTATTTACCAATTAGAGTTAAATTATCATTAAAAAAAAAAAACAGTGACTAAATAGATTAAAATTTTATTTTGGCTACCATGTTAAATTTCAAGTCCGTTAAAAAAAAAAAAAAAGAAAAAGAAAAAAGAAAAAAGAGCTTCAGTTTTATTCTGCAGTTCAGGGAACATTGACTAAATTCAGATAACAAACAGGTTCAGTTTTGTCCTGTCTCAGGAAATATTCAACCACTAATCATGTCTAGAACCATAATCCGATCATTTGCCTTTAAATACATCAGAGTGTGTATTCATATATGTGTGTAGTAGGGAAAGTGGGAAAAGAATGCAATGGGTTCTAAACACCAATTATTTATGGTGTTTATATTCCATCTTTCAAGATTCATGAGGACTGCATTGTGTCCTTAAACTTTCTTGGATTTCACATATCATAGCAGTTAACAAATAAACTATTTTATCTCCCAACATTACACCTTGGGAAGTTTAAAAAAGGTGTAACGGTTAAGAGTGCAAGATTATTTTCTTAATCCCAGACTGTTAAAATACACCATATTTAAGCTATAAGCCTGAACCGGAGACAGTAGTATTTAATATCTTTGTCAGCAGCACAGACAATGCGATTGAGTGCACCCTCAGCAATTTTTCAGATGACACCATGCAGAGCGCTGCAGTTGAGATACTGAAGTGATGCCTCCCAGAGGGATGTTGACGGTTTGGAGAAGTGGGCCCATACAAACAGCAACGTGGTTTAGCAAGGCCAAGTGCAAGGTCCTGAGGAATGAGTAGGCAGAGATC
>VXAV01005323.1:77035-90222 GCA_013399715.1 Alectura lathami
TGTCAGTAACCAGATGATGTTCTAAACTATCCATTTCACTTCATCTGTCAACTGTATTCAATGTCACACTGCTAGATCTGTATAAAAAAATAATCAGAGACATAATAACCACACATATTTTACAAAGAGGAGATGCTCTAGTAAATTTGGAAGAATCAGAATCAAAGCAAAAATAAAATTTGGAAAGTAACTATAATCTCAAAAGTCCAACATCTTATAAGATAAATAGATAACAAATGATCTCTACTTAGTCAGCCAAACAACACATAAGGACATTTTAAAGTATGTGCTAAATAACTAACCTATTCATATATATATATATATGTGATAAATGTGATACAGCAAACAACATAAACATAGAAGTGCACGGTTTTCAGTTAAAAGTGAAAACAACTACTAAAGCTAATGATATGTATCTTTTAAAAATTCATGAAGGAATTATATATGTGCAAACTCAGTAAGACAGGATGTATACTCCTTCAGTCTAGTCTAAGTAAACTACACTGGCCTTCCAGCCTTAGCTGTGATTAAACATATGTATCTTCTCTCCAACAAAGATTAAAGAAAAATTATACTGTAGTTATATTCATCTTCCATCAAAGATCTGCCCAGTGAAGGGGAAAAATTAAAGAAATAATTTCCCAAAGGTATAAAAATACAATAAATGATTATGCAGATGATAACAGTTTTTTATGGCTCTGTCCTTTAGAAATGCATCACCTCAGGTTAATAAGGCATAGCTGTGTAGCAGCTATTATAATAGAGTAAAATAGAATAGTTCTGTTGGAAGGGACCTTCAGATATCATCTATTCCAACTGCCTCACCTCTTCAGGGCTAACCAAAAGTTTCAGCATATTATAAACAGCAGTATCCAAATGACTCTTGAACACTGACAGGCATGGGGAATCAACCACCTCTCTAGGAAGCCTGTTCCAGTGTTTGACCACCGTCCCAGTAAAGATTTTTTCCTAAAGTCATGTCTGAACTGGTACTGCTTTATTCCTGCGTGTTCTGTCACTGGTTACCAGGGAAAAGAGACCTGCACCTCCGTCTCCACTTCCCCTCCACAGGAATTTGTAGAAAGCAATGAGGTTGCCTCTTAGAATTCTTTTCTCTAAACTAGACAATCCTAGTGTCCTCAGCCTCTTCTCACGGGGCGTACATTACAGCTCTTTTTACAAGCTTTGTTGCCCTTCTCTGGATGCAGTTAAGTATCATAACATACTTTTTATATTGTGAATATTATGCACAATATTCATAGAATCATAGAATTGTCCAAGTTGGAAGGGATATTTAAAGGTCATCTAGTCCAACTCCCCTGCAGTGAACGGGGACATCTACAGCTGGATCAGGTTGCTCAGAGCCCTGTCCAGTCTGACCTTGATGGTCTCCAGGGATGAGGCATCCACCGCCTTTCTGGGCAATGTGAGGCCACATTAATGCTACATATAGTGGGAGAATCACATCTTTTGAATGGCTGGCTATGCTGTGTTTAATGCACCCCAAAATGCAGTTTGCCCTCTTGGCTGCCAGGGCATACTTTTGACTCACGTTGAGCCTACTGTTAACCAGCACCCCCATATCACTTTCTGCTGGGCTGCTCTCTAGTCACTCATCTCCCAGTCAACAACACCTCCCAGTTTAGTATTATCAGCATGCTAAAGATGCATTCAAATCCTTCATCCAGATCACTGATAGAAATACTGAACAAAACTGCCCTTATAACAGCCAGTCATATGTAGCCCTGTTCACTACAACACTTTGAGCTCAGCCATTGAGCAAGTTCATCATCCACCATGATGTGAACCAGATTATCTCACAGGTGCAGAATTTGTCCAGAAGAGTGCTGTGACAAACTGTACCAAAGGCCTTACTAAACACCAGAAATATTATGTCTACCACCTTCCCTTCATCCATCAAGCAGCTGACTTTGTCATAAAGGAGATCAAATTACCAAGGCAGAAATTCACCTTGATGAACATGTGTTGACTTTGCCTCATAACTGCTTTGTTCTTTAACTGATTTTTAACAACCCTCAGGACAATCTTCTCTATTACTTCACCACAAACTGAGGTTAGACTAACAAGTCTGTAATTGTCTGGGTCTTCTCTCATGCCTTTTTTGTCGATGGATATAAGATTGGCTGGTTTCCCATCAGCAGGGATCTCTCCATCAAAAATAGTGCGGTCAGCAGCATTATGGAAGGGATTGTCCCTCTCTGTCAGGCATTGATGAGATTGTATCTGGAGTACTGTGTTCAATTTTAGGCCTCCACACATCAAGAAAAATTATGAGTTGCTGGAACAGGTTTGAAGAAAAGCGATGAAGCTGGTGAAGTGACTAGGAAAAAAGACTTCGAAGGAGTGGCTGAGAGATCTGGGGTTGTTTAGTCTGGAGAAAGGGAGCATGAAGGAAGACCACATTTCTCTCCATAACTACATGAAAGGAAGCCGTGGTAAGTTAGGTTATAAGTTGTAAGTGGGTGTTGGTCTCTTTTCTCAGGTGGCAAGTGATAGGACATGGAGAAACAGTTTCATGTTCTTCCAGGAGAAGCTTAGATTGGACATCATGAAGAATTTCTTCACACAGGGGGTGATTAGGCATTGGAACAAGCTGCTCAGGAAAGTGGTGGAGTCGCCATCACTGAAGATACTTAAGAAATGTAGGACATGGTTTACTGGTGAACTTGTTAGTGCTAGGTGACAGTTGAACTTGATGGTCACAGAATCTTGGAATCAGAGAATGCTTTGGGTTGGAAGGGACCTTAAAGATCATCTAGCCCTAACACCCCTGCCATGGGCAGGGACACCTCCCATTTGACCAGGTTGCTCAGAGCCCCATCCAGCCTGGCTTTGAACACTTCCAGGGAGGGGGCATCCACATCCTCTCTGGACAACCTGTTCCAGTGTCTCACCACCCTCACAGTAAGGAATTTCTTCCTAATATCTAGCCTAAATCTCCCCTCTTCCAGTTTATTAGCCATTACCCCTTGTCCTAGCACTACATGCCCTTCTAAAGAGTCCCTCCCCAGCTCTCCTGCAGGCCCCCTTCAGGTACTGGAAGGCCGCTATCAGGTCCTCCTGGAGCCTTCTCTTCTCCAGGCTGAACAACCCCAACTCATTCAGCCTGCCTTCACAGGGGAGGTGCTCCAGCCCTCTGATCATCTTCATGGCCCTCCTCTGAACTCACTCCAACAGCTCAATATCCTTCTTGTGTTGGGTGCCCCAGAACTGGACCCAGTACTCCTGGTGGGGTCTCACGAGAGCGGAGTAGAGGGGCAGAATCACCTCCCTCACCCTGCTTGTGTCACACCTTCTAATGCAGCTCAGGCTATGGTTGGTCTTCTTGGCTACAAGGGCACATTTTCGGCTCTAGTTGAGTTTTTCATCAGCCGACACCCCCAAATCCTTCTCTTCAGGGCTCCTCTCTAGCCATTCACCAGCCACCCTCTATTTGTGCTTATTTCATTCATTTTAAATGTAATAGAGAGACCAAATCATAATGAAAAGACAGGAACTTTGCATCTTCCCATATTTCATATACATGCAAATTTATGTTGTGAGGTTTTTTTTTTTTTTGTTGCTATTGACGGCTGTAAATTTGCCAGAAGCAGGCAAAAAATCTCCACCCTGTCAGTATTACTAAAAATGCTTTGAATTATCACTTCTACTAATTTGTTCACAAGAGAGAACAAGAAGACAATCACACCTCAGCCTGCCTAGGTGATAAATGCACTGAGTTTTTAATCAGTTACTTGTAACGCCACTGCTAAAATCACATCCATAAAATAATGGTGTGTTTGAGCAAGTGAACTGTCTTGATGACAAAAGAGCTACCCCTATGAAATGCTGAATAAAGGATTAAGTTCACTTTAATAATGCATTCTATTGTATATGGATGGCCATGCTTTCTATCTGAGAGAAGCTTTAGACTCTCATTTAGCAAACCTGTTAAGCTCCCGCAACTGGAAAACAAAAGCAAAACAAAAGACCAGTTCTTATATTACTGTATATCCTCCTAGGCATTTATTATTTTGGCAGTCTGGAAAATACCTTTGTCCTATTAATTTGATCAGTGTTTTGAATTACCTCAGCAATTATTGTCCACAATAATAATTTTTTGCATTTTAGCTTTGCAAAGTTTGCCAGGTTTTATTTCAACATTTATGATTACATTAACCAAAAATGTTTCTTTGTTGTAAACTCAACATAGATGCAAGGATAATCACGTTAACATTATATTGTGACTGCCTTTTTTTTTTTTTTTCTTCTTTTTCTCGAACTCGCAGAATGTTGTAGGATCGGGAGAAAGATCATTTAAGCCATTTGTGAAAATTTTATCTGTATAGTCTTGCATATCAAGAGATGCAAACGACACCAAGTTGGGAGGAAGTGTTCATCTACCTTAGGGTTGGAAGGCTGTACAGACGGATTTGGACAGGCTGGAACGATGATCTTAGGCCAATTGCATGAGGTTCAAGAAGACCAATTATCAGGTCCTACACTTTGGTCACTACAACCCCAAGCAACACTACAGGATTGAGCCAGAGAGGCTGTGAAGAGGAGAAGAACCTGGGGGTGTTAGTTGACAGCCAGCTGAACATGAGCCAGCAGTGTGCCCAGGTGGCTAGGACAGCCAAGAGCATCCTGGTTTGTACCAGAAATAGTGTAGAAAGTAGGACTAGAGAGGTGATCGTCCCCCTGTACTCAGCACCTGTGAGGCCACACCTTGAGTGCTGTGTTCAGTTTTGGGCCCCTCACTTCAAGAAGGACATTGAAGTCCTGGAGAGTGGCCAAAGAAGGGCAACGAAGCTGGTGAAGGGTCTCGAACACAAGTCTTATGAGGAGCAGCTGAGGGAATTGTGACTGCTTAGTCTGGAGAAGAGAAGGCTCAGGGCAGACCTCTTTGCTCTCTACAACTGCCTGAAAGGGGGTTGTAGTGAGGTGGAGGGCAGCCTCTTTTCCCAGGTAACTAGTGATGGGACGAGAGGTAATGGCCTCAAATTGCACTAGGGGAGGTTCAGGTTGGATATTAGGAAAAATTTGTTTTCTGAAAGAGTGGTCAAAAACTGAAACAGCCTACCCAGGTTGGTAGAGTCACTGTCCCCAGAGGTGTTCAAGAAACGTGTAGATGCGGCACTTAGGGACATGGTCTAGTGGGCATGGTGATGATGAGTTGACAGTTGGACTAGATGATATTAGAAGTCTTTTCCAACCTTAATGATTCTATGATTCTATGGAGCAGATAATTCATTAATACTAGAATGGCAAAACAAGGTCAACAGAATACTTATTTGACCTGGTGGTTTTTCTCTTAACTTTGATCAGTGGCATTGAGTATGAGAACAGGCAAGTACATAGCGATAATTTCCATTAGTCTGCAATCTTGATAATTCTTGCATAGTAGATGGTATAGTGCTTTGTGAATTTTTCTTTCATAAATTTGCTTAGTTGTTTTTTGAGCCTACAATAATTTTGCTACTAACAATATTTTCTTGACATCTTGCTGTGAACTACATCCTTCTGGTAGTTTTCTGTCTCTCACATGTTAATAATCTACAGTCAAACCTCTCACAATTAAATCCAAATTAGTAAGATCTAGAAAGGTTACCTTCAAAGTATTTAACTGTGGCATCACAACACTGAAAAGGTGCCCCATATGAGTAGAGTGTATGGTATGTGGTAAGTTTTAGACAGCAAACACTACTTAAAAAAAAAAAAAAAAGATAAATATATTGCCAGAATATGAGATCAAGCCATAAACTGTCGTAACACTTAATTGTAAACATGTTCTCACATGTAGTTTTGGTTCAGAATAACTGCCAGGATCTCAGACAATGTGTATAACAGGTAGTAAACTTTGAGGATCATTCCCAAGAGCCTGGTGTGGCCTGACTGTTTTACAGGTAAACAGAGTTCATCTGTCTAATTGTAAGCTATGTTGTACATTTTAATCCCCGAGTCCAAGAATGGTTCCTGCTGAGTACGAGGACAATCTATCTGCACTTCTGGGAAAATTTCTCCAGACACCTACATTTTTAAAAAACAAACCACAACTGAACTGAAGATTAGATAAGGGAAATTTTATAGCTGAAATTTAGATTGTCATTAAAAACCACCAAAATGTCAAAATATTAAATCAATTTTATACTAAATAAAGAAACAAAGATCAACAATGTAAAAAAAAAAAAAATACTCCTTATTTTCTTGATCTACCTGGTCAGTAGGAAAATGACAAGTAAACTAAACCTTATATCTTATTGAGCAGTATGGCCTATTCATAACAAACATTTTACCCTGATGTCATGACCCCTACCTACCTACCTCCCAAGTGTCTTCCTGTCCAAATATGTGCCACGGTCCAGCATTTCTCAAAGGGAAGGCACCATGCATACTAGCCTGATGGACAAGACGAGAGCAGTGGATAATGTCTTCGTGAGCTTCATTGGTGCCTTTGACACTGTCTCCTATAAGATCCTCGCAGAGAAGCTGTTGAAGCTGGATTGGTAGTGAGGTGAATCAAAAACTGGCTGAATAGCTGGGCTCAGAGGTTAATGGTCAGTGGCACAAAGTTTGATTGGAGATCAGTAATGAGCAGTGTACCCCAGGGGTCAAAACTGGGTCCAGTCTTTTAATATATTCATTAATGATCTGAATGATAAGGTAGAGTGTACCCTCAGTAAATTCACAGATAACATGAAACTGAGGGCAGTGATGGATACATCACAGGGCCACGTTGCCATACAGAGGGACTTTGACAGGCTAGAGAAATGGGCTAGCAAGAATTTCATGAATTCAGCAATGGCAAGTGCTAAGTCCTGCACCTGGAGAGGAACAATCAGCACATGCTGGGGGCCACCCAGTAGGAAAACAGCATGGCAGAAAAGGGTCTAGGAGTCACATTGGACAAAAATTTGAACATGAGTCGACAATATACCCTTGCCTCTAAGAAGGCTAACAGGATACTTGACTGTATTAAACAAACTATTTCCAGAAGGTCAAAGGAGATGATCCTTCTCCTCTGCTCAGCATTGATGAGATTGCATGTGGAGTATTGAGCCCAGTTCTTGAAAGAGTTCAATGTAGGGCCTCCAAGATGATTAGGGAGCTGGCTGATGATTAGAGAAAAGGCTGAGACACTTGGAACTCATCAGCCTGGAGAGGAGAAAGCTCCGATGGCATCTTATCAATGTCTGACTCCTGAAGGGAGGGTGCAAAGAGGAGGGAGCCAGACTGTTTTCAGTGGTGCCCCATGACAGGATAAGAGGCAATGGCCACAAACTGAAACACTGAACATCAGGAAGAACTTCTTTACTGTGCATATGATGTAGCACTGGCACAGTTGCCCAGAGAAGTTGTGGAGTTTCCATCCTTGTGAGATTTTCAGAAGCTGTCTGGACACGGTCCTGGGAAAGTTGCTCTAGGTGAGCAGGAGGGTTGGACCAGATGGCCTCCAGAGGTTCCTTCCAGCCTCAGCCATTTTGTGATTCAGTGATTAGTGCATTTTCATTTATTTGCTGTATGATATCACAGATGATTTCGGGAAATATTATGTTGTATTGTAATGTAATATATAACCAACATAATGTAAAGAATATAATCCGAACAAATTTGTAGAAAATTCACAGGCCAAAATGTAAGGAACAAACTACATTAATATTGCACAAGTATGACTACTTGGAGTACTTGTGCAGACATGAATTCTAAGTTCCACATCCCAAAAATGTTCCACAACCTGCTTTTACTCACAGCAGCCTATGTTGTTTAAAAACAGGAGTGATATACTGAAGCAAATACTACAGATACAACTTAGCAAAGTCATTGTGTGTGCTAAAGTGACTGAAGTTCCAAGTCCTTTAGTAAATGATTTTTTAACAGATGCTAAAAGATTTGACAATATTTTAGGTCATTGCCATCGTAAATCTAATACAAAGTTATTTCATCTGAATCAGTCACAATTTTTCTCAGACAAAAACCTTTTTTTTTCCATTTGGTTAAGACTTTGCTATCACATTTTAGTTTCTTAACTTATTGCCACAGATTCTGAAAAGATATTTGGCAATACTGATTGAACATTCCTGTTGTTATTGGAATTTTTTAAGACTCTAACTTTGGGAAAGCACTTTGCTTTTGTGTTGACAGCTTTATTCCAGCCCTAAGGCATCCGTGATAATTAATAACTATGTCAGATCAGTTCATCCCAAGCAGATGTGCTATGTAGCATTTTTCCTTATCTCCTCTGTTTTCTACCTTGGTAAGTGACCTTTATGAAATTATGTCTCAAACTAAAAATTCATGACATTCAGATTCTATAGGGCAAGCTGAGAATGTCATTACCTTAGCTTGTATAGGAAGGTGTATTATTCTGTCTGTATCTAATTCTCAGGCTCTGTGTTTTGTATTTTAATGCAGATTTCAGTGGAGCTAGTATTAAGAGAAAATCAGGATAAATGATTCCTGTATGATTTATTTCTCCTTATTTTTTTCTTCCTTTATTTTTATTTCTATTATGTATGTAATATTTTTATCTGCTTGACTGTTACATACTCATTCCCTTAAACCATAATAGGAAGGATTTTTCTACATTTTTCTCAATTACTCTCATTTGTTGTCTAATTTAAAAAGTGATTCTTTAATAACTATACATTTGAGATGTTTCAATTTTTTTTTTTTTTTTTTTTTTTTTTTTGCCAGTCCTTAAACCAATATCATAGAATAATAGAATAATTTAGATTGGAAAAGACAATACCAAGAGAAGAATGACCAGCAGGGTGAGGGAGGTGATTCTGCCCCTCTACTCCGCTCTCGTGAGACCCCACCAGGAGTACTGGGTCCAGTTCTGGGGCACCCAACACAAGAAGGATATTGAGCTGTTGGAGTGAGTTCAGAGGAGGGCCATGAAGATGATCAGAGGGCTGGAGCACCTCCCCTGTGAAGGCAGGCTGAATGAGTTGGGGTTGTTCAGCCTGGAGAAGAGAAGGCTCCAGGAGGACCTGATAGCGGCCTTCCAGTACCTGAAGGGGGCCTGCAGGAGAGCTGGGGAGGGACTCTTTAGAAGGGCATGTAGTGCTAGGACAAGGGGTAATGGCTAATAAACTGGAAGAGGGGAGATTTAGGCTAGATATTAGGAAGAAATTCCTTACTGTGAGGGTGGTGAGACACTGGAACAGGTTGTCCAGAGAGGATGTGGATGCCCCCTCCCTGGAAGTGTTCAAAGCCAGGCTGGATGGGGCTCTGAGCAACCTGGTCAAATGGGAGGTGTCCCTGCCCATGGCAGGGGTGTTAGGGCTAGATGATCTTTAAGGTCCCTTCCAACCCAAACCATCCTATGACTCTATGATTCTATTAATAGACATAATAAAGGCCGAAGATGAAGATTCATAGAATCAGAGTATCGGAGATCAATCAGCAAGGCATTCATAGGTAAAAGGCAGCAAAAGCAAAAGCCAAAAGCCAAAAGACAGAAGCCAAAAGCTAAAAAGCCAAACGAACCAAACAAACATTTATTGCGCAGTTACAATTGCTTATATAGCATTAGCTTTGTGACTAAAAATATCTTGCGTTTTCATTAGGTTGTAATAGTGTCACTCATTAAGCTCTAACCTATGACATCCTCTAATTATAATATGTTCCTGCCCTACCCGAATGCTAGCTCCTTATCTTATACTTCAGAGACACTGTGTCCTTGAGGCCTACTCTTTAATCACTGTTTATTACAGAAAGGCCTGTTCGTGCAGTAGTCGAACATTCATGTCTGTTATTCCATGCTCCCACATCAGAGTATCCTGATTTGGAAGGAATCCACAACAATTATCAAGTCCAACCCCTGGCTCCACACAGGATCACCCAAAATCCATACCCTGTGTCTGAAGAGCTGTGTTCAAACACTTCGTGAATTCTGGCAGCTTGGAACCATGACCACTGCCCTGGGGAGCCTGCCCCATGCCTGATCACCCTCTGGTGAGGAACGTTTTCCTAATAACCAGCCTGACCCTCCCCTGATGCAGCTGCATGCTATTCTCTTGAGTCCTGTCGTTGTCACGCAAGAGCAGAGATAGCTCCTGCCCCTCCACTCCCCAAATTTGAATTCTATATGCCACCATGAGGCCTCCCCTCAGTCTCCTCTTCTTTGGGCTGAACAATACAAGTCACTCCTCATTCATTTTGTCCTCTAGACCCTTCAAGATCTGTGCAGCCCTCCTTTGGACACTCTGTAACAGTTTTATTTCCTTCTTACATCTTGGCTCCCAAAATTGCAGGCAGTGCTCAAGGTGAGGCCACACCAGTGCAGAGCAGAGTGGAATAATCCTTTCCCTCAAATGAGTAGCAATGCCATGCCTGATGCACCCCAGGATTCTGAAGTTCATTTATAACATTGAGAAAATAATATGTCGTCTTCCAGAACTGGCTTACTACCAAGACTAATAATTTATAATTTATNTTGAGTTTTTTAAAAATTTATCATGATTTCTTATGCTTGGTTTGATTTTATACCTAGTAGAGTCTCTTGGAGAATCTGAGGCAGGATGTATTTGAGAAACAGGATGTAATTTACTTTCAAAAGAAGTGCAAGTTAAATCCCATGCTGCATTACAAACAGAAGAGGAAAAAAGCTCAGGCTACCTCTTGAGTGCATTCAGGAAACTCAGCCTAAGAGTTTGTGTGTCGGTGTCACAGATGGACATGATATGCACTTCACTTTGAAATGAGACACAGTCATATGGTTTACTGGTATAAAGTAATGACTTAACAAAACCTAAATGGCTTAAATATCCAATGATAGCAAGGTACACTAGTTTATTTACTGTGTATTGGACAGGGTGTGTCAGATATACTGGGGAAACCCTCCTGTTAAAATAGTGATGAGGTTCAGAGAGGAACGCCCTTTCTTTCTAAACTGCTTAGAAGAGTATATGTGCAGCTAGATCTAATTGTAGTCCCAGACTTGGTCAATGGGTTATGTTTTAAGGATTTTATATGCACAATTAATCTAAGATATAATCTTGGTGAATCTTAAAAAAAATTAGCAAGCTGCTTGTAACAAGGATCTGTTGCAGCAGGTAGCTTACACCTGAATGTCGAAGAATAAGGGATCTCTGCAGCAGGTGTAACCTCAAGAGGTGTCCCTACTCAAGTAGAGATCCTGCCATGCAGTCAGTTGCTGTGCAGGAGAGCTCCCTGGAGAGCTCCTGGGCTGTCCCTGTTGTATGGGGTGATAAGATGATTGACTAATAGTCATAGTTCTCCTATTTGTGGGGTAAAATGGTTGATCAATTAGTCCTTGTCTACTACATTGTCATCTGCAGTTGGATGCTGCCATAATGATCCACAATAATCCATAATGACCAAACACATCCCTTACGACTACCACAGATTGCTTGAGCAAGTTTGCAAATGCTTTGCAAAATTCTGTGCTGATGGCACCTTTGATTTAACCCAGAGCAGTCATGTGTGAGACAGCAGCATGTGATTATAACTTGAACAATTGAACAAAATTCTATGGCCTATCCAAAGAAAAAGCAAAAGTCTGTTGAGGGTCTATAGTGAGATTTAAGTTCTTTTGATTTAACAAACTTAAAGCATAAAGTGAAACAATGCTGAAGTGGCTCCAAATGCAATAATGGCACTTTCAAAGTGTTTTCTATTCACCCGTGCAGAACATTGCCAATTCTTTTCTTCTTTTCATTAGTTTTCAGAAAGTCCTGCAAGTTTATAGTGTTTTATATTTTTTACAAGGCAACAGGCAGCCAAAGCCCTTTGAACAACAAGTTCCATAGTATTTATCACAATTAGTTAATGGGAAAGAACAGAGAAGAAACACGTAACTTTCATCAGGTTCAAAGCGAGTAGGTTGATGTTTTAAAGGATTTCTTACTGTTCTGGAAACCAGATCATAGAAAGAATCAAGGCTCTTTTCTTAATAACAAATGAGAGATTTTGAAACTGTATTTCAGCTACCCATCAAACCCCAGTTTCCCTCCCCAACTTTTTCCTTATAATGCTTAGCACTTACACAGCCCTTTTCATCTTCAAAGTGTTTCACAAAACATTAACTAATTAATCCTTTGAGCACCCCTAAGAGATTAGTAGAAAACGATGTGATCTCTGGCAGCTCTGCAAGAGCCTTGAGCAAGGCAATGAATCTTGCATCCAATAGGGATTATAGTCAAGGTCTTCTGAAGTCCACAGCACACTGGACTAGCAGTCTGTTAAAAGCTTAAAGAAAAAAAAAAAAAAAAAGAAACTATTTAAAGAGAAAAAAAAAATATTTAAAAAGCCAGATTTAAAAAGGATAGCTAGAATTGAAGGACAGAATTCAAATTTACAGTCTTGAAAAACTTACCATTACTCCCTAAGGAGTACCTCTTTTCCATCCTATAAAATACATAGAATAGGATCTTTAAATACCTTGAGAAATAAGAATCCTGGCTTCTTTCTAAGCTCTGCTGTTTATACAGTAAATTAAATAGGACAAGGGTACATACAGGCATCAACACTGCTATGTACTCCTGTGAAATTGTTGTTCAATTATTGTCTGGCATTTTTTTGCTAAGGCCAAGTTATATTTTCCCCCTAAATGCAGTTTGGTTGACAGTAGGGCAGTTTGAATGTATAAAATGTATTTTGAGAGGTAAGAGTTAATTTTATATTGTGGACTAAATTGCTAAACCCTGCACCGAACATTAGGGCTAATTGTCTCAAGCATTAAGCCTTTGCAAGTTGCAAGCATTGAGCTAAGTGTCTCCAGCATTGAGCCATTGTGGGTTGCTCAATGTATCAGGCAGTGGGTCTTTTTGAGTTGATTGATCCCTCCATGGATAAACCTCTGCAAGAACAATGGAAGTTTCCCTGCTCTGGCCAGGGCTTCCCAGAACTCGCCAAATGTGGGGGCCTTAGACGGGTAGGAAGTGTCCTTGCCACAGCAACCCCTTCCAGAAACTGGGGAAATTGGCCACTGTAGGAGTGACAACTGCCAGGCCTGCCCAACTGGGACTCTGGTATTAAAGGTGAGTGTAACTACTCGGGATTAGAGGCACTCCCCCCACCACCACAGGGGAAGAAAAGGACTTCACAGAAGTAGAAGAACCAGACTTTGCAGAAGCAGACGAGGAAGACTTTGCAGAATCTGTGGGGCTAACTATCTTGCTTGCTTCTCTCTCTCTCTCTCTCTCTCTCTCTCTCTCTCT
>VXAV01005324.1:0-23315 GCA_013399715.1 Alectura lathami
CGTTTATTTCCGCGTCCGCTGAGCGAGCGGGGAGCCGGGCAGGCGGCTGTGCTCTGAGTGAAGTACTTGAGGTCTGTGGAGATTTCGGAAATTAAGGTAACTCCTGTTTACAGAAAGACTGAACTTTACTTTCACGTGGGGATAATAAATATATATATATAAGTTTCCTAATACACCTTGCTGAAGTGTATAGCAATCGATAAGCTTTTCAAAGTTTGGAGAAAAAGAAAAAGAAAAAAAAAAAAAAAGCCAGAATCGTACCCTTTCAAAAGATGTGCGTGTATATATATATATTTAAAACATAATATGGCTATGTATATTTTCTTGGCGTTGATAAAGATTTTTTTTAACTACTGTCTTTCTCTAGAGCTTTAATTTGCCAGTGAGAGCTAAGACAACTAGGTGAGTGCTCTTGCACTTACGTGGCTGCAGTTCTAAAATTGAACCCTGGAGGAGAACGATTTTCTTGTGAGTCTCGAGCAGGACAAAACGTGTTGCTGGCTCGGTTGTGTGAAAAGACTTTTCTAAACTGTTAGCTCCATATTTCTTGTGCCAGTGCAAATCTGGGGCATTGATAGTAATTTATTGAAACTTGAACACTTTTGGACGTTGCCTAGACCTTATTTTTATAGATAACACGTTAGTAGTGAAAACAGTTACTTTGGCAAGAAAAGCTTTACTTTTTTTCTTTCACTGTGTACATTCCAGTAGTGTTTGCTCTTTACCTAGTATAGCAACAATTCAGTGCTATACAGAAGAGGGCTCAGATTTGGGGTGGACTGGCTATAAAAATGGTGATTCCATTGTATTCTGTTTGAATAAATCACAGAAATACTACAGAGAAGTAGATTTATTTTTCAGTAGAAATCTGTATACATTTGCTCTTGGTCTACTTTGTTCTAAAGAAACTTTCTGCAATACTCTGGAGATGGAAAGAGTCAGTGCTAGAATGTGGAATGCATTTCTGGTTGGGAAGAACCGAGGGGGTTTATTTCTTTGTCAAGATTTTACTAGCCGAAGAGAACAGCACAGGAACTTTTTCCTCCAATTGCTTAGACGTAATCCTCAATAGGTTTTTGAAAGCTGTAGATCCCTTGCTCGGTGCTGCTGCCTGCCTTGCTTCTGTGCACCTGCGTGTTTTGAGCATCCGCGCCGTGCAGCCCTGTGGAGTGTTGCCGTGGGAGCCGTCTGTCGGAGGTCGCCCAGCAAGAGCGGAGCCCCTGAGCTGGTCCCGCTGCGGAGCAGGGCCCACTCCCTCTCCAACACTGTGCGGAAAGTGCTACCAGAGCCTGGAGATGAAGCTTGACGCGGGGAGGCTGGCAAAAACGGGGGCTGAGCGGGGGAGCACGGGTGTCCTGAAGTGCACCAGCCGTTGCTAAGGTGTGTTAAACCCCGTCGGCTGCTGTTGAACGCCTGTGTTGCCTCTCCTGGAGCCTGCACTCCATGCTTTGGAATTCAAGAAGAGGGCCTGGGGTGGACTTATAATTTTTTTTTTGCTGTTTTTAGTGCTACGTGAGTGCCGTATGTTCAAAAAGTTGAGCTGCGGTGGTCAGGTCTGCGGGCACTTTCTTTTGGTGCGTCGTCATTCCTGGCACACACGTAAAGTGATGTTTCAATGCATAGAAATTGGGGTGTTGTAGCTGAGATGCTCTGAGGATATTTATTTTCTTAATGCATATGCAAATTAGGTAGAAGCCATATTAATCATTTTATAACTGTTTAATCATGTCACCAGAGCCCATTTCAGGGTTTTAAGTGCTTGAGTGTAACAGTACCTTCTGCTAGTTTTTATAATTGCTTTAGGAATACTGATGAACAGATACAAAATTATTCTGATTTTAACAAGAGTTTAAAGACTTGCTTAGAGGCATTCTGAGCGGGATGGAATACAGTCTGTAGCAGTGGCTGCTGTATAATAACCAGGCAAAAAGCAGTTTTAGCATGTGGCAGGCATCACCTATCTGCAAAGTTACTGCAAGACTGGAGAAGCTGATACAGGCTGTTTTTTCCCCACCCTCGATGTGCTTTCCCTAGTGGGAGAGGTCATGCCCCCTGGGGAAATCCACTGACATGCGATGCTTGTCATTACTGCACGTGCAGCAAGTGTACTTTTTTTTTTTTTTTTTTTTAAAGAACTTTGGGAAAATACGTAGAAATTACGTGCATGGACAGTGTGGTTTCAGTTAGATTTTCAGATGAGTGGGGCTAGGCAAAGACGTTGTGGTAGGGCAGAGGACATGCTGTGCAGTGCTCAGCACTTGTTCCTCGCTCTTTGGTACCACTGCTGCTCAGAACAAGCTACCAGTGACAAGGAGTGGGTGAATCTTCAGACACAGGCAGCCCCTGCGATCCCCCTGCCCACCCAGGGTGTGTTAGTGTTAAAGCCAACAAGCGCTCTGCCTTACCTCTCTGCCCTTTCATCTTTCAGCATGAGTGGTCCTGCGTGTGACCTCGCAAAGCTCTCATGCGTGAACTTTTTTAGCAGCTTTCTCTACGTCCTGGCTGACCCTTGTTGGTTTTGCAAGAGGCTGCTGCTCCCCAGCAGGTACGATCAGGTAACCTAAGCACCTAGCGGTTTGAAATGGTATGGCAAGGCTCAGGCGTGCTTTGTTGGCACAGCCAGCAGGCTTGGTCTGCTTCAGGGGTTTGCTTCTTCCATTATTGTCTTCTAAAATCTTTCAGTACTCTGTTTTCCCTGTATTGCCCCTGTATCTTTAAATAGGGCTTCTTCAGACTGTTCTGTATTTTTTTAATTGTTATTCTGTTCGTCACAGGGCTTTTCCTCTCTGTGTCTTTTAGCTTTTGTTTTGACTTTCTGTCTGAATGTTGGTCACTGTGAGATGCTAAAAGAGTGATACCAGATAGAATTTTCCCAGTCTGCTCATGTGGATCAATGTAGCTCATTTTCAGTAACTGTAGGTACATAGGTTGCCTAAGTGTCACTGTAAAAAAAAAAAAAAAAAAAAATTCCCTGGAGCCTCAGTGCTTTTTAGTATTTTTCTCCATCCTTCAAAACTGTGCCATGTTTTGTTATACTTGTGCATGCTCTTAGCCAGTCTGTGCAAAGACTCCAATGGTGCAGGCTACTCTCAAGCCCTCCTGGTCTGGTTTTGCATTCCAGATACAAACCCATGACAAATTAATGTTCCTGTTTGTTTCTTTGCCCCAGGTGTAATCTCAGCTCTGGAGGTTGTGCAGTCCCTTCTTTATCTGTTTTGGTTGCTGAAAGTTTGCTGCTGTGCATGTTGCTGCCGGACAGCAGATTCTAAAGGTACTTGAACTGAGGTCTTGGTCTAGATGTGAGTACCTTCCTATTTGTCAAGGTGCTACACCGAAACAGCTTGATTCATACATGATATTTGTTTCTTTGAATCATTGTCTGATCTTCTCTGTCCTGAGTAGGAGGGGGAGGGGTGTCCTTGGTTAGGGAAATCTTGTTCACCCTTCCTCAGGCACAGATAGAGGGAAGCCACTGCCAGCACTGCCCTGCTTTCTGCCGCTGGTTCAGGCGATGCCATGACAAGACATGTGGATGGATGCGCTCCCTGGCACCCAGCAGGGAGTGACATCTCGCTGTCCCTGGCTGTCCAGGCAGGTTGGTGTGGCTGGGGAGAGGTTCTTGCATCTTCCATTGTGGCTCAGGGGAGCCCGCCTGGCTGGCCTGGAGAGCAAACCCCCAAACACAAGTGCGTTGCATGTTCTGCGAAGGTCGCTCTGTGGTAGCAGTGAGTCCCCATGAGAGAAAGGACTGATTCTGGTGGCAGTGGCATTTTTCTTGTGAGCAGCTGGTAGTCTTGCAAGAGGGAAATACGTCGAGGGATTTGGGCTCTTTGCTGCCCATCAGAAGTCACTGTTGAATATTGTGCACTCCTGGAAAACAGAGTGACCATACAACAGTTTTCCATCACCTTGGTTTGTGTTTACGTCCTTGTATGTGAAACAAGAGTCATGAGGTGCCTTTTTTTTTTCCTTTTAGTTATCTCGCTGAATGTGTGTCCTCGCTTCTGAGAAAGGAGCAGTCTCCCAAAGTTAAGCCCCCAGGCATTCTGCAGGATGCAGCTGTTGGAAGTGGAAGTGTTATTTGGCAACTAACTCCTAATCAGTTATTGTATAGTATTGTTCAGTGCTGTTTGAAGTGCAGAGGCATAGTATATTTGAATTGCTGGCTGTGCTGAAAATAGTGACTTGGCTGCTGTAATGTCAGGCTTAACTGTTTGAGTCCAGCAGCTTCTTGGAGAAACTTCCTCTACATCCAAAATTAATATGCAAGAAAAACTTTGTTCACTCGTAACATCAGTCTGGATTGTGAGCTGAAAAAGCAATGAGTTACATTTTTGTTTATTCTCATGCAGCTGTAACTGCTGCTGAACAATTTTGCTCCTTCCTTAGTCGATTCTGTAACTTTCTATGTTTAGCAAGTAGAAAAATTGGAATATGACATCTCTGTGTACATATTTGACTTCTACAAAACCACTTCCATTTTCAAAGTGTTTTATTTGCTGTTTTGCTGTAACCAAGGCAGAGCACTGGGAGAATTCCTAGGCTATTTTGCCACATTTTGGTCATTTTGTCAGGTCAGTGTTGTGTGCAGTGACTGAGCATCCCAGCACAGGTCTATGGTAACATTCATCCCAGACATGCTTTTTTGAACATTTGGGAAGACCTGCATTAACAGAGAAAGCCTTGAGCAGGAAGGTTTTCACTGTGCATAGCAACCCTGCAAATGGTGACCAATCTCTTGAAAGCCATAGTCACTTGCTGTGATGCTGAATTGGGATCTACTCGGATCAGTAGGAAAAACATTCCTGAGACAAAATGCAGGATCCTACCTTTCTTATAAACTTCCTAATCTTGTCAAGCACATTATGGTAGTTGAGAGATCTTGCTAATTCTCAGTTACTCCTGTCCTCTACTGTCAAAGGTCTCTTTCTCTTCAGGCTGCTTCTGAAATGGCTTGCAGCTCTTTGTGCTGTGAAACTTCTCTCTTCATACTGGGTGACATACTCTGAGGTGGGACAGAGGTGGTTTCTGCATGGGGTGGCCATGGGTGGCAAACTAAATGTTTGTTCTGTAAAGTGAAGGGAAGGTGATTATAAATACTGATTCCAGGGGTGTGGCCCTAAATAATTACCTTCCTGGTGTCTGCGTTTGTGTCTGCCATCAGAAGGTCTGCATCCATAGCACGGCTAGCTGTAAGTCATCTCTGCTATGGGTTCTCTGCTAGTAACAAACATGGTCTGCTGTAGGTTAAGAAACCTGTGTGCTGACTGAATGGCGTTCCTGGAGAAATCATGATTTGTAAAGAAATGTGTTGGAGCAATGATGAAGCCCTGCTAACACAGAGGTGATAGATATGACCAGTTCACTGTGTGCTAATACACTGCTAGATTCTAGCATCTAGCAAACTTCCTAGAAAACTTGCTTCTGCTGCTGCTTAGTGGTCAAAAATTAGTTCAGGGTAGAATTGTAAGCCATTTAAATGAGGCCCAGAGAACCTTGCTGTGTCCGTAACAAACCCTCCATCCCATCCCAGAAGAAGACTTTGGGTTGCAGTCATCAATTATTTTTCATTTATCAATCTGGTGTTCTGAAAATCTTTCTGCTATGTAACTTAAAGCATCTTTTTCAACTGTAGATGGGTATGCTCCCCAGCTTCCACTGGGGAGTAGATGGAGAAAACTGAAACTGTTGAAAATCAGGCTTCCCACTGCATCCCTGTTCTTAGGCCGTGGACTGATCATTCAAAAAATCGTAACCAGGAGCTTGAACATTGCGTAACTGTTTTAGTTCTTCCTGTCTAGAAAACTTCCCACGACTGAGGAATGAACAGCCCTCCTGCCTGACACAGAAGGCTGACTTTTAAGAATGAACAGCCTTTGAAAAAAGCTTTAAAAAAGTGTTCATCAACTACCTGTAGTGAGATGGGTGTTGGCCTCTTCTCCCATGTAACTGGTGATAGGACGAGAGGTAACAGTCTCAAACTGCGCCAGGAGAGACTCAGGTGGTATGTTAGGGAAAACTTCTTCTCTGAGAGAGTGGTCAGGCATTGCAACAGGCTGCCCAGGGAGGTGGTGGAGTCTCCATCCCTGGAGGTGTTCAAGAAACGTGCAGATGTGGCACTTAGGGACATGGTTTAGTGGGCATGGTGGTGATAGGCTGGCGGTTGGACTAGGTGATCTTAGAGGTCTTCCCAACTGTAATGGTTCTGTGATTCTTATGAAGATAGACTTGTGGCTCACCCTGAGCCTTTTGAGAGGTAACATGTTGAGCTTCAGTGCCTTTTTTGCCTTCTCTGTTTCATAAACCTCCAGATTTTCTTCTGATGCTGGACACAAGCCACATGACAGCGTAAAATAAAGTTAATAGACAGCTCAGGAGAGCATGTTTAGGATATCTTCCCTTTCTTCTTTTGAAATGTCAAATGACACTGACAGAAAATTTGCCTTTCTTAATTAACAGAATCAGAACTCTTGCTTTTTTTTTTTTTTTTTTTTTTTTTAAACCATTCTGTCTTTTAGTATCCATCATGGAAGAGTCCACTGTACGGAAACAGTGTCAAAATGCTAACTTCTGGAGGGTTAAATAATCTTATGATATATAATATGTCACATAGGCCATAAGTAGCTAAGACACCTGTTCTCCTCACAGTGCGAAAATGGCACCTTCAGCAGAGCAGGGCTTTCAGCCATGCTGCCAAGTCAGATCATTACCAAGTCCAGACCTCTTTGTGCCAGTTACTGGAATGGTGTTGTAACTCCTTGCAGTGTTTGAAAGTCCTGTGCACGCCATAACTGAAATCACAGCGCAAGCTGGCGTGTCTGTGGTGTGTGGTGGGACAACGCACTCCTGGCTGGCCAACAGCGTGCACTGTCCTTTTTTTTATTCCTTTCTCCAAGGGAACAGTTAGATATGATAGTTGGAGAAACAAGCAATAGAAGGAATAAGCAAGGAATCCAAAGAAGGAATAGAAGTTATCTATGACGGGTTATTTAATGGTAATATTTATTGTGAGTTAAAGTGGGCAGAATTAAGATTGCTCTCCAGGATGCTTTCTCTCTGTTTATTATTATTATTATTATTATTATTATTATTATTACTGCTTAAGTGTCTTCTAAACTTGTCCTCTTTGGAAGCTGTGCCCCTCCCTGTTTTGCCTGATGAGTGGTAATTTCACACTTACCCTTATTTATTTAAAGCCATGGTAACCACCATACTGAAATGTCATCAAGAATGGTCCAGATCTGAATGCTGGCTGGTGATGCAAAGGTCTGCTCTCTAATAAAATGAGACTCATGAAGGACGAGTTCCAAAAGGCAGCTACGCCCAAGCTTCAAGCATTTGCTCTGATTTCAAGGCTTTCCCATGTGGTGTTGCTCAATATGTAGCAAAACAAGTTCTTGCGAGTCCCTTGAGCATTGCTCTCTATGTAACAGATTAGGTACTCGCACTTCATTAATTTTCTTCTCCTTTCCGCTTCCACCTTTCCTTCCCCCTCCCCCCCTTCCCCCCAAAAAAAGAACAAAAGACAAGCAGATCTTGGAGAAATTTTTCCACTTATTGCAGTGTGCTATTTACTGATTTTAGAGGCACAGCGCAGTTGTGGCACTGTGTTCAATGTAAATGCTTATTTACACCAGTAATTTTGCTTTGGTTGCGGTGGGGGACAAAGAGAAGGGAATAAGTGTTGCAACATAGTATTGCGCAATTCCTGGCGTTCAAACTGAACACGATGAGCAAGTCTGCTTAGGCCTCTCACCCACCAAAATCTGGCCACTGATTCTTACCACACCCACTCTTCTAAGTGAGGATTGGGTCTACAGGCTTTTTAAGGTCAAAAGGAGAGAAGAGGCCTTAAGAGAAGGCAGTCGAAGAGCTGTTCTGCTGTGAAAGCGAAGAGTGGGCCTGCAGTTCCTTAAAACACGTTCATCAGTTAGACTACCTCTAGTTTATGCTATCTGACTGTGAACCTTAGGATCCCTGTGTTGGTTCTTGCCAGCAAAGACAGCTGGATCTCTGTTTCTGAGCAAGTCTTGTCGGCAAAGTAGCGCTTCAGGTTCCTTATTTCTCAGTTGGTGGAGTTGAAGGGCATTCTTCCAGGACAGTTTCTCTTTTTTGGAGCTGCTCATCTGAGGCTTGCATCTTGCTTCTGCAATTTCTGCCTAGATTGAAGATCCTTTTGAGGTTTAGGTGACCACATGTGTGCCCACACAGTATGGTGTTCGTGATGGCTGGCACTGTATCACTCGGAACAGATGCCCATGAGAAGGGAGCAGCTCTGGATGGGTGCAGGCTAGGGAAGCAGAAATCCATCATTCTTTGAGCAATACGACTTTCAGACCCCTTGGCTGCATCAGTTGAATAGAGACCTTCCACCAGCTAAAAATGAGAGAACTCTTGTGCAGTAGGACTCAGCTTTGGGAGCGCTCCATGCTTTCTGGTTCCTAGTTCTTGCCAAATGTCTGTGGTGTAGAAAATACTGCTGTGCAGCGCCGTGAACCTTGCAATGTTGTGTGCTGGGGTAGCTGCTGGGGCTGCTCACGTCCTGTGGTCCTCCTGTGCACGATCAACATACCCAGGGGATGTCTTGAAAAGGAGAAGCAGCCCCTCCCTACTGGTTAGTCACCAGCACACCCCAGCTCTGTTTCTGTCCAAAAGGAGAAGTGTAAGCAAAATGTCACTTCCTAGAGCTGTGACGTTCAAACTGGTTCTTCCTAGGCCTTCAGGCATGGCACTGAAACTTACTTGTTCAGGATAGCTGTTCAAAATGAAAGGTGGAGACAGAGCAGCTCAGATTTGCCCCTGGTCTTGCAGCAGCTTTTGTGCAGATAGTGGGTGGTTGTCTGCCTGCATGCTTTTCTGGGTTCTTACAAGTTGGGTTTATGTGCACCTTCATATTCTGCCTTATTAAGTTAGCTGGCACAGGGGTACCCTTCCTGAGATACCCTTCCAAAATCTCTGCTTCATGAAGAATTTTTAAAAATTACAATATTTGAATACATGGGAAAAAAAAAAAAAAAAGCCACAAAACCCTGCTTTGAATGGATTCAGAAGTACTTCTGCTTTTTCTCTTGAATCTGATTGTTTTGGGGAATTTTTCAAACAGGTGTGCTGGCAACCATATTGCATGCAGACTGAGGCAATAAGAGTGAAACAATAATGGGTAGCTGCTAGTAGGCTGGATGTGGTCAGGAGAGGTTTATTGAGGACACCTCTGACAGCTCTTTTTCTGATGTGGTGATTACTTTTTTTTTACCTAAGTGGAAGCTACAGGGCTTAATAATATACTACAACTGAGGATTATGTCTGTTGTGTTTTTTTTTTTTTTTACATTACTTTAACAAACTGTGTAGTACTAAAATCAAAATGCTTTTTTTCTGAAACAAAGTGGACAATATTGGTTGGCAAATTGCACTTGATTAAATGTAAACATTTTCTTAATTTAGTGATGTGTTTAGGAGAATACCGTGACTTACTGAATATACAACGGTGATAACTGTGTTTACAATAACTTTCCAATTCCTACTGTTCAGCAGTAGCCAACTTGTTTAAGAATTAAAAGTAAGGCATACTGCAGCTGTCAATCTTGGAAAAATTAATGCAGTCCTGCCACCACTAAATACTGTGGGATGGATACCATGGGTTTAAATGGCAGCAGAATTGTATTCCAAGTCTCTGTCTTAAGTGCTTATGACTAAAAGGCGACTTGCCTTGTGCTCATTTATGTATTCATGTGTTTAGTATATCAGTTAGAAATCTGTTAATGGTTGATTTGTAACACTAGGACCTTTATGGGGATCACAGTGGGATTTTTGTTTGTTCATTTCTGTTTGTTTATGATCAGAGACGTAGACATTTTGGAATGTATAACATTTATCCTTGTGCTGGAATTGTTTACATGCAAAAAGGTATTTATGATTTTTTGCAAACTGCAATGTGCAATTTTGTACACGTGTTTTAAACTAAAGAGTTTATAAGGAAGATATTGTATGTACAATACTTGGACATGAGTATTATTTCTTTGATATAAATATCTAGAGGAAAATTAAAGTTGGTTTATATTCATATTTTTGGCTGTTTTATTCATTATTTCAGCTCCAGCATAATTATCATTTTGTTGGAAAATCCAAGAATCTGTTCATCTTCGTTTTTCCTGTAGTATCTTCTTATGGTGCTTAATGTGCTGATCTTTTTGACTGTGTCAGCATTTGGAAGTGCAGGGAAAGATTTCTTCTTGTAAAGATGCTACTCTTTAGGATATCTTCCCTATGTGCTAGTGCGGCTGCAACTCAGAAAGTAGGCTTTGAAAAAGAGCAGAAGCAGAGAAGAGAAAGCCCAGCTGCTGTGACATCAGATCGCAAGCCATTTGTAAGACAGCACTGCTGGACTGGGTTCAAGTTGCCTGCGTCTTGGCTTTTCTGCTTTAGCGGAGCAAGGAATGGTGACTTCAGAACAAGTTCTTACATCTGCAACAAATCTATTGAATAAGGCAGCACTTTTTTTTTCCCTTCTCGCGATCATCCTCATGCTCGTAACTACATTTTGACATATTCCCACAGGAGGGCTGCTCAGCAAGCACTGCTGCGTGCTAGAAACACCCGAAAGGTTCCACTTCAAAACTCCTCTGCTGCGGGAAGGCAGCCCCGCCTCCCAGATACGTCCTTCTCAGCCGAGGCACTCGGGGAGCGACACAGTGCCAAGCCTGAGCAGGAATGCTCGGAGGATGCCAAACTCAAGCAAAAGCCAAGAAAGCTTGGCAGTGGCTGCAGAGGTTGCGAGGCCATCCTGCACCCCGCAGTACAGCCAGATCCTGGCCAGCACTGCAGAAGTGCACAGGTCCTCTGGCACTGAAGAGATGGCCGAGTGGCCGATTTCTTGGTTTGAAGTGTGCGTATTGAAGGAATCTAGCGTGCAAAACTTGGGAGAGAAAAGGAAGCTGCGAGTTCGCTGTAATTCAAGCTGTTGTACGTACGCACTTACAGTTTATGACCACATAATCCATTTGGTATGGGATTACTGTAACTTCTAAAGTCATGCCTCCTTTGGTGCAATGGGATTTATTTAATGCTTTTTGATCTTTATGTTTTGCATGGCTACAGGCTGTATTTCACACATGCTAGCCAGACTCCTCCATACAGATTTCCGCTCCACTCTGATACAGATTTCTTCCTGAGAAAGCCCATGGCACTCTTGCCATATTCTTAATGTTTCCTAAACTAAATACAGAGGAGAGAGAGAGCAACAAAACAGCAAGAGTCTGAAGTGCTTTGATAGATGCTTGAGGGTACTGTTTCTAATTTTGGATGTCAATTTGAGCTATAGAGCACACTTAGATAGAAAAATGTTTTAAGTGTTGTATAGGAACCAAGCTATTTGTTCTCTTTAAGCTCTTAGTTTTGGCCTTGGTTGTCTTACAGAGGTGCCTTCAGTATCAGAAGTGTTCAGCAAAGAAACAGTTTTAACCGTTTGTGCTCTGTTTCCAAACAAATGTGAAGTAAAAGCTGGGTGCTTCGCATTTGTTGAATGCTAACCTGGATTACCAGGACCAATGCAGCGGACCTACCTGCAGACCACTGCTTTCATCATTTGGGCCTCTGAGATGGCCTTTTTCCCTTCACCCTCTGTCGCTAGAGGCCTTGCAAGCATGGAGCAGATGCAGCCCTTGTAAGGCTTCCAAAGACAGTGTCCTAAGCTAGTAACTCAACCCATCACCAGGTAGACTTAGGGTGCTGCCTGTCTTCTAGACCAAGTTTCTTACTCTTCAGAGTGACTCACTTCTGATGTATGCCTTGCAGGTGGAACTGGCAATTGCATCAGTTGCCAGAAGTAAGATGGCAGGTGACACACAGAAGTGGGGGCCTCTTTCAGTGATCCTGATGTGGGCTGATTGCTCCCTGGTTCACCTGCAGATGGATGAGATAACAGCCTTGGCTGCATCACTGTAATTTTCCAAAGTTTCCACCTTCTTTGGTGTGACATAGCAACATTCAAGATATGACACAGTTGTGTTGGGTTTCCCCCCACCAACGGTAAATGAGATCAGGAAGTGTAAATGGCAAGCTTTCAGCACATTTGGGCAGATGTCTCATCACCCAAGCCACCCTGACACATGTGAAATTCCTGCTTTCCTCAGTCTTACTCTCAGATGTCAGCCCAGCGCAGCCCTGACCAGGCCTTCAGTTCAGGCAGCAGCTGGATGGCAACTGCTCCCCAGTGTCGACTTGCTGCCTTCAAGCCAGGCAGGCATGAAGTCCTGCTTCCTGACAGTGCAGTTTACAAGTGCCAGCTGCAGCCTTTGGGGTGCCTCTCATGTCCTGTGGTTTGACTGCTGTGGCTAACGCACGTAATCTTCCAATGGTCGAGTTTTGGAAGGTATCTGAAAGCTCATTCATCAGAGTCACAAAGTCACAGAATATCCCGAGTGGGAAGGGGCCCTCAAGGATCATTGAGCCCCGCTCCTGGCCCCACACAGCACCACCTTAACCCTGTGTCTGAGAGCAGTGTCCAAATGCTCCTTGGCATTTTGGAGCTGTGCCCACTGCCCTGGGGAGCCTGTTCCATGCCCACCACCCCCTGGGACAGAACCTTTTCCCAACCCCCAGCCTGACCCTCCCCTGACACAGCTCCATGCCGTGCCCTTGGGTTCTGTCGCTGTCCCCAGAGAGCAGAGCTCAGCCCCTGCCCCTCCACTCCCCTGTGAGGGAGCTGTAGGCCACCGTGAGGCCTCCCCTCAGCCTCCTCTGCTCTGGGCTGAACAGGCCAAGGGACCTCAGCTGCTCCTCATACATCTTGCCTTTGAGATCCTTTCCCATCCTCGCAGCCCTCCCTTGGACACACTCTAATAGTTTTATGTCCTTCTGACATTGTGGAACCAAACCCTGCCCTCAGTGCTCAAGGTGAGGCCGCAGTAGACAGAGCAGAGTGGGACAGTCCTGGCCCTCTCCTGGCTGGCGATGCTGGGCCTGGTGCACCGGGCACACTGCTGGCTCATGTTCAGGAATGAAGCAGGTCAGACCAGGAGGGGCAAGAGGAGAGAAACTAGGCAGCCAGATTGTTTAATTTCTGCCCCTTTCTTGCCGCTTTCACTAATTTATCGGTACAGCAGGTGTCAGCTGCTTGCAGAGCCATGTTGTGGTGGTAGGTGATTCCTGCTCTACTCCAGCCTAGTATGTTCTCCATGTTAAAATCACTGGTATCTCTGCTCTGAATGAGNATTGGTTGTTCTGTTTTACCAATCAAGTTGTTTTCCTTTGGGACTCAGAAGAGCAGACTCCCTGCTGGTAAGTTTCCAGTATTCTCAGTAAACACCTAGACACAAATTCACTTGATGCTGTGCAAGCCCAGTTGCTTACACACAAAGAAAAACTCTTTGCCTTCCTCTCTGCCCTTCTTCCATCCTTCCTCCATACAAAGTCTCCCCTTTGTTGCCCTTGTGTTTCTCTAACCCCAGTGCTGCATCTACTTTTTCTCCATCCTCCTCCCCAGCTCTGGGGCTGCCCTCCTTGGCATCCCCAGCTGTGTGGGATATTGCTCTGCCCCCGGGCTCTCTAGGCCCACCTCAACACTGAAACTGCATGTGGGCAGGAGCACTTGCCTCCACACTTCTACCTGTCAATTTGGGGGAAAAAAAAAAAAAAGGAAAATTTCCATTCAGTGAACTAGCAAACTTACTGACAGTTGCATTACAGAGGAGAAGCACTGCACATCACACCAGTGCTATCAGCATGCAGGGTCAAGCGCTGCCTTGCTGTCTCATGCTGGGTAAGACCCAGGTGCAGCTGCAGCAGGAACATGCCCTAAGAGCTGGGTGGGCTTTGGAGGTTTGGCTCTCAGCTCTGATGAGCTCCTGGACCACACTTCTCACTGGGATTCGTGTTCAGCATAACTTAAGTGGGGAGAAAATGAATTAAGTTCCTAGAGAGAGAATTACACAGAAAAAGAGCAATAAATATACTGGGGGTAAAAAAAAAATGGCATGAGAAGGCTTGTAGCTATTCCATGTAGCACACATTAGAAAATCAGCAACCTCCAGATAACTACTAACACACAACAAAAGTGCCAGATTACCTCTACTGCCTTGCCACAGGGCAAGGCTCTTCAGCAGTTGCACTTGGAGATTAAGTACAGGTTGCTGGGAGTGAGCTATTCCAGTTTGTTCCCCTACTCATTGAAGGTTTCTGGGGAGAGTCTGGGTTGTATCTGCAGGTGCTGGCCAGCTGTGATGATCTCAAAACACTGAGAGCACTCCCTCTTCACTTACCCCTTCTCTTTGTCGCATTGCACCTATTTGTAGTGGCAGGTGGGCAAAATAATTTCTTGCTGACTGCTCTGAAATCTGCTTCCAGACAGCCTGACAGCATGCCCTGTGAGTAACACAGGAAAAGGAAAGGAAAAGGCCATCTCATGAAGTCACGGAGCATCTTTAACCCCCCAGTATTACCTTAGGATCACTGCGTGCCTTTCCAAAGCTGCTGGGGTCCCACTGTTCTGACAGCATCAGAGAACACTTGCCTGTGGACCACAGTTTGGGCTCCCCAACACCTGCATAGTGGCTGACAGGGAGCCTTTCACGGCTGCTTGCCCACTACTGCTTTCAGTTTCTTCAAATGAGACACGAGGTGGGTGTGACTCATTGCTGCTTTCAGGAAGCGGCTGGTGCCCAGGGCCATGCTGCTCATCATCAGCGTTCTCCCCAGCATGGCTGCAAGTCTCCAAGTGGGCTTGACGGGCTGGGTATCTCTGAGCTGTCCTTTCCTCCTCCTCACTCGCCAGTGAGGCACGCAGGAGGGTGGGATGCAGAAAGCCCACGCCCTCATAACTCGACATCTGTTCGAGCACGTCAGGGTGTGGATGGGGCAAGCGCGATACTGAAGGTACTGAAGCAAGAACCTGGGCAAACATGAGTGAGGTAGTGTCTGGGAATACAGAGCAAATATTGGCCTGCAAAGCACTTTGGCAGATAGCTGAGAGGCAGCCAGCACAGGGTGGAGAACTCTGAAGGAGACAAGGCACTGCTTGTTTGCTTGTCCATGCAGAAGACGTGAATGCAAAGCCCGGGTCACCCAGGCCTCTCAGGCAGTCACAGAAGGTGCAGGACAGGAGGGGGGGCACGTGTGCCCAAACATCTTACCAGCACTGTTCATGGTTTAAAAGCTACTAAGGTGCAGCTGTACCCCTGAGCCACTCTGCAGGCAAGGAGGTCCAAGATCATGCACCCCAGCACCTGAATAGCAGAAGAAGCTCTTGTCCATGCCCCTAGGGGATGGTTCACCCACCACCCCTGGACATCACCTCCCTGCAATGGCTGCTGGAGCTAGGAAGGGGGCTAGGAAGGGCCCTGCTCCACACCCTTCTCCTCACACCTGGCCAGCAGAGATCTGCTCCCGCCAGCCACGCTGGGGGTACCCAGGAATGGTGGCTTCCTCCTGCCTTCGGGGAGCACCAGGCCAGGTGCAGGACCCACATTTGGGGGAGGAGAGGCTGTTGGTGCTGTGGGGACAAGGGCTGCTACCTCAGCCAAGTGGTGCTTCCAACAGGGTAGTGCAAGGGACCACTGGAGCTCTGTCTCTCTTGCTTCATGTTCAGATGCTGCCCAAAGCCTGTTATAAGATGGAAATAGAGGAAAGCACCGGTCCAAGCTTAATGGGACCATGGAGCCATTTGATGACGCTCTCTAGCAGATAGCAGTAGGCACTTCAGAAAAAAATATGGCAAGATAAAATATCTTCTCTCTGCATCCCCTCCCCATGGCTTTCAATGAGCATTTGGAACTTCTGGAGGAAGAGATTGCTCTGGGACTTCATGTTTAATAATTCCCATGGAAATGCCACAGATTTGTTTAGAAGCTTCTAGAAACTGCACACACTCTTAACTTCATCAGCAAGAAGTTAATTGTGCACCCTGTGGAACAGTCCATCCTTCTGCTGAATTTCAGACCTATTCTCTGCTAACGTCATGAGGTAACCGCACGCCTCGTGTGGTGAGAAGCATGGAACAGTGGCTCCCTGATCATATTTTCCATTCTAGCCCTGGTTTCATAGATCCCCTCTGCTCTGCAGGTTAAGAGCCTTACTGTTTTTGCTGCTTGCTCGTACAGAGCAATTCCAGATGTCCTGCTCCTCAGAGTCCTTCCTGGTTCCACTACACCCATTTCTGGGTGGGGACACCAGAGGCACAGACAACTCACAGTGCAGACACACCAGGGAATTATGCTAACAGTTTTATTTTTGGTTCTTCATTCCATTCCTTGTAATTCTTAACCCTTGACTTCCTCTCCTGACACTCCCTGAGCATACCAAGCTATTCATGGCACCTCCTGGGTCTCTTCCTGAGTGGTGGCAGGCTTGGGGTCTGTCAATATGCAGCCATGGCAAGGGCTGCTTTTGCCCTGTTCAACTATTCTGTATTCATCAAAGCTGGGTTCCATCTGTCACTTCATTGTCCACTTACTCTGACAATGAGGGAGCCTTGTGATGTCGTCAGGTAAAAAGACAGCTTGCTAGACTCCTGGCTGCCAAGTAAACCTGGAAAGTGTAAGTAAGAGAGCAAGGTATCTGAGTCTGCAAAGAGTCTGAAACAAGAGCATAAAGGTATAGATTGTTCTGTCCCAAACATAGCTGCTGCTGCAACATGTCAAAAATATCCAACAAACCAACCAAAAAAAAAAAAAAAAAAAGACCAGAAGGAAGGACTGGTTTGCAGAGATCTACTCCATCAACTCTTGCCAGAGTTGTTTTCCTCTGAGGGCAGCCTTTGGAGCAGGAAATGCCTTTGGAAAATCTAGGGCTGCTCCTGGACTGCACTTCAGTACCCAATGTTGTTTCTGGAGAAATGCTGACTTTCCCCACAGCAGATGGAGCACTCATGTGACACTCTGTACACTATGTATCATCTATTTACATCTCTTTTTACATTAGCAACAGATGGCTTGGAATCTATTCTATTTTTTTTTTTAATTAAGTGGAAAATATATCTCAAAGTTCACACATTTTCTGGAATCTATGGGGTTTACTTGTACAGCACCAATGCTGAGGTCTGCACCAAAAGGACCTCCCTCACCCTTCCCCTCACTTCTGTGAAGAGGTCTCACACTAACAATGCAGGGAGAAGGGACTGTAGTAAGCAAGCAGAAACTTGCAAGGGGGACAGGAAGAGGCAGCACTGAAGCAAGAAAGATGAATGTGAGTAGAAACAGACCTATGGGCAATAATAGGAGGGCAGGAGAAGATGAGGAGCAGTAGTGCTGACAAACGCTATGCTCAAAAGCTGATCTGACTCATATCCTACGAAAGCATGAGAGTACTTTATAAATACAAAATTTAACAAAGCATGAGTTCAACAGCTGCTTTCTTCTTGTTCCTCTTTTAACATATGGGGCAATATCAAATTTTCTCTGGAAAAAAAATGAGGCTGCAGGGGGTGGAGGGGGGGTTATTGTAAACCAGGACTTCCACACACTCATGTGGCTCCCAAAGCAGAGGGCGTAAAACAAGTCGCCAGCTTGGTTTGACCTTGCAGTGCTCTTGCTGTCAGATGAAGAAAGAGGAGCTATGCATTACATACCAAGAGCAGCCGAGGTACTGAATTATCTTTCTTAGACTACATTTGCCTGGAAAGCAAAAGGTCTTTGAGCAGCTAGGGGTAAAAATACTCACCAAAGTTGCGAGACACAAACATTATCTGGGCAGTTTGATCTAGTGATCTAGTGAGCTAGTGGCTGGCAGCCCTGTCCACGGCAGGGGTGTTGGAACTAGATGGTCTTTGAGGTCCCTTCCAACCCAAGGCATTCTATGGTTCTATGATTATCCTTGTGCACGAAGTCAGGCCATGCTCATAGACAACGTGCAAGGCTGCTGCCATCTGTTGGGAGGTGGCTGGGGCTTGGCGTGACAGGGCTGTTGGGATACAAGGGGTTTAACTTGCATCCTCATTGCAAAGAACCGTGTCCAATGGAAAGAAGCTCTCTGTGGGGTGACACACCTGCCCACAATCTCAGCAGGGCTGTAGTACTGCAGCTATGCAAGTATCTGCTCTGCCTTGTGGTGGTAGGCTAACAGGAATGAGTACAGAGTGCAGTTTTGGGTGGAAAACATTTTTTCTATCATGACAGTCCCTATGAAACATCTCTCAAGGGAAGGGGCATGCAGGCAATGCCAAGATCTGCTGATAAAGATCTGGGCAAAGGCTGCACGACCTTTCAGTGGCCAACAGACCGGTGGTGTGCTGCATTTATAAAACAACTAGGTCCCATGGGCATGTGCGTCTTCCTGCTGAGGTGCTGCTCTATTTTGACCCATGGACCTTCGCTGCGGAAAGTCAGATGATGCGCCTACTGTTTCTTGCTTGGTGTTTCTTAGCAAGCAAACATGGTATGGTGGGTGGATGCAAAGCTGGTTTACATTTTTACTCTAGTTTTACTCCTCTGTAAATCCTACTCAGTAATGACTAATCCACAAGTTGATTCCCCTTTCCCATTTGGATTATTTTATTTTCACTAGATTTTGGTATTTAATAGAATTTAACCATTTAGGGTCTATCTCTTACGATTCTTCGAGTGCTACAAGGCTGGCTCTAGGGCAGTACCCCAGTACTGCTTGTGTGTAGCAGTGAATCTCAAGACTGTGATAAAGGTAAAGATGATGGAAATAATGACACAAATCCTCCAAAAAAAAAAAAAAATACTTTAAGGAAAATGCACAGAAAAAGCAGATTGCAAAAGAAACTATGGCAAATGCCTCCAAGAAGTCAGCCAAATAACCAAGACTAGAGGAGCCCACCCATCCTGGGTCTATTTGTGAATGTTCCTATAATGGTAGGGGCAGCTTGGGCCCTGCAGCCTCTGCTTACCAGCTGTCATCATTTCCAGGAAGTGTTACCAGGACTAATTGCACTGGATCAAAGCCAGGAGGACACAAGTAAGCGAAAGCCATGCTACTTTGTGAAGAGTTACGCAACTAATTCCTGCTGGGCTTAGGTCAGTCTGCAGCAGCTTGAAGAAAGGCAGTAACTCCCCTGGGTACTGCAGGACATGTCCCAGGAACGCAGGGTGCCCTGAGAGGCCAGATGGGCCTCAGAAAGGCTGGAAAGCTCTGCAGACCCATCAAGGAGCACAAGAAGACCCACCCTCCTAACAACCTCACCAGCTCGCAGAGATTCTGGGCCAGGCCACACAAATAACTCAGCCCCGGCCCCAGGGATCAGCTTGTCTCTCCATCACAAGGTGAAGCATCTCTGCCAGCACTAAGGGTGCAGTGGGGCTGGTCTTGCTGAGCTGTGGATCCCCTCCATCCACTCACCAACACTGACACCCATTACCTAGCTTTGTTTTTTTGTTGTTTCATAGTCCTCATGGGGCCTCACAGGTCTCTGCTAGGATCTGATCTCCCCACCCTTTTCAAGCGAGCATATCCTATCCAGGGCTGTTCTTTCAGGCATTTTGTGGTGGGCTGGTGTACTCCTGCCTCTCCGCCCCCTCCAACAGGTAAGGTTCTGCCTGCTTCCTTGTCCTGTCCCTTGGCAATGAAACTCCTGTGGTGCAACCTCCTGTATTATGAGGAAGTGTTTCAGCTATTCCCTGTGTCCTTCTGCCCCCAACTCTGTCGTAGCACCTGCAATGCCCCTAGTGAGTCAGTGAGAGGCTCAGTGTAGTACCGCAGCTCATGATGGAGCACAAGGTAGAAAGGGAAAGTTCTCCTGCTTTGGGGCCCACATGGCTACTTCTGCAGGTGGTCTAACAATTAAACTTACTGCTGTCGATCACCTTTTTCTTCTGAGTAAAATGAAGTAAATCAACAGCAAAGATCTGAATCCAAGAAAGGGTTTTCCTGGCAGGCAGGACGGGCAGTTCATGGGATTTCCAGAGAAGCAGATTTGGTGACACCATGTTGACAGTCCTTGTGGTTTTAATCTAATCTTGTGTCTTATACGTGGGCTTTTTTCTTTCTTTCTTTCTGGGGCGCTTATAGTTGCAATATGATTACTGAGTTCTCCTCCTTTCTTTTTCATACTGAGCAATTCTTTTTCTTGTGGGAGCTGTGAACAAAACCACGAGAACCCTGGGGCCTCAAAATACCTATATGTAAATAAAGGTTAACACCACAGAGATTATTTTCAAAGCAATGCCTTGCTTTTCTTCAAGAAAGGACTTGCACTCTACAACCTCACCGACAGAGGAAAGCAGTCTCTCCAGACATGACTGAAACTGTATGCAACATCTCCTCAGTACATGGGCACTTCTCCAGCCTCCCAGGCACATATACAGCCCTGGCTAACTTCAGGTCCACTTTGGTGCTGTGCTTCTTCTGGTGTTTTCTTGCAGTAGTCAAACCAGGAGCATTGCTGAGAAGCATAAAGCAAAAAGCAGCTGGACTTCAGGTCCTTCATCCTTCCTGGGGAAAGGCAGCAGATCAAGGATGCACAACTCCCTGAGTGGGGAGGAGACAGAAGACAGGGCTGTCTTGAACTGTCTTCTTCAAGTTGCTACACTTCAGTTTTTAACCAGACGCATTTCTCACCTTCCTAAATGTTGCATGGCCTGTAAGTTGAGAGGTAGGCTGGAAGGGACATTCAAGGGTAAGGTGCTAACTATTGTGAGGTAGGAGCAAGTGATTCATCAAAATTTGCTTTGAGGTATTTACTGTGCACCAAAATAAGAAAGTGGGAGGGGAACAATATAAAAACCTGTAAGGAAGAGAGAAATGAGACTAGAGCATCTTCAGGTTTGTTTATTGGACTCAGAAGACCACAGAGGGGATGAAAACTTCAGCTTGACTTAAACTAGCTCTCTGATGAGGCATATTTTAATAGCTAGTTTGAGTCAACCTGCATTATACAGAATCCCATGAGCTTCTGTGATGAGACCAGGCATGAAGGCAACAGCATCAGGTAACACAGCTGCTGGCACCCAGGTACCAAAACAGTGAAGAAGGCAATAAAGATGTGAGTGTGATCTTGTGCTTAGAGAGCAAGAACATGCCCCAAGGGACAATGGGAGGTCTGTCTCTCAGAAAAGTGTTTTACCATAGGTTCCTGTGCTGTGTAAAATGTGGTACAGGTTATTTTCTGGTTTTGCTACCTTCCTGTCTTGATATTAGAAAAATTAAGTTTCCAGAATGAAGGCAGAAACAGGGAGGAAGGAGAAATATATTCTTGACTATGAAGAATAACATATGCTAGTGTGAGGCTGAACAGCTTTCCATGTAGCATATTCTGGCCAATTTATTAGTAACACCTGATATACCCATGGTTCCTCATTAGTTACCTGCCAACAATGAGCAATTTACTTACTATTATCAATTGTGTTCCGTTCCCCTCTCCTTCTCTCCCACCAGTTAATCTGTTAGTCATATCTTCTTGGAAAACATGGAACAAGCAATACATTTTGTGTAATAAAATGGAATATTATTGTAAATAGTCATTAAGGTGTCTTGAAATAAGGTGGAGCCCTATCATTAACTCAGATTTTAGGTACTGCTATTTAGCAAAACTCCCAGAAGAGAGGTACACTGGTCACATCTGCTGGCTGATGTATACAGGTAATGTTTATTAGATACCCAGGGGAGGCTTGGTCAGATCAGGAATCCCCTAGTCTCACGTATAGGAGGCACAGAACCAGCTGCCTTGAAAGCAGACATCTTCTCACTCATCTAGCCCTTTCCAAGGATGGACTAATGGTACAGGAGGCAGTCCTGCCAGTTGTTAATCTGCCATTAGAAGGCCCCCAGCAGAGATTCCACTGTTGTCCCTGACAATATCCTCTGCTGTGAACTTTAGCAAGTTTCTTCTAATCTAAGCCTCATTTGCTACATTTTTTAAAAAAATGTAGCTAAGTTTGATAGACTCTTCTATGGATGTTGAAATGACAAACATGCAAGGCAATGTGGAACAGAGCAGGGGCATACAGACTGAATCCAGGCTGTAGTATAGAAAGCTCAACTCCAGCCTTCTGCATGTTTCATTTTGCAACACTAATACTCATTTTATTATTTATATTGATTCCTCACCCTTTGAAAAATCAAAACTCTGCCTTATGAGAAGAATCTCTACTTATGCCGGTGTCTCATACTGTACTAGTCATGTGGGAGTGAGTACCCCCTGTAGCCCTACCTCTGCTCTGCAGGTCCCTGGGCTGAGGAAACAAGGGATGGAATGAAACTCAGCATCTTCCTGCCCAGGTCAAAATCCCAGTGCATGCAACAGGGGAGAGAGCAACCCGCTAGGACACTACTCAAAGAAAAGGGGACGGATGACAGTGTGACTTAGCACTCTGTCACCTAAGAATGGATGCCTGTGTGGTTTCCAGCGCAGGTGACTAACAGGCAGTTGTCTGGCTGGTTGGCAGTTGGAAGCAGAAAACCTACCTACAACTGCAACTGTATTACAGACCTGAAGTAGTCATTGACTCCAGCAGCATCTCTTGTGTTCAGCTGAGCTGCTCACTGCAAACGCAGCAGCCAAAATGGCAAGTGTGTACCATGAAACTTGCAATCTTATTTAATAGCACCTTATATATATACATATATATTTTCCATAAACACTGTTTCCATGACCATGAAACTGTGTACCAAAGCAAGTTAAAAAGTTTAACACAGGGTGTACCCTCAAGAAGTTTGCGGGTGACACAAAACTGGGGAGGGTGGCAGATACACCAGGTGGTTGTACTGTCACCCAGATGGACCGGAACAGTCTGGATAAATGGCTGTGGCTCCCACGACTGGAGCATAGGAACAGATGGTTACAAACTCTTTAGGAAAGACAGGCAGGGGAGAAGGGGAGGGCGTGTTGCCCTTTGTGTCAATGACCAGATGGAGTCCATGGAGCTCCACCTGGGGATGGATGCGGAGCTGCCAGAGTGCTTATGGGTCTGGTTAAAGGGAAGGCAGGGAGAGGGGACCTCATCGTGGGGGTCTGCTAGAGGCCCCCTGACCAGGATGACTGAGTGGATGAGGCCCTCCACAGACAGACAGGAGAAGCTTCACATTCACAAACCATCAAGGGGGTCTTCAACCACCCTGATATCTGTTGGGAGGACAACACAGCAGGGCACCAGCAGTCAAAGAGGTGCCTGGATGGCCCTGATGACAACTTCCTCTTTCAAGTGACCGAGGAACCCACAAGGAAAGGTGCTATGCTGGACCTTGTCCTCACCAACAAGGAGGGGCTGGTGAGTAATGTGAAGCTCAAGGGCAGCCTTGGCTGCAGTGATCATGAAAATGTAGAGTTCTGGACTTCAAGAGGATGGACTTTGGCCTCTTTGGGGGTCTGCTTGGCAGAGTGTCTGGGAAGAAGGGCCCAGGAGAGCTGGTCAATATTCAAGGACC
>VXAV01005325.1:67464-80978 GCA_013399715.1 Alectura lathami
GAATAAGGAAAAAAAAAAAAAAAAGAAAAAAAAAAAGAAAAAAGAAAATAAAGCTTCTATTTCATATTAAATCCTTCTGGATATATGACAGACAATCTTCAAAGCAGAGTTTGGATAAGGTTTCCTCTGACTTATCCTAAGCTTCTTTGATTTATCTGAACTTTTGGAGGTCCAGTCCCTCCTACTGATTTTACTATTCCTATTTGGCACACTTTGCTGTAGGAGGCACAAGTTATGAGACTGTAGAACTGTATAAGTACTCCCTGTGGGCTGGTAACCAGGTGAAATCATACTCTTGTTCCTTGTCTTAGTCTGACAACTCTAACAGGAATCTTGGTTCTCAGCCTACTCTGATATCCCTTTATGTGACAGAAAACTCAGTGCACTGCAAGTTGGACTAACTAGCTTCCATTCTATCTTTACTATCTGCATTTCATACTATGGACGTTTATTACGAATAACATGCCAGTCAAAATAACTGTCTTTTAAAAAGATGGCCAAAAACCAAAGTCATTAGCCATAACCAAACAGAAGGAGCGCCCAGGAGTCTGCTTACTGTAAAGGTAGAACAATTGGAAGTCTGCCAAAAGGCGACAATAGTTCTGAGAGGAACATAAGGGCTGAAAACACCAAGTACTAGTATGTTTCTCAGATAAGTGGTATAAAAGAGGGAGGGAGATCTGTGGACTAGAATCCTACTAGAATAAAAATACTGACATATCTTTACTCTGCATGTTAATTCGGTCTCCTGATACCATTCTCTCCTTCTTCCTCACCACAAATGGTTAGAGACATATCCAGGACGTCATGGCTATTTCTGAACTTCACACAATCTCAGCAACTGGTAAAAGTCATGAGTTATACAAACGTGTACGATGAATCAATCACTTAAATCGTCTCACATTTTAGAAGCCTCAAGGTTCTTAACATTTGTGGAAAGGAAACGAATAAAATTTAAACTAGTCCAAACAGAAATAACTGCTGAGTTTCATTACAACTTATTCTGCCTCTGTTTCTTTTTCCTGCAACTCCAGGAGTTTAAGCTAACCAAAGCTGGCTGCACACATGAATCAGGATAATTAATTTTGATTTTGATGGAAAATTCCCTAGGCAGCTCTAATATTAAATAATATAGAGTATAATATAATCACAGCATCCAATAAACCTCATTATATCAGTTTTAAAAAAGAAATGCAGTGTCCACATCTTAATTAAAAATGGGGACGGCCAAACTCCAGGTAGACCAGAAAAAGATATCTTTAAGTCTGAAAATTGTTCTGATAAGAACTAGATTACATTCTTTAAGTACTTACAATAGAGTGCCAAAACATTTCAAGATGGACAGGTCTGGTAAGATTACTGTACAGATTCAGAAAGTTCTTAAACTCGATATTTTACACTTCCAGATGACTGTTTGACAATCATGGCTTAGCATCAAAAGTATGAGGAACTTTACTAATAAAAATAGTGTAGGAGCTGAAACTACAAAATTGTTTCATATTTTTTCAGACTGGAACATCTCCTGTACGAGGAAAGGCTGAGGGAATTGGGGGTCTTCAGCCTGGAGAAGAGGAGACCCAGAGTGGATCTAATCAATGTATACAAATATCTGAAATGCGGGAGCCAAATGGACGAAGCTGGGCTCTCTTCAGTGCTGCCCAGCAACAGGATGAGGGGCAATGTGCAAAAACTGGAACACAGGAGGTTCCATACAAATCTAAGAAAAAACTTCTTTACTGTGAGGGTATCAGAGCACTGGAACAGGCTGCCCAGAGAGGTTGTGGAGTCTCCTTCTCTGGAGGTATTCAAAACCTGCCTAGATGCCTTCCTGTGCGATCTGCTGTAGGGAACCTGCTTTTGTGGGGGGGTTGGACTAGATGATCTCCTGAGGTCCCTTCCAACCGCTACAGTTCTGTGTGATTCTGTGTCTCTGTGAAGGTAATGTAAGTTATTACCTTAATGTAAATTATTATACTTAAGCACAACTCCTTTTAAGTGGAACTTCAATAAGATTTTTCTAAGCATTTTGAAATTTAGCTGAGCCTTTACCAATGTTCAAAATCTTAACATATGCTATTGGGAAAAAAAAATGTGCTGTTCAGTCACACTGATACCCTTCCACAAACAGTTTGAAATGCGAGTGTAACTGCCACAAGAAAACAGACTATCCTTCCCCAAGGGCAAAGAATAAAAAGCAGCATTAAAAAAAAAAAAAAAAAAAAACCCCTCATATTAGAGAGCATAAAGAACATTAATAATAGGACAAAGTTATATGATCTTCTGGAGTAGGCTGGATCCAAATCCAACTGCAACTCATTTTGCAGTGAGACTTAAATACCAGAGATGGTGGATCTTTGCTCAAGTTTTCTATCACTGTTAGTATATCAAAAAAAAAAGCCTGAGCCAAACATTATAGAGCTTCCAGACTTGTAATTCTTTTTCCCCATGCTATTTCTGTGAAAGCTCTTTGCCTCAGACCAGTTCAGCAGCTACATGTGGGAGGAGGAAGAGGGAGAAAGTGAGGCACAGGGGGACAGATGGACAGGAGAAGGGAGGGGGAGATCTATATTAAGTAAGGATAATCTTTTTAATTCTGTCGCCTTCTATTCCTAGCCTTTTCTTTACCTAAACCACAAGTTTGACAGATGATTACACCAGGGTGAGAACCTATCTTCAGAACAGTTAACAGATAACACCTTAGATCAGTACTCCTCAATCAGTTTATCGAAGATCATGTTGATTACTTCTTCACAGTAAAAAGGGAAAAATTCCCTTCATCCCAAAGCTAAGGAACCAGATTTTCCATAAACAACCTTGGCAAGCAAAAATTGTCTAAACCAATCATTGAACAAAAGGGTTCATGATCACTTGCTACATTCACAAAACAAAAAGCTGAGATTAAGGGCAGCCAACTTCCAGATGATAGCTCAGGAACTTCTCAAGGAGAAGGCAAGGCTGTTAGTAGACACCAATATCACCTTAGGTCAACAGAAACATAAGAATTACTTATTTTTAAATAAATTGACCTCATTTTCATCCATATGAGCTATTAAAGAACAATTTCTGAGTTTTCATATATTTTTTCTAATATTTGTAGTGGAAGAATTATTTATTGTTTGTTGTTTACTTAAGGAAAAAACAAGAAACTTTGAAATACTCTGCCATGCAATTCATTACCTCATACAGAAGTGTAATTAGCTATTTGTTGATTCCATAACAACATTGATTCCATTCTTTAACCTCTATCAATAGACACAGACACCAGATTAGAAAATTGAAATTCTGATGGAATATGTATTTTCTGTCAAGAGTTATAACCTCTGAGCAGCAACTGGCAAAGCAATAATCTTTTTCACCAACACTGAAAATAAATTCACCCAAGGACAGTAACTGGCCAACCATGAAATTGTGCACTTAAGTAGACTTCACACTGACAAAAGAAATGCCAGATGAAATTTATATAGGCCTGCTAGTGCCACATCTGCTGAGCCTTATTGTCCAGAAACTTCCTACCCAAAAAACCATTTGTAATGAAAGCAGCAGTCTAACCATTTGCTGTATCAATGTCACTTTTCAATGTCATATTGATCAAATTCTTGTTCCCTGACATTTAAATAGGAGAAATTATTCCCTTCATTCCAAACCCTTAAAAGAATGGTGGCAGCTTATATTATGTGTGAATGTCAGGAAAAAAAAAAAGTAATAAGTACCTTAGGAACTACAGTACCTTGTCAGTATTTTCAGGATTTGTGATAAAACAGAACTTACTATAAAACACTATGGTATGCAAGGCTAGATCATGAGAGAAAATGCATGGAAAAAAAGTATTTCTATGTTTGATTTAAAAACCATACTGTGTATTAATACATTTAAACCATTTGCAAATAATATTTAACAGAGAAGAAAGTATGCTGATTCAAGAAAATGTTTTTTTTTTTTTTTTTTTTAATGAAAAATGGGTATTGATGGCATTGGATTTGTTTTACAGGTTTGTAATGTCTGCTTCAGCATTTACTTGGAATGCAAATACTTTGAATACTAGAAACTCAGCATTTTTCTATCTGGTTCATCAATCTGAAATAATACCAGGAAAATCCTCAATGCTATGAAAATTACTGTTTCTTCATTCCATTTATAATAGTGGTTTCATAATATCCATAGGATTTACAGAAAGTATGGAGCGCTGCACCCTAAATTACATGCAAGCATTGGACAAAATTTTATAACACAAACATAATGCAAATAATGTATGAGAGCTTTAAGATAAAAAAGCCCCAAGCAGATCTGTTACAGGAAATAAATAACATACTGAACAAAGTCTTCTTCCTTTATCTCTCCCATCTCAACATTTAATACTTCAAGAAAGAGTCAGTTTTGCTTAAATACAATTAGTTTTCCTTAAAAACAACCTTTTCCCACCTAAGTTCAGGAGTCACACACCTAACCATCCATGCAACACTTCCGGCATTTTTCAAAACACTGAAAACAGCAGATTTAATACAGGTCTAACTGGTGGCAACTCTTCTGGGCAACTGCTGTGACAGCAGAGCTTCATGCAGCCTGAAGACTCCATTCACAGGCAGCAACCCACCATTCCTCTTACCCACCTGCCAGTAAATACATGCGTATGTTCATACACACACATGCTCATCAGCTGCTGTGGCAAGGTCACAAAAAAAGAAATCACTTCTGAAAACATGACCCACTGGACCAGATCAAGTACAAATGACTGACAAGTTCCACTCATTTAAACTGATTTTATGCCTACTTCTATCACTAGGACTCCACATATTTTAGAAATATATTTTATAAAGCCGATTTGGTGGGAATAGTTTCCAGCTCCAACATACTCAGCACAGCATCTTTCTCAGTGGAAACCTTCTTAATAGGTTGTTACCTATGTACAAAAAGAATGAAGTTAAAATCTAAGCTACAGACAATGGAAAGTGAAGGAAATGGGAAGCGACTTTTTACATTTTCATCATTGCCTAAAACAGCTCAGATCACAGCCCAGGATTAAAGATTCCTCCCAGAAAAAGACCCTGTCTTTCTGTAAACTGAGCAGGCAAAAAAAGCTGCCAAAATTGCCCTTCATGTTCTTCTTAGTTCAATAAAACACTTCGGTATTGGATTTACATGCCAAGGTTTGGAAGCAGAGAGCTCCAGGCGTGCCCTCTGTGAGCAGAGCCCAGCACTGCCCCATGCCAGACCAGAGCCAGCGGCAGCTGCTCCAAAAGGGACCCGCCTCTGGCCAGAGCTGAGCCATGAGCAACTCTGGTTGGTGCCCCTGGAGAGCAGATTTAAGGAAGGGAAAAACTGTGGCACAACAGCAGCTGGGAGAGAGGAATGAGAAAATGAGAGCAGCAGCCCTGCAGGCACCAAGGTCAGTGCAGCAGGAGGGCAGGAGGTGCTCCAGGCGTGGAGCAGAAGCTCCCTGCAGTCCAGGAGAGGCCCACGGTGGGGCAGGCTGTCCCCCTGCAGCCCATGGGCACCGTGCAGAGCAGATCTCCTATGGAGAAGCCCACGGTGCAGCAGGGGGATGTGGCCTGAAGGAGGCCACAGCCCATGGGGAGCCCCTGCAGGAGCAGGCCCCGGGCTGGAGCTGCAGCCCGTGGGGAGCAGCCCACGGTGGGGCAGGAGGTGCTTATAGTTCACTGTTAGTCCTCACTGCTCTAGTCTGTTGGTAATAAGCCATAAATTACGTTGATATCCCTTATGCTGGGGCTGTTTGCCCATGACAGTAATTAGTGAGTGATCTCTCTGTCCTTAACTCTTGAGCTTTTTTTTCCCATTGTTTTTTCTGCCCCTGCCCTTTTGAGGGGGGGGGAGTGACAGAGCAGCATGGTGGTGCTGAGCTACCTAGCAGTGTGAAAACATCACAACTTTCAATTTATAGCTTTTTAGTTCAATAAATAGAAACCATTACGATGAACTTATTTTTTTTTTTTTTTTTCCCCACAGAACCAGTTAGCATCTGACTAGGAAAGTCCAAACTACTGGCTGAAATTAGCCCCACACAGTCTACACACCTGTGCATTTTTTGTAATCCCTTGTTGTTAACTACAGATAGTGATCTCGGTCTGTGACTGCCTGGTTCCCTGATGCTACATCTGTTGAGTTCATTTTGCAGGCAAATTTTACTATGCTGTATGGGAGTAATGTGAAGCCTTTCTTCAGGTCCTGGCTGATTTTTAGGGGGGACAAGATTAGGTCTCACAGAGATGGCACTGTAATCCATCATGTGGATAATTTGGGCACCCCTTGTGCCCTTACATAGCCAAAGGTGGAGGAGTCACCATGACCTCACTCTAAGGATGCTACTAAGCAACAATCTCTGGTGGTCTTAAAAATGGCTTTCAGTATACAAATCTTCAGAGTAACTTTCAATAAACCTATTAATCATATGCCAACACCAGCAGAAAAGTATACAAACTGTTAAATTGGCTACTAGCACTTTCTCAGTAGTGCAGACAGGAGCCAGTTGGCACAGCAAGACCTAAACGGTGTACTGAAAGTTATTTTTGAAAAGTGATGTCATTATGGTTGCATTACCCTCTTCAGATGATCATAATACTGATTTCTTTTTATGGCCTCGCTCCAACATCTGTAACAGCAAAAACAATTTTCAATGACATTTTAAGCCAATCTCAAATAAGAAGAGGAAAATATTAAACTATCTGTATCAGACCAGTTGTTATACTGTTATTTTTAAGAGTTTCCATTTACACTTTCATGTAAGTGGGACACTGCAGTCAGCAAAGTGATACTGATGTAAATGAGGCCATCCAGGCAGTAAGTAGCCATTATCATTTCTGTTATTACTCACTAATAGAATGTGCAGTCTGAAAATGCAAAGATTATCTTTAGTTCTTTCTCTCGTCTCCCCTGGAACCTTCAGCAGAGTGTATTTCTCATCTTTCTCCACACGGTCTAGTGCAGTCCACCTCTGGCTGTCACAATACCGTGCCACCTCACCCCCCCCCCCAGTTTATTAAGAAAATGAACTGTCAGATTTCCAAGGAACCAATAATTCACACTACAGATCCTGCTATTTAGCGTGTGTTCACATCAAAATGTTAGCAATGAAATTTGTGGGACCAATTGGAAAAAAGAAAAACCACAAATCAAAACGAACCAAAACACACTGAACAGCCCGAAAGATCCATAACTTCAAGTAAGAATTTCAGAATTTGGGAGTAAAATATTGTTACTTGCCAAATACTTATTAAGCCAGACAATTATATTTTTATTGCTTTGGAGAGTCTTCTCTCATTCACAGTAAATATTTTCATCCAGAAAAAAAATAAAATAAATAAAATCAAACACTCTCCATTAACTTAAAGTTTAATGAGATATGTAATTCAAATAATAACTACTAATGACTATATTAAAATGAACTAGAATACTAAGTACACCAAAAACCGTATGGTAATTTATGATAAATATTCCTTTATGTTTGGATTTTATAAATTTAATCAACAGATATTGATTACTAGGAACATATATTCATGGCAGTGTTATCATCACTGTCTCACAAGGGATTTTCCCAAATTTTGTTATATGTAACATTTTTATGAAAAGGCAAGAGCTTCCATGTAACTTGCTTGCTATACCATCACAGCTTTGTTTACGTTATAGCAAGGTGTTCTTATATTCAAACTATTACAACCATTACTGTTTAGACACCCCTAGTATTCTTAATTTTTTTCCTTCCCTGAGAAGTTGAGTGGCATACATATATTTGGGTCTCTGTTTACATTCGCCAGAAAGTATACACTATTGCACACGAGATCCTATTCATTTATTTTTATATGCTGTCTTAGAAGGTCTCAGAAATTCCCTTCAGATTTGTAACTTTTTCTTTAAGCTTAACGTGGAAGTCAGTTTTGACATTTTCCTCATAATTTAACTCTCACCATGCCTCCAGAAACAACTGCCAGTTTGGCATATCAAACACTATATCCTGTACTTGACTAGATGATTAGTAAAATCACCTTCTCATTGAAGGAGGGGGAGAAGGGAAGAAAATTGTCTTTCTGATGCAATCGGACAATGAGTGAATTTTTGTTGGAACCTTCTGAATGCATCTAGTCGCTGCCAATTGATCTAGTGGAATCAGCTCCTTCCTTGTCTGAAGCTGGCAAGTTAAAATTATATTGGTGAAATCTCTAGGGCAGAGGATCTACCATGCAGCTGCTGAACACAGTCTATCAGGCCTGATGTTCTATTTAAGCTATAGTAGGGGCTGGTGTTTCAGAAAACAAACAAGGCACCTTCAAGATTTATCTGGTTTATGTCCTTGTTTATGGATGAGGATTCCTTCTGATCCCCATGCAGGCCAGCGTCTGAATCCCTGAGGCATATTATTTGATTTTCTTTACCATCTTCCCTACACAGTGCTGTGTGTTAACATTGTAGAATTAAAATGGAGGTTAATGTTCCGCTACTGGTGTGTAAGCATAAAGGGGAAGCATGAAGTGAAAGCAGAATGAGTTTACACATCATACTGAGACAGATTATACATCCTTAGACACCTTGAACAGCATTTCACTAAAAAAGCTTGAAATTCAAATTTGATACAGTGAAGCCATAATTTGCTCTAAAGCAGAAGAACATACTTGTTAAGTACCACAAACATTCTTTCATATTATAAGGAGATAAAGCAAGTCTATTTTGGTCCTTTAAATGTTGTCAGGAGAAGGCATTTTCTCTAGAAACTAATGAAACTACAGAGTATTTTGCTCTAATGCTTTTTCCCAAACCACTGTGCAGAAAGAATCTGGGATGCTGCGTTCTGTAAAATCTGCAGGAAGAAATTCTATTAACTTTGTCAGATTGAACCTTGCTGCTGGTATAACTAAGTTTCCACCCTACTCAGCCTGACTTTAATAGCAGGTCAATTTCATTAGCAGGAATCGGAAGGGCAATAAACAGATGACACCATCTCCATGGGGACACACCACTTACATCGCACCTTGCAGTGACAACCTTACTGAATCCTACCTTAGGAACACAGATACGACATTACTCACTGGCGTCTACCCCAGTACATTTTTGGGGCCTCTTTAATCCACCCAAATTCCATCACTTTCTTTCAAATTTAGAATATTTGACACAGTTAAAGAATTTTTAGAATGTTAAATTTGCTGGAATAAGCGACAAGCTGTATTAATGACAATAAAAGATACAACAGAAGAAGATTGTAGAGAATTGTGATACGGGAGATAATAGAAAAAAGCAAAAGCTTAAATGTTACATTTTACATTGTATGAAATTATATCTTAAATATTTTTTAAAAAATTAAAAAAATAGAAATTTTGTCAATGATTACCAAGTTAAGCTAGTTAAAACAGAATGGAAACATCTGGCATCAAATTCTCCTCTGTAATATCAAGGATATTGATAAAACAAAAGCCAAAACAAACACCAAAACAAATAAAAAAAGTGCAAGAGAGGACTCATTTACCATAGCCAAAGTAGTATTTTGGAAAATTGAAAAAAAAAAAAAGAAAACCAACAAGAAAAACCCCACACTTGTCATACCTTATCATTTGGGAAAGTAGCTGGAGTGAAAATACAAAAATAATGGCACAAGAAGAAGCAAAGTTGAGATTAAAATGTTCAGAACTTAGAGGGAATTCCTGATGTTCATTTTTCAGCTCAGTATGCTTGAAACTCACTACAGTTTTAGCTCCTCAGAGTACTTGCCTAAAAAAAAAAAAAAAAAAAAAAAAAAAAGAGAAATCCTGGCAAAGTAATAGCATCTGTTAGTCNAAAAAAAGTGAGGTGTTCTGAGATAACAAGCTTCTAAATTGTTTGTTTAAATCCTCAAGTACACTATCAAGCTGTATGAATTTCTGTATTAACTGCAGTGTCTCACATTCTTAAATAAAAATATATTAAATTTACCAGATGGAGACAGATTACATCCCAGATTTCTGTCACTGAATGAGTCTACATGTCTGAGAACTACAGGCTGCAGCATATTGAAAGGGGTCTTAAGTAGATTTTTCCATTCAGCCATACGATGATTATTTCAATATGAGAGAGATTTTTTGTCTCCACTCGTGATCTCTAGTTCTGAACCAAACTGGTGCTTTTTCTGCTTGCTTTTATATTTCTAATCCTGATTCTTATTACATCCGTTTTTGATTCAGCACTAGTAGCAGAGAAGAGTTCAGCATGGAAGTCTTTTCATGAAACAAAATTACGCTGCAGACTTCAGAACAGAACAGAGTCTAACCTCTGGCTGTATGCAGTCACAACACCTAATAAACTATCCTCTTCCAAGGTGTAGGCACTCAGCTATGATGCAGGAACATCAGGAACATGCAGGAAAGAATGCTAGAATTGTAGACAAAGAAAATCACACGTCATGCAGATGCTCCGTCATCGCACAACAGTACTGAAAAAACCTAATAAATATCAGGAAAGTAGAAGCTTAGTGGGAGCAAAATTGCTGTGGAATGTGTGGGGCAAAAAGAAAGGTTCCTATGAGCACATCGTCAGCAAAGCAAGACCAAGGGAAAAACAGCCTTGTTTCTAATCAAGGTGGGAGCCCTAGTGATGAAGTAAGGACACAAATAGGCTTTAGTACTGGAAATGCTCTTGCCTTAGCTTTTACAGGTGAGCTCCGCTGTCAGTACTCTTGTTCCTGCACCTAATGGCGAGAGTCTGTGGGAGTTAAGTGCTACCCACTACAGAAAAATCAGAGCAGAGAGGAGGACGGCCACTTGAGCACACTGGAAATGCACAAGCCCACAGGACTGTATGGGACCCAAGGGCACTGAGAAAATTAGCACACATTGCTTTCGGGCTGCTATGATCTCTGAAATCCTGTATCTTTGCGGCACTACTACTGCAGCCACAAAAATGTAACTTGTTTTCAAAGGAGGAGGGAATAGGTTCTTTCTTTTGGTGTTCACTCCAGGTCAAACATTTCCTGTGTCAAACCAGAGCAAGTCTTCAGTCTCTCTGGAACGTGCTTCCCACTGTCTACTGGTAGCACACAGCCCCTGGTCTTGATGGTTGCCGGAAAGCAATGCCATAATCAAAGTACTGCAGAAACCAGTGCTCACCAGTGAGGGATGGCAGCTTTTGATCTGTAAAGCAGCCCTGACCTCAGCGGTTCCTTATCACTGCCCTGCTGTGTTCAGGGGAAGACGCAGCACAGAAGGCGCTGCAACGAGAGAACAAGGTACGCATGTACACAGGGAGCCCGTGCTTTCCTAATAGGCAGAATAGAGCCCACGGAGAAGCAATACCTATTCCTTATCACATTAACAGGAAATTCCAGAAATTCTGGAAGTGTGAGGGGCTGAGGGAATAGGTAAACTCCCAATCACTTGCATTCAGAATTTCCTCAGCCTTTTAGGTACTCTCACATATGAAGTTTTGTCAAAAACTGGAGCATCCACAGCACTGACTTGCTTACTGAAATGTGAGTTCTCTTACTTATTTTCAGAGAGATGTCATATACATAATTTAGTTAACACAAAGTACTGTGTTACAGATGGGCCTGTGCTGCACATTAGGGTACTTCAGAGCTGCATAAACAGGGGAACAGTGCACTTAAGTGCGATGGGGTGGTGAGCAGAAGAATAAAATACCAAAAATAAAAAGCATCCATACTGTTGAATTATAAACAAACAGAAAGGGTTCAGAAACAGAATGCAAATAGAGAGCTGCTGCTTTAATGTAGACAAAGGAAAGTAGCTTATTAGAGAAAAAAAATGAACTTGACACCTATCCATATATAATGTGTATCACTACACTGTTTAAAGATCATAGTAATCTGTGGTATTTGATGTGTATATTCAACTATTAGCATCAGAATCTTTAACACTGCATTGTTACCATACAGTCCCATTATTATATACCGGCATTGAGACATACCTTATACTTTAAATACTGGAAATAGCATTTTGTAAGTCCTGTGTTTGTCAGGAAGGGGAAAAAGCAAACCACAGAACAAAACAGAAAAAAATCCAGATTCCTTCTGAACCTCAACAGAAGAAAGTATATTTCTGTAGGAATTCTTCAATATCTTCTGTCTCACTTGTATGCTTGAGAATCATGACAAAAGTAAAACAATATTTCATATTTTCATACTAAATAAGGATTTTTTTTTTTTCCTATCTGCCAGATTATTATACAAGTATTTCTGACAGAATGCATTGGGCGTAGTCTGTTCTTAACTGGTAGTGCATTATTTAGGATCTCAATTTCATTTCATTCTGTTTAGACAACTACAGAAATTTTATTTGATGGTTGCAATGAAAAATAAGTGTATTTTAGGTGCCAGAATCCGTTCACTTTTATTCCATGATTTTCTAGCCTGTGACAGTTTTACATTAGGTTATCAATTTCACACTTGTGACAATTCAATTTAATTAGCAAGGACTCAGATACACTTAGGTTGCCTAGGAGTAATTGTGAATAACTTTTGAATAAAGTGCAGAAAATGAATAACTGAAAAACAGGTAATTCACAAAAAGATAGAAAGATACTTTTTCTTAATAGATCTACTAATGCCATCCTGTTCTTTTTTGCTTTCATGCATCTCTATTGACTTCAGTCCTTTATTATGCATTTTGGGTCATGGAGCTCAAGTGATGTCTGTTGCCCCGCGCTTAGTTATTAACTGAATAATTATTTATTTTTTGCGTTACCTTCCTTGGTTTGTCAATCAATTAGGAATACAAGGAAAGAAAAGAAAATACACATTAAATGAAACTCAGTATTAATTCTAGTGCTAAAGAAAGGCAAGCATGCATGTGTGAAAAAGAATGATCCTAAACTTGAATTTTGACAATTTTAGTTGAAAGTCTCAAGAAAAGGCAGTGTTCTAAACATCAACATTTAAGATGAACCTAAGTTCAGTTGATCGTGCTTAGAGAAGGAGGCTAGAGCACTGTAGATCCCTTCAAATGTATCTTGTTGGATCCTGTGATTATGTTCCAGCTTGCAGACGTTATCATACTGCTCAAATTACCAGTGTCAGATCATGGAGCCCTTCCAAAGGCATATCTGTTAGTTCTACTTTTATTTCAACTTCAGTCTATAGAGATTAGGGATTTTATTTATTTTCTCCACTGATTTCTGACTTAAGTTCCATTTAGCTCATCACACGTTTACCTTGAAAAGTAGTAAGTTTGCTTTTTAAAAAAATTTTGTTTTTTGGAAAAATCAGGCTGAGCAAGATGAAAATCGTAAGCTAAATGTTACAGAGAATATTAAAAATCATATGAATTATGAATATGTTCAAAGCAAATATGAAAACCTTTAGACCAGCTGTTAACTAACATTTGAAAACCAGATTAAATGATTTTGGAAAATAATGCACCAGATGGAAGGAATATGTGTACCCATGAAATAACTTTCCTTATCTGCCCTTCTATCTTACTTTAAGACATGTATTCATCAGCAATGAAGAAAACTACTTACTGTAGCATCTTGAAATAATGTGCTATTCTTTGTGTCCTGGTCATTTTTTCCTTCCATGTAGGAACAAA
>VXAV01005325.1:95500-105929 GCA_013399715.1 Alectura lathami
TTACACCAAGGAGGTCTCTCCTATCCCTGTCCCATGGGTACAGTTGTTCTTGTCCTCCTTTCAGATAGCAGCAAGACTGAATGCTTTTCTCCAGAGGGACATGTTAAAACACACCATACTGACGAAGTCACACTGAGGTGGAGCAGTGCCTCCGCCAACACCCACAGAAAGGCCAACAGTACGTACTTGAACGATGCTACAGTCAAGTCTTGCTCCTCTTCAGCTGACTAGGGATGAAGTTCATTTGTGAAGAAATACACCACTGCTTCACTCGTTAGATTGTACCTACATTCATGAACATCTCAAGCTGAGATCAGCAGAGACTCCACATTCACATTATATCCATTCCCAGACTCTGAGTGCCTTAGTCGTTTCTTCGTAACCTTGAGTCTTTTCTGATGTAGGGCTCCTACTTGCCACCCAGTCCAATTTGGCATATAGTAGCTCTCTGCACATACATACAACAGAATTGCAGCTCACAAGGGAAGGTAAACTTACACAGATCAGTTGCTGGCACCTAGACCTATGTGCCCTATAATCCATGGCTACTTCTCTAGTATCAGATCTTCCATGCAACAGCTGTCCCTCCAGTTGCTGGTATTTAGACCCTTCATCACACACACAATAGATTACATAAAAAAAACAGTTAAGAGTAAGTTTCATTGAGAAGATAGGATAGACTGCAGTGAGCAGCTGCTGGGCTCAGGCAGCCAAATGCACTGACCTATAAATGCTTAAATGTGACTGGCGGCTTTTATCCTCTTTTCTCCATTTTCTTATGCTTACACTTCCCCAGTCTCTCCACACTTATCTACTACTGTATTTCCCTTTCTCCACCAGCATTGTGTCCACCCGACAAACCTGCTCCCAACTACTTCTTCCCTATTGGTCCGAAATTGTTGTCATCCATATTCAAAATTTTGCATTTTTGACACTTACCCAGGTCATCTCCATCTTACATGGCAATACGGACAAACTGCAGTTCTTGCAAGACTGTGGACTCAAAAAGTCCCTTAGTATCACCCTCCAGCTGTTCTCAAACCACACATACAGACATTCTTTGTAGCAGTACCTATATCAAACCTAAATCAAATTCCTACTATTATTATTATTATTTTTTTTTTTTAATGTTTCGCAATCTCACATCACATTCGGAGATTTTCTTCTTCTATTCAGTCAGCTAATCCTCAAGCCCAGGACCTAATCTTTTACCTGCGTATATTAGTTTATATACATGCACACACACACACCTACCTTAACACAAGAAGGATATCAAGCTGTTGGACCAGGTCCAGAGGAGGGCCACAAAGATGATCAGAGGGCTGGAGCACCTCCTCTATGAAGGCAGGCTGAGAGAGTTGGGGTTGTTCAGCCTGGAGAAGAGAAGGCTCCGGGGGGACCTGATAGTGGCCTTCCAGTACCTGAAGGGGGCCTACAGGAGAGCTGGGGAGGGACTCTTCAGGAGGGCATGTAGTGACAGGATGAGGGGTAATGGCCACAAACTGGAAGAGGGGAGATTTAGGCTGGATATTAGGAAGTTCTTTCCTGTGAGGGTGGTGAGACACTGGAACAGGTTACCCAGAGAGGCTGTGGATGTCCACTCCCTGGAAGTGTTCAAGGCCAGGCTGGATGGGGCTCTGAGCAATCTGGTCTATTGGGAGGTGTTGATGACCATGGCAGGGTGGTCAGAACTAGATGATCTTTATGGTCTCTTCCAACCCAAACCTTTCTATGATTCTATGAAATTCTATAAACTGCATCCAACTGACCTCCAAGGAAGTAACTAAGAACACTACCATCCTGTGACTTAGTGAACAGATTCCTTTTCACTCCCACAAGTTGCAAGATCTAGGCCTTTCCTGACAACAGTTATTCATGCCCCTGGTGGACAGAAATTACAATGGATTGCTGCAAAGAGGTTGGAAAAGTTTTGTTAGTTAAGCTCAGAGAAGCATAAAAATGAAATATAGAATACTGTATAAGACAACTGTTGGCAGGGTACTGCTGTTCTGGCCTTGGGAGTTTATTCACAAGTTGCTCATCTGATACAGAATTAGTGAGCCAATCCCAAAAAGAAGACAGAGGAAAAGCTTTGTATTTTTCATAAGGTCAGTTTCCTGTGTTCTAAAATAGGCTAAAGCCTCAAGACAATGAATGTCTGAAGTTCCTTTTATAATGTCAAAGCAGCATACTGGGACTCTAATGCAATTGTTTATTGCATTAATTTTTGATCAATATTGCTGCCAGAGTTGCAAGTCTCTGGTCTGGCACAGAAATACAGCAATAAGCCTCCTAAAATTAAGTTAAATATATTAGACAGGAAAATACTAGAAGTGGTTTAATTAGGGAAAGCAGAATGAAACTCAAGACACAAAGACAGCGATGCCTGCCATGCAAGAGCTTGCAAATAGCTACTGTTGCTGAGCATGTCCTATATTATGTTCTATAAAATATGACATCCGTTTTCTCCAAAAGAACATATCCATTAATAGATTAGTAAACTTTTACTCCATTAAAGCTCAGCGAGGTCACCTTTTGCAGTATATTGGAATATATTTGGTCTGGAGTTCAGCCATGCCAAGTGCAGGATGGCCAAATGCCTGAGTATCTATTGATTGTGCCCCTGGAATCTTTACATGAAACTGAAACCCACAAGAGGAACTCAATTTAAATCCATTCCAATGAAAGCATAACTTCTTAAACTGCAGACTCATGGGGGACTAACCTGCTAGCAAACAGCATAAAGTGGGGTAGATCACGCCTGCTTGCTGATAGGCTCATTATCCTAATACCTACTGAAAATGTTTATAATAGTTATTCTATACTCAGATAAATGTCTTCCTTCAGATTTTAGTGGATGAGTTCAGAAAAGACAAATGGGCTCCTTGTAATGTTAAAATCAAACTAGTAGCAGCCCGAAAGTTTCAAACTACCAAAAAAGCTGTGAAGATCCTCGCCAGGAGCAATAACTTCCCATGAGTCAGCTACAGATACATAGATTTCCTGAATAGAAAAACGAATGAAAAAAATCGCCCAACAAATCTCCAGCTGAATGTTCTTACAGAGTTTCTCTTGTAAAAGCTGTTCTAAAAGCCAGCAAATGTGAAATAGGGGTAAGATATGAATACACATGATACTGATGCACATATTTGGAAGAGAAATTAGGAAAAAAAGTTCATTATAAAATTCCTTTGGGACTTTGAATCTGACCTTGTATGTGAAGCTTTACCTGAAAGAATTTTTAATACAACCAAACTTACAAACCTCAAGCCAAAAGTTATAATGAAAATTCCGAGTATCCTGTACTACAGCAGCAAACACTGCTATAATCTAATTTCCCCTATGATTCAGAAATGAGTTTAATTTCTTTTTCTTAATGACATTCTACTCTGACCATTTAAAGCCTACTTATTAGAGACAATATAGCAAGATACAATAAAAAAATATCAATTAAATAGAAGTCTCATCTCTTTAACTTTTTTTTCCCCACTCTGTCCTTTTTATGAACTGACAAAATTTTCTTTCCCAATGAACCTCTTCATGTTTTGTAAAGCAGGAGTTACCTCTTCTCTAAAATAAGTCAGATTTCTTGAGGTCAAGAAACAGAGGGTGATTGTACTTTCAAATAATGAGTATGCAAATCAGGTGGAGAAGTGAGGTGAGTTGGACTTCATTCTTTCCCCCATAATTAAAACAGAAGTTAAATTAGCAAAGCTTAGCCATTATTAGCAGTGGTAGTTATTCACAGTGGTAGACGTGATTTGAAAAGTACTTTTGTTTTGAAAGCATATCCTTGCACTTTATCTTGCTAACACTTCAACAAAAAACACCAAGGCAGATTCAACTGAGTCTGTAAATTCTTGCAGAGTGGTGTCTCGCTGACCTCCTGTTCAGGTTTCACCAGAATCAGCCAGGTGGCAATGGATCATTCCTCACCTAACCTAGAAGGTTAGAATTGCTTCCTTCAACCTGCTGGCCACGCTTATTTCAACAGAGGATATGATGACCTGTTTAAAACAGTCTGCTTTTATAAGGGAAAGCAGACATGTCGTGCATAGTGCTGTACCATTTTCACTTCCCAAAGGGCAATTAAACATGGGATGCCAAGGAGGTGAGTACTATAACATGCACCTTCCCTGTCACAACCTATACAGGGCTTCAAACCTAGCCACTTCATCCAAATAGAAAGTGGAACTTCCTGAATATTTGTTATTAACTTTTATATGCCTAAAAGTATCTGAATTTTGACCCAAAGTTATGGTCGAAATTAAAAATAATTTTTCTTTTTTGAAAATTCAGCTATTAACTTACATTCTCCACAAAAAACAATTCTCAAAAGGCATGTGCAAGATGCACTACTGCACCCATGTTAGATGGAGTGATCCTGTATGCTTCTTCTTTAGAGTTGTTGGATAAAATGCTGGGCTGGGATTCTAAATTTCTGACACTAGCTAGTCTTAAGGTCACTCATTGTCTGTGCCAAGACCCCTGCTGCAGAAACATGACAGCATTTCCATCTTCCCAGAGACAGAGTTGAGCTAAAAGAATGGGCAATGAAAGGGAGCTGAGATAACATGAACTCTTCACAGCAGTAATAGTGCTGCAAGGATGGTACAGTTGCTATTACCACTTTGGCACTCATTATGCAGGCAGGTTATTCTCATTCATACCTGATAGCCCATGTCTGGGAACATAGAAGTAGCACAAAGAAAGGTTTAAGACTTACACTAGCTAGAAACATTGCCTAATTTACACCTTGGTCCAGAGGCAAGAGTAACCACATTACAGCCATCAGATCATGTTTGTTGTCACCCATCTGATCTCTCATGAGCCACAAAATTCCCTTCTTAAAACAAAAACAAACATTTTCCTGTTTCAGAAGGGGTGAAGACCAAGGAAATTTAACAGATTTCTAGTGAGAGGCCAGTATATTTTAAACAGACCATATGAAAAGTTGCATCAAAATAGGATCTTAACTTAATTGTATCACTAGGACATAGTGTAAGTGGTAAGCCAATTTCATGTTATTTTCAGTCTAGTGTTTTGTTTTGTTTTTGTTTTGTTTTTTCCTAAATAAGTTCAACTACTTATTATTTTTAGCTCCAGGGAGTCTCATAATAAGCACCATAGCTATTATTAAATGAAGTTTTAGCTTTCTCTAGCTCCTGATTTCTCCCTTTGTGAAGGTACTTGCAATTTTCATATTAGAAAACTATCAAATATTAGGCAAGACACCTGGAGGGATGCTGCACATAATCTTTCAACACAAACTACATGTGTAATACTTACCTGGGACTGTCAAGGTCTGTTCTTCCCTTACCCAGATAATTCAATCCTATAACTATGCCTGGTTCTATGAATATTATTTCACTTCTAGGCAAGGTTGTTCTTTCATTTGAGTTTAACAGAAAATCCATACCTCAAATTTGTTATACAAAACCCTGATCTTAAAATGTTCAAGACTATCAAAGAGGAAGACAAGGCAAGTTGGATGCTCATGTGCAGACGAAATAGGAAAAGGATGTGAAAGCAACAAAATTTCTCCCTGTTACCTGTGTTAACATTAACTAGAGTGCTGAAGTCACCTTGTCCAGGAGATACTTGGATCAGTAGCATCCACTACTTAAGATGAAATAAATATATAACATAATTGGTATGATACCTCCTTCAAAAGCCAAAGTGAAGTTCACCTGAGTGAAGTTCATGTCTCAATATATGCTTAATTTAACTATGGTAGGGCCATTCATATTTGCACGCTTTTACTCTGAAATGCATGCATGTACCCTGAAAAAGTCTAATCAGCACATTCAAAAGAAAAGAATTGAAAATTTCTCTATGACTTTAAAATACTAGCTAAAGTTCAATTAAAAATCTAGAGATCTCTGAATAAAAACTGACTTATGACAAACATAAACTACCTTTTTTACATACAATTTTAAGTCAGAAGATCAAAACCAGAAATGAAATGTCAATTAAAATAATTGCAGCTGAATTGCCTAGTATTGCCTTACTGTGTAGTGTATTATTTAGAAACAGGACTGAATTGGACTTCAATGCTATATTTAGTCAATGTGCATCATGAAGTAGTGTCATTGGTAATGCAGTAGAAAATTTACGTTGGAGCTGGTGCTAATAGATTTTTGGGGCTATTTTTTCCCCAAAAAAAAATTTATCCTATAGTATTCCCACCCTCAAAATAAGAAAGGAACAGTAGGAACTCTGGAAGTAATTCCTTTCAACTCTGCTATCAGTTGAATGAGTCAAATCTGCTAAGATGAAATTTTGATGATAAAGTAGCAAAATAAGGTATTTAAAATAAGGAAGTCAGGTGTCAGCATTTCTTTCTTCAGCATTTAGAGATCAAATTATTGATAAGAAAGACTCAAATCCATTCTAGCACTTAAAATATACTTTTATATAGTCTTCCAAATGCTGTTATCTAGATTATGTTACCGCAGGGTAATAACATAACGTGAGCTAGAACAAATGCATCACCTTTGGCTGTAGTTCCTTCTGGGCTTTTTGGTGATTCGCTTTGAGATCAGCATCTCCACTGTAACAAGATGGCAGCTGAGTGACTATACATACACCGTGTTTTGAGGCTCATCTTCACCTTCTCATTGCCCAGAGAGGTGGTGGATGCCCCATCTCTGGATTCATTCAAGGTCAGGCTGGACAGCGCTCTGAGCAACCTGATCCAGCTGTAGGTGTCCCTGTTCACTGCATGGGAGTTGGACTATATGACCGTTAAATATCCTTTCCAACTCCGATGATTCTATGATTCACCTCTACAGTAACCACCCATTGCTCTCAGGCAAAACACTTAACTCCACAACCTCCTTATAGAAGTACTTGAAAAGCAGTCAATACTCTAAAGGGTTTTTTTTTTTTTCATTGTTTTTTGTTTTTTTAAGCCTCAAGTCAATTTCACAGAGTGACAGAATTGTAGGGATTGGAAGGGACCTCAGGAGATCATCTAGTCCAACCCCCCCACAAAAGCAGGTTCCCTACAGCAGGTCGCACAGGAAGGCATCTAGGCAGGTTTTGAATACCTCCAGAGAAGGAGACTCCACAACCTCTCTGGGCAGCCTGTTCCAGTGCTCTGATACCCTCACAGTAAAGAAGTTTTTTCTTAGATTTGTATGGAACCTCCTGTGTTCCAGTTTTTGCACATTGCCCCTCATCCTGTTGCTGGGCACCACTGAAGAGAGCCTGGCCTCATCCGTTTGGCTCCTGAATTTCAGATATTTATATACATCGATAAGATCCCCTCTTAGTCTCCTCTTCTCCAGGATGAAGAGCCCCAGTTCTCTCAGCCTTTCCTCGTACAGGAGCTGTTGCAGTTCCCTGATCATCTTCGTTGCCCTGCTGCACTGGGCTCTCTCCAGAAGGTCCCTGTCTTTCTTGTACTGAGGAGCCCAGAGCTGAAAACAGTATTCCAGATGCAACCTCACCAAGGCAGAGTAGATCACCTCCTCCAACCTGCTGGCCACACTCTTTTTAATGCTCCCCAGGATCCCATTGGCCTTCTTGGCCACAAGGGCGCACTGCTGGCTCATGTTGTCCACCAGGACACCCAGGTCCTTCTCAGAGCCCCTTTCCAGCAGGTCAGCCCCTAGCCTGTACTGGTGCATGCAGTTGTTCCTCCCCAGGTGCAGGACTTTACACTTGCCCTTGTTGAACCTCATCAGGTTCCTCTCTGCCCAGCTCTCCAGCCTGCCCAGGTCTTGCTGAATGGCAGCACAGCCTTCCGGTCCCAGCTTTGTATCATGAGCAGACTTGCTCGGGGTGGACTCTACCCCTTCATCAAAGTCATTGATGAACATGTCAAACAAGACTGGGCCCAGCACCAACCCCTGAGGAACACAACAGTTACAGGCCTCCAGCTAGATTGCAAGCCAGAGAACACAGCCCTCTGGGCTCTGCCAGTCAGCCAGTTCTCAATCCACCTGTGTACTCATCTATCCCATAACTTCTAACCTTTGTTACAAGGATGTTGTGAGAGACAGTGTCAAAAGCCTTGCTGAAGTCAGGGTAGATAACATCCACTGCTCTTCCCTCATCTTCCCAGCTGGTGATGGCTTTGTAGAGGGCTACCAGATTGGTCAAGCATTATTTACCTCTAGTGAACTCATGCTGACTACTCCAGATAACCTTATTTTCTTCCAATTGCTTGGAGATGTTCTCAAGAATAAGTTGTTCCATCACCTTTCAGGGACAGAGGTCAGGCTGGCTGGCCTGTAGTTGCCTGGATCCTCCTTCTTGCCCTTTTTGAATACTGGGGTAGCATTGGCTATCCTCCAATCTTCAGGATCTCTCCCATTTCCAAGACCTTTCAAAGATGGTAGCAAGCGGTGTAGCTAACAATTCCACCCGCTCCTTCAGCACCTGTGGGTGCATCCCATCAGGGCCCATGGATTTATGAGGACTGATTTGGTCTAGATTCTTTCTGACACTTTCCAACTTAACCAACGGAAAGTCATCCCCTCTACAGAATCTCTGTGCTGCCTCTAGCATCTAGGATTCCCAAGGGGAAGTTCTAAGCATAAAGACTGAAAGAAAGCATTCAGTACATCTGCCTTCTCAGCATCCCCTGTTACCAGGGCACCCACCTCATCCAGCAGTGGGCCCACATTTTCTCTGGTATTTCTCTTGCTATTGATATACCTGAAAAAGCCTTTTTTGTTGTCCTTGACCTCCTTAGCCAGGAGGCCTTAGCCTTCCTGGTCGCAACCCTGGAGGTCCTGACAGAATTCCTATATTCCTTCCAGGTGGCTAGGTCCTTTTTCCACAATGCATAGGCCTTCTTCTTCCCTTTGAGTTTTTCTATGAGCTCTTTGTTTAACCAAGCAGCTCTCCTGCCACCTTTGCCTGATAATTTGGCATGTTAACCTCACTAACCTAGTCCAAAAATACTAGGCCTTAAGATACCAATGCCATTTTAACCATAGCACAGCTGCATAGCTTTTTCCCTATATAACAAAGCACACTTGAGTTACGAGTCCTGGAGTTTCAGATTTTAAAGGCAGGAATCATCCAACTTCAGAGAGCAGTTCAGGTTTCAGGAGTCACTGTAAAGATGCATGTTTAACTCTCTCCCACTGCTTTAGCTAATCAAGAAATAAGAAACGAATTAGCAGTAGCAGAGAACTCTTATCTTAAAGCCAGTGTACTGGCTCTGGTTGGGATAGAATTAGTTTTCTTCACTACGGTACTATGTTTTGGATCCGTCACTAAAACAGCATTGATAATGCACCAGTTTTGTTTTGATTTTTACTATTGCTGAGCAGTGTTCCACAGCAGCAAGACCTTTCCCCCCAACCCACTATGTTCCCCCAGCTGGTAGACTAAGGGTGCTCAAGAAACTGGTAAGGGGAACGACTGGGACAGCTGACCCAAACCGACTAGTACCATATGACTTCCATACCATGTGGCATCATGGTCAGAAATGAAAGCTCGCAGAAAGGAGGAGGATGAAGGGACATTCACAGTTACAGCATATCTTGCCACGTACACATTATGCATGCTGAGGCCCTGCCAAGAAGGGGCTGAATACATGCGTGCCAAGGGGTAGTATTAAATAAACTCTCCATTTTGCTTTGTTTGTATGCACAGCTTTGCTTCACCTATTAAACTGTTTTTACTCTCAAACCGTAAGTTTTCTTTCTTTTGTCCTTCTGACTCTCTCCCACATCCTGCTGAGTGGGAGGGAGCAAGTGATGGGGATTGGGAAGTAGCTACTGACCAGGATCAACACAGCACGGCCAGTTAAATCATTCTCTGCAGGATCCTCTCTGCAGACTGAGGCATATAATTTAAGAGCTCAGTGGGGCAAATCTTAAAGTATGAAGTGGGATGAAGTGGGAGCGAGTCCCAAGACTTCAAATTGTATTCACTTATTTTTTTTCTTGTTCACAATACTGCCACACTCTGAATGAGTGTCTTCCACACCAGACATGTTCAACTAAACACACACTGCATTTCTAGAGAGCTACAACACAGGCAAGGTTTTTTTTTTTTTTTTTTTTTTTTTAATATATTATTTCTCTAGAAAACATTAATATATACATATAAATTAACAACAAGATAAAAAAAATCTAAGTAAGGTATTGAGGAGTTCAAATGAGGTTTGCCTCTCCACTAGCTGATGTCTCAATGCAAGTTCTTGCATAGCCCACTTCTAGTTCATACTAAAGGCTTTCAAATGGACTGCCAAAATGCATGGCTCCCTACAGCTGGGAGTAAAGGCTTTATAAAGTTACGTTTTTTCTGGATGTTGACTAAAGAATGCGTATGCTCTATTACCTAATAAGACAGCATATTTCCTTACTCTCATACATCCCAATAAATCTTACTTTTTATTCATTCATTCCTTGACTATATCTATAAACATTATTTTCTCAATGCTTAATTGATTTTTATTTTTTTT
>VXAV01005325.1:111145-124345 GCA_013399715.1 Alectura lathami
TTTCCTTGTTTTCTTTTTTTTTTTTTTTCCTAGTTTCCTTGTTTTTCCTACAACTTGAAAAGCATCTGAGTACTATAAAGCGGTAGCAGAAAATAAACAGGAATTGCCATTTTGAGAGGCCGTCTCTCATGCTAAAGAGATGCCTATAACTAAGATTGGCTTTGGGGATCTAACAAATCCACAACCGTTGCTTGAAGAGGGTTTTTATTTTAGTAACACTATCTTACCTCCAAATGGATTGTATCCTATAAGCGCAATAGTTTTTGTCTGCCTACTGCTTTAAAAATAATCCTTTTCATAAGAGATTTTACCATGCAGTCTAGTTTCTTTCCATTCCCTAGCTCTTATTTTTATGCACATGCTTCAGTTATTTCTCTGGCTTTGACTAGCTTGCAAATTGAACTAAGGATTACATTTTAACTATTTCTATAGAAGCCAAGATTACAACACAACTGGACTTAATACTGAGCAAATTTGGTTCACTCCATTATCCTGAAAAATGGAAGAAACCTTTTATTTTCTACATCCAAGCTCTCATTTTCATTTACTCTCTCAGCTGGTTCTGCTCATGTTCATAGGATAGTTACCTTCCATTAGCAATTTCAAACATGTTATCTCAGTGGTTCTTCAGTTCTGTTATTTAAAAACATACTCACATACATTCCAAGTGCTATGAGAATCCACGCCCTCTTTCTCTGCAAAGATGTAAATTAGTTCAGAAGGCGGGTCAAGGAAGAAGAAATCTTGGATGCAGCTTTGGAAACAATCTTGTTTTTCCCTCAGAAGCAGGGAAGAATATTTGTCATGTTTACTTTAACTTAGATGAAGATCACCTGCACTGTCAGTACTTATTTTGTGTGTCAGTACACAGAGATGATAACAAAAGTGTTCAAAAACAGGAAAGCATTCTCCATAACAAACCTTGCAGAAACCTCCTTGAAGCAGAAGATGGAAAGGTATCATCATTCTGAGAAAAAGCCCAAAGATTTAATTCTTAAATCTGCTTTAAATCTGTTTAAGCCTACTGTATTATCTAATCAAGGGAAGATAGTAGCAGTTAACTGTGATGAACCGGAAAGCATGGGACTTGAGCATGATATAGATAGTATGGAATAAGGGGTGGATTTAGTCTTGGCATCAGCTGGGATAGAGTTAATTTTCTTCCTAGTAGGTGGTATGGTGCTGTGTTTTGGTTTTAGGATTAGAGTTACTATTGATAACACATTAATGTTTTGGCTGTTGCTGAGCAGTGCTTACCCTAAGCCAAAGATGTTTCAGCTTCTCATGCTGCCCTGCCAGTGGGGAGGCTGAGAATATGTAAGAAGATGGGAGGTGACAGCAGCAGGACCCAAACTGGCCAAAGAGATGTCCCATACCGTACAGCATCATTCTCAGCAATAAAACTGGGGGCAGTGGGCTGAGGGGGCTGCTGCTGCTTGGGGACTTGCTGGGCATGAGTTAGCAGGTGTTAAACAACTGCACTGTGCATCACTCATTCTGTATATTCTTATTTTCCATCCCTTTTCTGTTCCGTGAAACTGCCTTTATCTCAAATCACAAGTTTCACCTTGTCTGATTTTCTCTCCCATCTCACTGCAGCAGGGAGCGAGCAAACAGCTGTGTGGTGCTTAAGTGTCTGCCCAGTTAAACCACAGCACATGATTGCAGAGATGATCTGCCTTCTCTATATGGTTCAGCTCACCAAGTAGCTGAGCATACGGACCATGGAAAGAAGTTGTTTAAACAGTAGTTTGCTTTCAAAGCTTGTAGTGTGAATGTTCTACAGCTCGAAAACAAGTCAGCATTTAGGGACCACCAGAACAGTTCTGTACAGCTGTTTAAATGAGAGAGCGGACATTCTTCTTCAACACTGAGGCAGACTCTTATTTCTCATTTTCCCTAATGAATAATCCAAGCTAATAATTGACTTGATTCTTGAAATTATTTTGATAATTAATTTTCTGATTTTTAATCAATTTCCAGAAGATTTCCCGTTTCTAAGTGTGCTCACAAACCCCTGACTGCAGAATGAGGATGGAGTGCTTGAATATTCTACTCTTTCCCATTAAAAGTTTTTTCAGTTTTAAAGACTAGTTACTTTCTTTCCTTTTATCATCTTTTAAGTCATCCACTCCATATCAAAAGTTAAACTCAGAAGCTGATTTCCTAATTATAGGAAACTAAGTCTTTACTTCAACTGCTAAAGAACCAGACATTTTCCTAAATGCAAAGAACTCAAAGATCCATAGGCAGAGAACTTCAGTCCAGTTATTCTGCTACCTAAACACATTGAAAGGCCTCTTAGTTAAAGAAATATTCAAATGCAGATAGCTAAGCAGCACCAAGTCTGAAACTTCAGTCGTTTATCTCTGTAAGCTTCTATGAACATCAAACAGAAGTCTGGGGCAAAATGATTCACGAAAACTCACCCTTCACATTCATTAGACTTGAAGCTCTGTTACCTTTTAATCCAGACTTCTAGGCCAAGCTGCACATTTACTGAAGTGTCAGGAAATAAGCTGTAAAAATCTATGAGAAAGAAGAGCCATTACATTTTAGGAGCCTAGAATTGAAGCAACAATATTTTTATTGAAGAGAATATAGTTCATTTGAAACTGGTACTTTAACAATACACATTAAGAAGTGGATCATCTTTTTCCAAAAGTAACTTTCATAAAATTACTTCCAACAAGAAGTCTCCAGTTATGCAAATGCAGACATTCAGTTCCTTAAGGGAAAGGGAGGGTTTGGGAAGAAATTATATTTCGTAAATGAATTTATTTTCAGTAAGATGAGTGAAATCATTAGTTGAGCTTCATTATACTGCATACATATAAAAAACTGACTGTAAGAAATAGTCATCACATAGAAATAGGTGAAGGCTGTCATACAGGCATACATCTATAGATTTATTGTTTCAGGAGATTTGGTGCTTTTTCAGGGCCTGGATCCTCAAGCTTGTGGAGGATGCTGAAGCTCACATAGCTCTTGAATTCCTGCTCCTTGTTGCCCAGTCACATAGGCATGAATAATACTGCTAAACGAGACAGAGAAGATTAAGGGCTATTGCATGTCTCTGAGGACACAGGTGAAGAGGATAGGGGCCTGCACGATGTTCTCCTCAATCAATTCACAGAGAAGGGCTATGGCAGGAACAGATACGTTCTGTCAGTCAACACACAGCTCTGAAGCAGGCAGGGGGCTTTTACTTCAGCAAAGAGTGAACTTCAAAAAGAAGACTGCTGAGAAGGCACAGTGGTGCTGCCTGACAACATTGGGCAACGAGTAAAACAGAACAGTTTTCAAGAATGGAGTTCAGACAAATGGATAGAGGATTTTTAGGAAAAGATTAAAAAGATTACATTCAACATAAAGAAACAAAATGAATACACTAAGCTTTCCCATGGTAGTCAAACAGTATTAGTGAGAAGTCAAAAAGGGAGATGTTAATGAACAGCCGTGGTAGCTATCCAAAAAAGAGGTGGACAAAATCTTAGCTGGAAGATGTTCCAGACACATCTTGGCTCTCAAAGTAGATTTCAACCACTCTAGAATATACTGGGAAACCAATATTGCACAGAAGTCTCAGAAGGGAGTTTTCTTCATGACAGTACAGGACAGGCCAGATAGGGAGGTGCTCTGCTGCTCACAAAGGACTGGTCACAGGTGTAATAGTCACTGAAAGCTTACGCTGCAGTAGCGTCTACACCACAGAATTTAAGATCTTGAGGAAATACAGGAAACCAAGCATCAGGAAAAAAAACTGGACATCAGTGTCTGGACTTCAGCAGATCTCTCTTTATTTAGGGAACTGTTGGCAGGATGCCACAAGTTGCCCCAAGGAACTTGAGAGGTCTGATTGATCTTCAAGGGTAGTCTCCTTGAAGCACAAATATGATCAAAGAAGGCAAATGAAGTTTTGGATCAAACAATCTAAGTGCAAGAAAACAAGCAGGCATAGCAGAAACCGTCCTGGCTGGATAAAGAACCCCAACTGAGCTCAAATACAAGAAAAAAAGGCTACAAGAAGTGGATGCATTGACATTTAGTACAAATAAGAGCTCCAGAATCATTTGAAAAGGTCAAAGCTTTGCAGGAGTTGAAAATGGAAATATAAGTGAGGAGCAATAGGAAGATACCAGTACCTTGCAACAAAAGGAAAGCCAAGAAAAATTTTGGCTCTGCACTGAGTGAGGTGGGTAACCTAGTACACAACTAGGACTAGTAGCAATGTACGTGTCCCCTCTTTTGCCTCATTCTTAACTGGTAAGCTCTGGTACCAAACATTTTAGGTCCATGCTCTAGCAGAGTGTGGGGAAGAAAGGTGTGATCTGAAGAGAAATGTGTTGGGGACTCCTTGAACAGGGTGAACGCTTACAGGTCTGAAGCAGCCAACCAAATATCCAGCGGTGCAGAGTAACTGGGCTACAGTCATCATAAGGCTGTTTCATCAGCTCAGAAAGAATCAGGTGATCAGAGGAACCTCCCGCAGAATTAGAAACTATAAAAAAGAAATTAGAAAGTCTAATCTTAAATCTCCAAAAGGGCATGGAGAAGGATCAAGGAAAACTACAGGTGAGTTAGCCACATCTCTGTCCCCAAGAAAATTAACAAGAGGCCTTAAAGCCACTGAAGTTACATGAAGGACACAGAACCAGACCACACAGATCTTTCAAGCACAAATCCTGTGCCTGACTAACATTATTTTCTATTATGAGATGACTGAATGTGATAACGTAAAAGCAATTTGTGTTGCTTCCTTTGTCTTTAAGAAGATATTCAAAATGATCTCCTATACTCTCCTTGTAGCCAAACATCAGCGATATGGATTGGAGAGGCATAATACAAGACGGGGAGAAATCTTAGATCATCAGGTTCAGAGAGCAGTAGTCAATCTTTCAATATTTACCTAGCAGTCAGCATGTTTGAGCAGCATTCCTTAAACTTCGGTGCAATTTGTCGACATCCTCATCTACAACTCAGACAGTGGAATGAATTAGCCATTCAACGTTTGCAGGTGACACCAAAATGGAGAGATCAACTGGTATGCGGGAGTGCAAACCTGCCATTAACAGCAAACTCATGCTGAGTGGGTGAACAGGAACTTCATGAGCAAAGTCCTCTGCTACAGAGTATAAACTACTTATCACTCCTACATAACCACACAGTAAAGAGATGTCTAAAAGCTGAGTCAAAATAAAATTGTTGAGACTTTGAATTGAGGAAGGAAACAAGAATTTTTTAATATAGAAAAAAACTCCTTTAAACTAGAGACTACCAGGTGCAGATCAAGAGATGTCCTCATGTTAGACAGGGCCAGGTCCAGCCAGCTCCAAAACAGACTAACCACAGGACACAGCTGAACCACCAGCCACAGGTACAGCACCACAGTGATAATATACATTTAAGAAAGGGTTTAAAAAAAAAAAAAAAAAAAAAAAAAAAAAAAAAAANAAAAATGTGAATCAACTCTGTAGACACCAAGGTCAGCGAAGGAGGGTGAGTAGGTGTTGCAGGCACCAGAACATAGATTCCCTATGCAGACCTCGTAGAAAGCCTTCGTCGTTCTTCTGTAGCCCAAGGAAAATGTTGAAGTCTATATCCACACAGTAGCCTGTAGAGGGCCCCACTTTGCAGCAAATGGGAGTGACCTGACAGAAGGTGCAGCCCATGGAAAGCCTACACAGGGTGCAGGATGTCTGGCGGGAGCTGCAGCCTCTGGCGGACTAACATTGGAGCAACCTGTTCCTAAAGCACTGCACCCCCTGGGAAGGACTCATGCTGGATCAGCTCTTGAACTGTAGCCAATGGGAAGGACCTGCACTGAGGCGGACCATGAAGGACTGAACTGTATCCCGTAAGGGACCTCACACTGGAGAAGGAAAAATGTGTGAGCAAAAAGGCATAGCAGAGAGGACGTTATGGACTGACTGCAGCCCCCCATTTCCCTTCGTCCTGCACTGCCTGGTGGGAGGAGAGTAGTTGTGGTGACATAAGAGTCGTGAACGAAGGAGTGAAGTTCAGCCAGAGAAAAAGGAGAGTGGGAAGTTGTTTTCAGTTCTAGTTTGTTTCTCAGCATCATCCTCTTTAATTGGCAATAAGTTAATGTTTCCCATGATGGTAAATGGTAATTGACCTCCGTATCCTTACCTTGAGCCATGAGTTTTTTCATCTTAGTTTATCTTTGTCTTGCTGAAGAGGGGAAGAGAGCTGCTAGGTGCATCTGGCAGCCAGACAAGGTAACTCACCACAGGTTACCTTAATCTACTTCAGTTATTACTACAGCAGAATTAGGACAGCTACCTAGCAACCAAAATGCTAGAGGTTTACATATAAATTATTCACACTCAAGCTTGTCTCAAACACCTTTTAACCCCAAACCTGAAGCTAAGCCATAATGATGGCTATCACTAGCAAGCCTAGTTCACATTTGCATCTCTTTGTTTGCTCAGTACCTTCAAACATGTTCTACAATGCTGCTCATTGCTGAAGACTAGTCAAGCTGTAAGTAATAATCTTTTAAACCCATCTCCTGATTTTTGTCCTCATAGAAAAAGTACCAAATTACAGGTATTACTAAGCCTCCATAATCAAGTAGAGTGTGCATCAGTTTTCATAGTATTGTGAAAGGGAAATTACCCAGTCTTCCCACCCACATGATTTTCAGCACTTAAAATCTTCAGTTTTCCCTTCCACTTCAGCTGCTGTCACTTCCACAACCACTTCCATTAGCCAGTCACTAGTCTCCTTGCTTTAAATTCAATGTCATCATCAGACTTAAAAACAAAACAATTGTTACATTCAAACAAATTAATCTCAATCCAAAGCAACAAACTGTCAAGTCTTCACACACTTCTCACTTTGTGTTCTCCACATGACTAAGGATACCTAAAATCATATTCAGTTCTGGAATAAAAAGGCCTTGCAAAGGAGTTCTTATTCCACTGTTTCATTTTTTGTGCATGGAAAACAGGTTACGAACTCAAACAGTACATAGAAAGGAGCAAGTAAGAAGTCCAGAGGGCATGAACTTTTTGTTTAAGTGGTCTCTCACTTCTCCACAAGGACACAATTACAGGCAGGTGTCACAGGCAGGGCTGTCTCAAGCTTTACCCCAGAAATTTACTGCCAGTCCAGGTGAACCTTTGGCCAGAGGAGCTGACACTGTTTCACCCAGCACAGGACAGCCTGTGCCCTACTGGGTGCCACAGTAGCCCACTACTACTCAGCTTGTGTTGTGCTAGGGCTGTGGAGGGTAAGCCAGCTGCTGTTACCAGCATCCACAGAACTGCATTTGTAGGAGCTCTAACAGCTACTGCAAAGCATTGCATGACCCAAACTTTAAACTGAACATTTTCCGATTTTCTGTAGGGTACCAAAAGAAAAAGTAAGGTCTTAAAAATATTGAAAGTGTATACCCTCCTAAGTTACCTTTCTCCACACCGTTCAAGTCTGAATACTCTGCCAGTGTTCAGGGCTGATCAACACAAAAGCAGAAATGCCAGCTGAGACACTGTCTGCAGGCCAGGGTGTGACCATGCGCTAGTCAAGAAGAGGAGCAGAATAAGGAATTTCTTATTACTTCAAGCAGGCAAATGTTACCTCCTTTCAGACTTATTCAATCTGAATGTGTTTACATAATTAGTCAATTGATTGAAAAGAAATACCTGCACAGAAAGCCTCACCTCTGATCTCATTTGCTTTATCATGGTCAGGGATGGAGTAAAAGATGCTGCTATACTCATAGCAAAAGATGAAAGCATTTGTCACCTTTGTCTAAATAACTAGATATTTTTTATAATCAGTAATACTTATTTCTCTGAAGGACAGACTATCACCTAACAAACTATTGTTCGCAACACTGCAAGTACAGGAATGGTCTAGTTTTAAACAGTGTTTTCAGTTGCATGAAATTGTTTTCAAGGGCAGTCTTACTGTGACTACTTGTTCTGCAGAATTTAGCACTCACTCTAGATTTTCAAGGTTAGGGGATATAGATTGAGTCCAACGGTGTATTTGAGAGCACAGTTTTTCAGTTTTAACATCAATGTGGTTACAAGACTTCCATTTTCTTCTCAGAATGACAGAGGGGAAAACCAAGTCACACTGGGATAATGACAGTCAGGAGTAAGCCTGAAAACAGTCCATGCATCATGAGTATTTTCCTAGGTCATGGAAGGAAAGTGCTCTGATCAGTCAGAGTAAGCTGTGTTAGTTTTCATGGTAACAGCAGAATCTAATTTTACTATTTTCTACCTCAAATAAGTATTTATGACTGATAAGAGATAGTGGTAAAGGTGGAAGATCTGACTGAAGGGGATTGAAAAACATGTTTATACATATCTGTGATGTCATTATCATGGCTATGTAGAACACAATGACAAAGCAACAAAACCATCTTTTGGAGTAAAGACTGAGTGTAAGATTCCTGAGTTGTCAACCATGCGAGAGGACTGCTTTTCAGACACCCATATCAATCAGGAGAGTATTTCCATTTCAGAAAGCAGTTAGATACCTAAAGAAACATTAAAGAACAACTCAATTATGTGCTGTCTTTCAGAGTGAAAAACATCCAAGGATCACCACTGCAGTATTGTTTAGTGTTTTTCACTTGACTAAATATATAGTCTTAGAAACACAAAATTGTTTGAGTTGGAAGGAACCTTTAAAGGCCATGTTGCAACTCCCTTGCAGCGAGCAGGGACATCTACAGCTAGAGCAGGTCATTCTTTGATATACCCGGAGTGAGATTAAGACACAAATGAGGTCAAATGTTGTCCAACCTGTTTATTACGAATTACGGTGATGGGGAAGGGAAGGGGGGCGATAGGAAAGATAGGAAAAGACCAAGAATTACCTAAAGCAGGGTATAGTCACCACCAACAATCCAGTGGTGTCCTGTTGTGCGCTGTTCTGATGGTACAAGCAGGCCAATGCAGGAGCAAGAGTGCAGGTGCAGGCAGCAGCAGAATGGCCGGCCTCAGGCAGCAAGGTCAGGAACCAGGTGAAATAGCAGGCAACAGGCAGCAGGCCCAAGAGAAACGGCAGGTCTCAGGCAGGAGGCAGCAAACTCAGCAGAGACAAGCACGTCTCAAGACCTACAGCATTCCATCCTCAGAGAAGCCCTTTTAATCCCCTTCTTCTGCCAGCCTGGCTTTCCTGGGCACTTAGGTAAGAGTCACATGCAGCAACTGTGGGAGTGCAGATCCTCTGGGTGATTGTGTCCCTCGAGGTGTGCCCACCAGAAAGCTGCTAATCGGCCATTTGTCGGCTGCTTATCTCTGGTGGCTAATCTCTGGCCATTTCCTGCTTATCTCTGTTGCTCCTGGCCTGCAAGTCTTCAGTAAAAGATTTCTTAGGCTTCAAGACACGCCCAGACATACAACTTGTTATGAAGTCTGACTTAAATGTATGCCAAGCTCCTGAATCCACTAATTCACAATGCCATCAGTCTGGAATCAATAGTGTCAGAAATTGACAGCTAGGTGTGGAAAGTCTTTAAAGAGGATGAAGAAAACTTTAATTTGGTGTGGGTGAGAAAAAATCTGGATTGGCCTCTAAATCAGACTTCCAAAAAGCTTTGTGTGTTCATCTGATCAAATGCTCCATCACTTAGTACGGTACCTACTGCAGCAACCCTGTTTTGACTTAAGTTCATTCAGCAGAAGTATAAGTACCAGAACACTCACTGTCATTCTCAATGTAAGTAATTGTCATGATCAGTTAGATGTTATTACAGAGTCAGTCTAAAACAAGAGTAGGCAAGAACACAAGAAGAAAAAAATCCTTGTAACAGAAGTCTGACAGGGAACAAATTTAGATAAGAACAAGGAAATGGAAACCAAATGTAGCTCTCTTGTATTGTAGAAGACTCAGTTCATTCTTGAAGGAAGACTGAAAGCATGGCAGTAAGTCAGACTATTTACAAAGTCAGGTAACTTATTTAACTCATAATCAACATCTGTTCCCACTAAATAAAAAAGTAAATAATTCAGATAATCCAGAAACTGAAATTAGTCTCAGTGACCCTTTTCAGATACCAAATATACTGTTCTTGCTGCCCTTCATGTTTTCCTTCTTCCTGGTGCTAGATGTGAATCACCAACACATCCTCAGAACATTTCCCTGCTTCTGCTGAGGTCAAGGGAATTTGTTTTGAACCTCTGATCACCGTATTACTAAAAAACCTGATATCCTAGTGTAGATCAAGGTACCTACAATTACATGCTAGTTCTGACAAACTTCACCTTGTATCTCAACCTTTGCCATAGGGATTTCAAGAGTTTGCCTTTGGAATGGTGCTACAGACATGTTAGTTCTGAACTAGACACTGTGATCACACAAACTCTGTGAAAGCCTTGACTTAGTTTTCAGAGTTCTAGCAGTTTTCTGAAAGCAGGTTAGGGTCATACTTGAACAAAGACCAATCTGAGTAAGGACTCAGTTTTGTAGACTGAAATGGACACAACAGTGCTCACAGCAATAAAGATAATAAACAAGACAAGAAGTGAAATTAAGCTAATTCTTAATTTTGCCTCCACTATCTTTACAGAGCATTTGCAATCCTGAATATTGGTCAAATGATTAACAAAAATTCCTGAGGAAACATATTACAAGAGAACATTCAATTTCTACTTGTTAGTAATTATATGTCATGTATTTTAAAGAGTGTTTTAGTGTTCTTTTTCCAGCCCAGTATGATGCACAATGTACTGCAATATATTTTTCCCAATGCACCATGGTGTAATTCTCATTCAGAAGGAACGATACTTACAAAGCACAAGTTTAATCTCTCCTGAGTGAGAGGTCACTTTCATGGGAAATTCATTTCAGAACAATTTCATATCTGTGATACCCAAGAATGATCTTCCAGGATCACAGATTGAAATAGAAATCTTCATGGGAAATTATACTACCTTTCTCTTTAAGATTTAGGTCATTTATGTGTTGAAGAACTATGTTTCTGTCAGAATGTAAAGGTGTCCTAAGTGAATTGAAAAGGGCAGAATAATAAAACCATCTGAACTGGGGAATGTGTGCAACAGGAAATAATTTTAGTAGGACACAATAGAACACAAACTGAACGTTAGAAATGGAAGTATTATAACAACTTCTAAAGAAAATAAAGGTACCAGATACATATCACAACTTATCCTATTATAACAAGGGAAAATAAGGAGAAGGAAGAAAACACATATTTAGAATATAAGGTAAACATTTATATAAACACCCTTTCTATGGCCTCTGAAATTTTTTTTCAGATGAAGCTACTTTTTCTGAAGCTATCAATGAGAAGGCAGTAAGCACCTACAAGAAATATGCCCTGCTCCTTTGTGATTCAAGATCATAAGGCTGCTGAGAACTCAGCAGGATTCCAGTTTGGAAATTTCTCAGATATATTGCTTTTAATTGCTCTTATTTCAAGAGGTTCATAATGGGTCTCATATAGAAGCAGCAACTTAGATGAACATGAGAGAAAATTTAGAAGAAATTTTGAGCACCTTATATCTGTAAGATGTATGTACATTAAAGGACTTAAGCAAGCTGTATTCCTTTCAACTTTATCCTGCTATTTTTAATCCTAAAGGACACAGCTCCATCTGTTAACTAGAGGAAACAAAGAAAGGAAAACAATCTCATTATTTTCTTGATCTGAATGATATAGCTTAGGTTTAGAATAAAAGCAGTAAAAACAAATACTTTTATCCAAAATACTCACTTATAAGCCAAAAATCACATTGTATTTGCCCCAGTTGAGAGAATTCTCCATACATAACAACAACAAAATAATAAAAAGGTGAAATCATCTTTTTCAACGTTAGATAATTGCAGTGTTTACATTTTCTAAGATACCTGTTCAAAGATCTGTTTTTGTTTTCATTGCTGAAAATGATGTAATAGGCAAGTAAGCAGAGTACTGTGTTCCTGTTTAATCCAGCCAGTATTCCATACTCAGATTTTTAGCTTTGAAACTGTCTTGGAGGCCAGCATTCCATCACCTGCTACAAATGTCCTATCTCTTGAATGGATGACTCTAGTAAACATGTCCCCAGTCCAAGAGCAGAAGATGCGTCTGTATGCCAGTTGTACATTAAGCTCTTACTATAAATTGTAGGTGGTTCTTTTACTATGACTACAAAAGTCATAAAAGTCATAAAATGTCAAGATAAAAAAAAAAATAATGTTGTTATTCTTTCAAAGACAACATTGCATGCTTTATAGCAAAAAAAAAAAGGCAAGCATTAAACAGTTTTGTCCCCATATTTCCAAATCACATTTCCATACAGTAAGTTCCATCTGCTACATGTGCATACAAGATATTTCAACCCATATTGTAATCAAAAGAGCAGTCTGAGAAATGGACTGCTGTTGGCTGACATGACATTTCCAGTTCACAACGAATTATGGATTAACTCATGAGAGTAATATAAACAGTCAGAAATAGTTATCAGAAATAGTTATCATCAGTCCCATAGCTTTACACTAAGCACAGAACTATTTTTTGGGGGTATATTTTTTTGGTATACTCCATACTGCCAGTAGAATCGTTCCAACTTGTATTGCTCAGAAAACTGGTCCATGGCTGTTATATGATAATAAAAAAGTTAAATTTTACAAAGTTCCAATATCTTTAGTAGTATATTGAAGTTGGAAAAAAGCCATGTAAATTATTTTTAGTTTAAGGATTCCTTCTAGGTATATATTTAATGGATAAGTACGTTCAGTTACTTTTGAAACAAAAAAGTGTATTTAATCAAGATACTTCTAATCCTCATTGATGCCTCTTAATACACTAAGATCAAAAATGTAATAGTTAGAAGTAGAGCTGCAAATGTAGGGCATTGGCCCCAGCTGAGATCTTGTATTGGACATAATGCATTTTAAAGTGGTGCCAGGAATGGCAGGGTCCAACAACTGAGGGACAGAGCCTTTTAACTTTGGAGGACAACTTTTCACATAAAGAATTTCAAGTGCCTTTAGATAGTAATAAAACTATTTTTGTCATCATCTTCTAAATTTCCATTCTCCTAATGACCCTATGACAGCTGTGTTAAAGAAAATAGATTAGTTAAAAACTCTGCAAATTAAACACATACTTTTTAGGAAACTTTGTATCGCTTTGAGAGCTATTCATATATGCAAAAAAAAAAAAAAAAATTTAGGCCTCATCTGAAAAGTAATAAGATTCTAAAAGGGCCA
>VXAV01005325.1:126151-136900 GCA_013399715.1 Alectura lathami
AAACAATCCAATATTTTCCCACCAACACTGAGAATGGCATATGCATTTCCTGTTTTCCCAGTTCTTACTACCATAAGTTTCTAAATTCAAACAGAAGAGATCGCAGCTCTAAGATTTACAGTTTAATGGTTTAAACACCATTCTAAATTGGTGTAAGTAACAGAAGTAAGGAACCCTTACAAGACCAGAAATTCCTCCAAAGGTGTTGGTGTTACCATAAGCAGCCAAGCAAATATTTTGTGTGCTCTAGCAGCATATGCCTTCATTCTGATGCTACAAACTCTGAAGTAGTTAATTTATCTTTGAAACCTGCCTCTGGTTTCCTTTACTGCAGTGGTACAGGTCAGTACAGACATGGACTCCACAGATATGCAGCAGGTTGCTAGATCTTTCCAGTCTCTTCCTTCTCGTATCAGTAACCTCATGTAGAACATTCCCTACTACGCTCCAGGCAAGGCATCTTCCTTCTATCTGTTTCAAGAGATGAATTTGGTAAACATCCTACAGCACTGGTAGCATGAACAAAGGCTGTAAAAGTCTGCTGGAAAACACTGTTGAACTCTTAACATGAGACTGTGTTTTTTTTTTGGTTCATGCTTTACCATGAGACAGGTCAAGGACTATTTTACCCCAATATTGCCATTTTCACTCACAGAACTTATCTTTACCCCTTCAAGAAGACTCAGTTGAAGCTTGAGATTTACCAGCTGTTCACAGGACTACAACAATTGACATTATACAACTCCACTAATACTTACCACAGAAGCCACTAACTAACTAATAAAACAAGACACTGAGATGCAGTTCTATCCCATGAGAAAGCTCTCACACACGTCGCCTCCTGCTTAGGTTCCCAGGGTAATAGCACCTAACTATTTCAAATATTTCAACCACTTCAAATATTGAAGTCTATATTTGAACTCTAAACTACTTTGAATTTGTATTGGAAACATTTTCAATACATTATTATGTCAATTTATAAAACTAATAATTCTTCACATATACTCTGCTTATACATTAAACCTTATTGTAACAGAGCTATACAAATTATGACAATGACAGTGTGCTGCTGTACTAAAGGAGTTAAAATACTTTAATCCTTCAGTGTGACACCACAGGAGTGAAAAAAATGTTATTGTTTTAGTGACTGCTTGACTGTTGCACAGAGATATTTTTCCTCCAGAGTATCTGAAATTCTGAAAAACCGAATCTAAGGTCAGAATATCAATGATATAGAAGATGCTAACAGATCTTTGCTCCCTTGGAAGCAAGGCTGAATGAGCAAGGATAGAGAGGTTAACAAAACAGACCGCAAGTATTTAGGGTTACAGTACAGTGCCTGTGCCTGTATAGTGCAATTGAACAAATGCATGCCAGATAAACTTCAGTAAGTAATAACAAATATCAGTGAACACCCATCAAAAACTACTCCTGCTATCTAATAAGGATCATCAGATACCTTGCCATAATACTGTATTAATGAAGGACAAGGCATTGACTTAAATTGCTTTGAGCTCTAAAAATTTAAGTTTTTTTTTTTTTTTTTTTTTCTGTTGTTGTTCTTGTTTATATAAGTAGGCTTGAAGTTGTCTTTAGCCAATTCTGATTTAAGGTTACAGGTAACTGTTAATCTCTTTAGGGTACTCTCTGAACACATTAACCTCAGACCACTTTTATTAACTAGCAACTGCAAGAGATTATTTTCAGGCTATCTTAACAAGGAGACAAAGTTTGGTGATGGTACAGACAAGAGCCAGCTACAATAATGCAATAAGCCTTCATGCTGCTCCTCCATAACATAGCATGACCTGAATTCCCCTGTAACACAGCACTTCTGGGATCTGCACCAAGAGCTGTAGTGTAATATCCTACAACAAGGGAAGAAGGATGGCCTTAGACAAAGATACTGTGCACATGAAAGGAAGGCATGCATGAAGACTCACAGGTCTACTCAAAAAACAGGTTCAGCACAAAGGAGAAGAGCTAAGTAGAAACTCCCACATGTAGAACTCTGTATTAGATATTGTATTATTTAGATATGCTCGTCCAGACAACTCTTAATGTCTGTTGTTTTTGCATCAAAGTGAAATTATGTCGTAAGATACTGTCTGTTCTTGCACTGCAGACAATAGCAAAGTTCCTATTAACAGGAACATTCCTAAGCAAGTATGAACAACAGCACAAATACACCTAGCAAGTTTCAAACCAAGTTCCTAGGCTAATGAATGATACAATAAAGGTATAGACAGTTTTGTCCACATCTTTTCTAGGAAGGAAATAAATACTTAAGCCATTTTCTTACAAACACAGACAATTAAATATCTCTACATAAGCACTGTTTTTACCAGTGGAGGCCTTTTGCTGAGAGCTGTCTTTTTGAAAAAGCTATTACAAGGAATTTTTAGCCAAGTATGTTTACACACAGAACATTTGAATGAAATTACTTACTAAACACTAACTCCCTAGTATGCTTTAAGAATATTTACAGAAACTGTAAACCACCTTTAGAAAAGTTGCATGGGGCTACTAATAAGCCCTGTAAAATACAAATATCACTTCAAGTAATCTAAGTGATACAGCTATCTAATCAAGGTTTAAATAAAGCTATATGGCTTGCTAACTCATTTTGCAGCAAAGAATAGATTATCTCTTGGTTTTATTCCTGTATTTTCTTGTATGTTGATCTGAACAGATTTCTTAGATTAGCTAGGATATTAGTGAATACTTGCAAATTAGTCTCTAATTAGCATTTTTAAACCCTTACATTTTGAATGAAACATGCATGAAGTCTAATCTCTGAAACTGCAATTAGAATCACTTATTAAATGTATTTTGTGCTAATAAGTGTATTGTTCTAAAATTATTTGCTGTCAGATATTTCACAGAAGAATAATTAAGACTATAGAAGTAATATGGATGAGATCCATCTGTCTAGAAGAGGCAGGGCAATCTGTGGCAGGAGGCTGGTTAACCTGGTAAAGCAGGCTTTCAACTGAAGGGCTTGGGGGGTGGGGCCACAAAGGGCAATGCTGAGGCCTTTGCAGTTGACTAGGAAATGAGTCAGGCTGACCATATGAGTAATAAATCTTCCCTAGCTGCCTCCCATGAGAGGAGCCAGAAGACCAGCCACCTCAAGGGTGGGTATAACTATAGAGAAAGGAGCCCCTCATCCTGGTGGACAGCAAGTTAACCATGAGCCAGCAGTGTGCCCTTGTGACCAAAAAGGCCAACGGGATCCGGAACTGCATTAAAAGCAGCATGGACAGCAGATCAGGGGAGGTGATCCCCCCCTCTACTCTGCCCTGGTGAAGCCAGATCTGGAGTGCTGTATCCAGTTCTGCACTCTTCAGTTCAAAAACGACAGGGGCCTTCTAGAGAGTCCAGCAGAGGGCTACAAGGATGATCAGGGGTGTGGAGCACCTCCTGTATGAGGAAGGCTGAGAGATTTGGGACCCTTTCACCTGGAGAAGACTGTAATTTGTAATCAATGTTTACAAACATCTGAAGTGTGGGAGCCAAATGGATAGGTCCAGATTCTTTCCAATAGTGTCCAGTGACAGAGCAAGGAGCAATGGGCAAAAACTGGAACACAGGAAGATCCATACAAACATTAGGAGGAATTTCTTTACTGTGAGGGTGACAGAGCAGTGGAACAAGCTGCCCAGAAAGGCTGTGGAGTCTCACCCTCTGGAGATATTCAAAACCTGCTTGGACACTTGCCTGTGTAACAGTCTGTAGGGAACCTGCTTTAGCAGGGGGGGTTGGACTGGATGATCTCCAGAGGCCCCTTCCAACCCCTACAATTCTAGGGTTCTATAACATGTACTTGAAAGTCATTTAGTGATAAGGTGCTGTAGGGCTGACTTTTTTTTTTTTTTTTTTTTTTCTTCAAGTTTTCACTGATTTACAACCAACATTAGCCCCAAATAGATGTGATGGCAACCTAGAAGTTTATCTAAAATATCTCAGTATGATTAAGACTGATAGATCGAACTGCAATAGAAGAGACATTCTGCCACAAAAGTTGTGGCTGTGACATTTTTGCTTTTTAATAAAAACCTGAAGATTCTTATTTCTGTCTCTCCACTAATATAAACTTTGAAAACAATGATGAGTTGTGCACACTAATGTAAGCCTCACTGTGCAGACTGGCAGAGCTCTGCTCACTTCCTGGTTTTAAATTTAATTGAAAACTCAACTGAAGAGCAAGTTTCTCTGTAAAGATCCTTTTACATAAAGCAAACTATCAGTCAAAGCCAAAGAAAGTACTAAACCATATTTAACAGCTAGCTAAGATCGTGCAGATGCATTGAATCCAGGAAGAAGCTACACAAGCACCAGACGCAGTATCCACCTTTAACGAAGATAGATCTGATCAGTCCATGCTGCCAAGATCCAGACTTAAGCCAAGGACTGAGGCAAACTGAAGTAGCAGTAGTTGCCCTGCTATTTGACAGGAAAGCTAGGAAAAAAAAAAAAAAAAAATAGGATGCCTAGGTGCTCTGGTAGGTACCTTTTGACCACTACAGGAGGCCACATCTGTGGCCTGCACTGCCACAAGAGATATGCTGCCCTTTAGGTCATTTCCTTGTCTCTAGGAAGAGTCTAGCTTCTCACATGTGTGTTTCTGGAGCATAATGAAGGTGGTGAAAGCAGGCTGCTCAGTCAGCTACAAGAACTGGCATCTGTGCAGCCCTGCAGCACAGCACTGCCCTTGCTAACAACCAGCCACAGGCTGCACACTAAGTTTGCGAGGCCTCAGGACTAAGGCCAGTCACAGTTGCTGTGGTGGACCCTGTCTTGACCCATCTGTAGCTTTCACTTGGCTTAGCTGTGAAAGCAGTTTCTTGTTGACCAGGTGTCTATTGCTGATATACTTTCCTTCTGTTTATATGGTACAACCACAGCTTTATATAGTGGTAACAAACATTTATTCTTTGCAAATCTCATTCTACAATGTAATGCAGCATATCAATGAGGCCTACTATTACAGTAGAGGCTGTAATAGAAGTGGAGGCAGCATCAGTTGTAGGCATGGGACACAGGACTGGGGCATGTGCTCACATCTTCAGCTACATGAGCTGTCAAATATGGAAGTGCAGACAGGAGTGAAAAGAACCAGGATCTCAGATTCCTCCAGCCTATGGAGGAAAGATCACTAGGAATTCTAGTTACTATTCCCATGGAACATTACATATCAGGAAACAAGTTCGCTTCAAACTAATCTACATGCATTCAAGAAGAAATAAATTCTCTCAGCATTTCTAGAACTGTTTGCATTTTCTTCAGTTTCTACTCTAGAAAAGGGAATATTCTTATTTTTGACCCAAGTAAGATGATTTCCCCACGCCTTACAGAACCTGAGGAAGTAACTGATTAGTTCAAATCTGTTCCAATAGCAAATCTTGACAAAACAATGAAGTATATCATAATCCAGTAGCTTCCATCAGCATGCAAAGGTTTCTTCTTAATGAGACCTCACTACTAGACAACTATTTGAATGTAATGTAGGAAATAAGAGTTCTGATAACAAAATAGTTGGTGTTCTTCCTTTTATATCAACTAGAAAAGACAATGATGAATACCTTATTTTAAATCTAACCATCAACCTGAAGCTGAAAGCAAGGAATGTCCATGGTTTCTGGCCCTCACAACAGTACTTAGCTTTTTTATGGTAACTGTCCACACTTTCATATTGTATAGTGTAGATCTCCCCAAAGTACTGCCCTGACAATTCTGTTAAGTGATCCCACCTTCACAAGTTTGACCTCCAATTCTACATGCACTGCCTCATCTAAGAGCTCATATACCAACTACATCGTGCTTCACAGTGAACAAGCAACACACACTCACATCCTGTGCTTCCTACATCTGTTAACACAAAGTTCACTACGAGTTTAGCCTCTCAGACCAAACACCTTGCAGTCTATTTCTGCAGCTTCTGGCTCACGAGCAGCAAGCTGGGATTTCATCTAAACAATCCCATGCACAGCCCACAAAGTCTAGACATAGAGGCCAGAAGAAGTGCATCTTCCCATACCTAGAGGTCTTCATCTACCTTTGTTGTTGATCAGTACATAACACTTCAGCTTGTGAAAAATGGCCAAAAAATATTGGGGGCCATGCTGTCAGCAAACTAGGTTAAACACTGACAAACAGGTGGGAGAAAGTTGGAATTATCTTCCCATTTTTTGTACAATGTTATGATATTGTATTAACTATTTCTGAAAATTTTCCAAAGACCAATTGTTAAAAGAATAGTGACTGAAGAGCTTTTCTAATTCACATTTTAAGGTTCAAAATTGTTCTTATTTATCCTTCTTACATTGAAAGCAGTATTTTTCTCTATTTTGTTTTCCTGGTCTAGGATCTCCCCCCCACCCCTTTCCCCCAAAGGAAAATTAGTTTTTAGTAGTTCAATGTTATTTGAGAATGGGAAATAGAAGCATAAGACTTCAGTGAAAATGTTTCCATTAATATTTCAGCTAAGCTTCACAGCAAGACATCTCAGCTTTAATCACAGTCTCTATAAGTACATGAAGAGGTCATTAAAATGCTTGGAATGTAACGATTTGTTGATAAGAGTTAGGTGTGAACACTACCTCAGAATTTCATTTCATGCATTTCTTACAAGCTATATACGGTACAGAGGGAGGACATATTTCCCCTTTAACATTAGCAATCAAGAAGTCAGCATACTGTATTTTATTTATTCACTTGTGCTAACCAGTGTAACTAGAACTAGAACGACATCAAGATTTCCTGAACTTCATTCCCATTAAATTCTCAGAAGCACAAGAGGCATTCCTTTTTTTTTTTTTTTTTTCCCTGCTACTACAGAATGTAGAATGTGGCTGCCTTTGAGGGCTGTGATATACGAAGTTCAGTATACAAGAAAATATCGATAATCTTTACAGTGAGGAACTCAATTCAAAAAATTTACAAAATTAACATACATTCAGCAGTTTCAAAAATCAAGAAAAAGGAAGAAAAAAATAAAGAGACATGGAAAGTGTGGAGACCCATATAGATGTGCCCACTTTTTCGGTGGGGAAGAGATGCCTACAACTGACAAATGGCAACAAAACATACACAGGAATACAGTATCTCATCAGATCTGATTGCAGCTGAACTTATCAGAATTGATTGAAGTATGAAGTATCTAGCAAAAGGTATGTCAAAGTCAAGCTAGACAAAAACATGGAAATTAACATTTCAGCAGGCTTAACATCAGTTTCCTAAGGGTTTTCACATGAAGAAAGATCATGAAGTTCATCCAAAATCTTGTTAGGAATTTCTAAATCTATCCTCCCGTCATCTGAAGTGAGCCTGCAGACTGTCACTAACAAAAGCTCCTTTATTCCCTCTTTGCGGTCTGAATATTTTTGGAGGATTTCATGCAAGTCTAAAAACTTTGTCTAGCACATAAACCCATAAGCCAGACTACTGAAATACATAAAAGAATATTTCTGCTAATAGCTGTCTACACAACAAGTTCAATTTTTGAACAAATATCAGGTAATCTTAGGTAGTCTAGGACATTAATCTCCTTCAAGAATAATAATCAGAGACTGCTTTTCATTAGAGGGGAAGCAGAGTTTTGAAAAAAGGATCAGTGAAAACTGTGCCAAGAAGAATAATTAAGCAAACCCGTGACATATTACAAAAACATAAATGGACAAAACACAGTCATGACAAAGTTACATCTACTTTGATTTGCTCTTAGAAATCACATGCCTCTTTCAGTTCAGTTAATTAGAGTTAAGCACACTGCTATGAATGCACTTTACTTTGAATTGGAGTTAGTTAAATGCCAAGGGCCATCAACACCTCTAAAACAGTATCTCAAATTTTAAAAAAAGGAAATGAGTCTGCCAGAGATTAGGCCCTAGAATTAGTGTTCCCTAGTTTTAAGAAGTGAGGGATTCCTGTTCTCAGATTGCCTGTCTCAATCTGAGACAGATAACATTAAGTTTTATTGTCTTCAGAATGAAATGTATTTGGGAAGCAATAAATAAAAAAAAAAAAAAAAGATGAGATGAGACAAGAATTAGAAACAACTTTCATTGGATCTATTCATAACTCTGTCTCAGGACAGGTAATTAGGTTTCCTCAGAACTTTCCTCCTGTTCCACCGTATTTTTCCTGTCTGCATCCAAAATGAGTATGGCAGCTGCATGGAAGAACTTATGCTACATCTCAGTTTAATAAATGCCTACATAACACAATAGTTCAAGTGAAGTTAATTGGAAAAGCTTAATTAGCTCGTAAGCATTCTAAAGATGCTATTAGTATTTAGCACTGATATTGCACTTCACAACTCTGGTCACTCTATTTTGAAAAGATAAAAATAAAGATATAATTCAAATAAAATACCTACACTATCACAGTGAGGAAGCTGATATTCAGGAATTGTCATTTTGGCAAAACCAACATCAATCACAAGTAATTTGTATTTCAATTTTGACCGTTTAATAAAGTAAATGCCTCATCTTTCCATCCTCTCCTCCAGACCCTCCTCCAAGAGGAAACTACAGTCTACTGCCACTGCACAAAACATGGTCAGAACCTCAGGTTGCTGTCTTTTGTTAAAGGCAGCAAATAAGATGTTTCTAGGCTTTTCATTACACTTAGTTCCAGACCCATACTGAAGTAAGATTAAAGTAAACCTTGAACTAACCTCAGGCCTCCATGTGGGAAGAATAAAACCTGCTCATGAAACATTAATTTTGCTTACAACAAATGTGGCCCAGAGTTAGATTTCTGGGAGGTATGTACCCTGCACTCAAGTTTCACATCAAAGGGAAGAATTCCATATGTAAAAGCACCCCTTGAATCACCGGTCTCAACCCGTGTCTAAAGTTTACTTCTACCTTTCACAGAATGGCTGAGATAGGCAGGGACCTCTGGAGCTTATCTGATGTAAATCCCCTGCTCCAGCAGGGTCACCTAGATGACTTGTCATTGCAGTCTCTCCAGTATGTCCATACTCTTGCACTGTGAAATCCAGAACTAGGCCAAGTACTCCAGGTGTGTCCTCAGAGGTTGAATATAGAGAAGGGATCACCTACCTTGACCTGCTCTCAGCACTTTGCCTAATGCAGCCCAGATACTCTTAAGCTTCTTTGCTGCAAACACACACTGCAGACTCATGCTGAACTGTGTCCACCAGCTTCCCAGATCCTTTTCTGCAGAGCTGCTTTGCAACTGGGTGCCCGTCAGCCAGTACTGGTTCATAGGATTATTCCCCCTCAGGTGCAGGATACTGCATTTCTTCTTGAGCTCCATGAGGTCAGGCAGTCAAGCTCCCTCTGGACACCACTGCCTTCTGGCATACATATCAACAACTCCTCCCAGTCTTGAGTCATCTTCAGACTTGCTGAGGGTACAGTCTACCTCATCATCCATATCTCCAGTAAAGCTGAAAAACAAGACTGGATTCACTACTGGCTCTCAAGATATACCGACTTCTCCTTTCAATATAGTTATTATCCATAAGCTTTCTCGGGCTAAAACAGACTTTTCTAATGAGAGTACATTAACCTGTATAATGTCAGTTTGTCTCAATTTTCAGCTGAAAGTCTGGAACCTGTATGTGTACCTTACATCAGATAATTGATCTCTACCTGTTGTGAATTAACCCCAGCAGACAGCTAAGGACCACACAGATGTTCTCTCCCTGTCTCTAAATCTCCAATGGGACTGGGGAGAAAATCAGAAGATATTTGCTTCCCAGAGGGGTTGAGATAAAGGCAGTTTAATGAAATAAAAGTGGTGAGGGGAGAAAAAAAAATTTATGCAAGAGCAATTCTTCATCAGCAGCCAATCAATCCCAAAGCAACCAAAGAAAAAAAAATGGAAAGCTCTGCTGCCCACACCTGCCAGTTTTAATTGCTGCAGATTACATTATATAGAATGGAATATCCATTTGGTCACCCTGGCTGTGTTTCCTTCCAGCTTCCTAGCTACCCCTAACCTGCTTGCTGTGGGTACAGAGTGAGAAAAGCCTTGACACCAAAAACACTGTTCAGCATCATTGCATTACTAATACTTTTTGGTCACCAATCCAAAAAAGGACCACACTAGCAACTATGAAGAAAATTAACTGCAGCCAGCCAGAGCCACAGTGCCTATGGACAATTCTATATTTTTCCCCAACTGTGAAATACTTCTGTATGTGTTTGAAAGCCTCACTGAAGTTGAAAACAAACTAATCCAAATAAAATCCACACATCACATACCAACAAAACCATATTACAAGCCTCTTCCCTAATACATTTCATTAACTTTAATGAATTTTATATAAAATGTCATCTTTATACATTTAAAGTAGTGATTTGTGTAGTTATGGAAGAGTTCAGTTGTCCATTGTCTTCCCTATGAGGAAATCACATCCTGTCTGCTTTGATAATTCTTGAGAATGCAATNAGCATCTTTAGGTACTCAAAGAAATTATCTTTTCCCATGCCAATACCAGGCAACTTTTGCTAGCTGCTGGGAATTAATTGGATCAAAGAAACTGGTTATCTCAGATGCTCCCTACTACCTTTCAATGTTCCAACAATCTGCAGGGCCTATGGCGGGGGGGTGGGGTGGGAAAGAAGAGTAGGGCCTCCTTCCAGAAGCCAGGCCTCCTGGCACAGCAGAGCCAATTCATTAACTGGCCAGGCATCCAGCAATGATCTCAGCAGTTGTTAAAACATACTAACAACATTTATGGATGTGTTAGCAGTACTGATTCTGAAGTTT
>VXAV01005325.1:138973-152191 GCA_013399715.1 Alectura lathami
ATGCATCAACCCCAACAGATAATACTAACAAAAGCCATAACTGTTATCAGTGAAAAAGCTGGAAGTGCTACAGAGCCTGGTGGCTCTTGCTGTTTGTCATAATGGGAACAAATCTAACAAGATCAATACAGTAAGCACTGAATCACTGGAGAGACACTTCAGTGCAAAACGCAGCAATTTATCCATGAAGGTAACCAGCTACATGAGGAGGCTTTCATTGATATAGCAACAAAACCCTTTACCATGGATAGAAGATGAAGAGTAGAAATTTGTGTTGTTAAGCTCCACTTTGATACAGTAAAAGTATTTAACAGTAAACTTTCAGTGCATTAATAATACAGTAGCACTTCAACAAAGGATTTTCAACTCAGTAAAGGATGATTCAAGAAACCTTAAGAGAAAGCCCCCTCATAACAGCATTCACAGTATAGTCAAGAAGCACCAGTCACAAGGGCTGCATCTGCTTTTCCTGATTGTTTGAAAGATAGGGACAGAGGCTGCAAACCACAACAAGCATCCAATATGATTATTACAGGACTTCAGGAAATGTGTGCCATGAAGAGCCTTTGTCACTTGAGGACTGAAAACTTCAACACTACAGTTCTGCAGTCCTTAAATGTTATGCAGCAATGCTTCTGGTAGCTTTGGGTACAGTCTATTATTATTATAACATTTATAAAATTCAAAGGTGCTGAAAGGCTCAAGCTCACAGAGCTTTTTCACTAGCATTTGAACAAAAAGACTTGGCTTAATTTCAGTTATAAAAGACTGCTAATGAAATGCTTTAGCCACAATACTAGGCAGCGTTGCTATGAGTATCTCGATGTTCAAAGCCTTGCTGTTTCTCATTAATGCACCAAGGCATCCATCTCATCTTCGTGATCTGCATCCAAACATTCGACTTTCTTTTGCCAAACACTACCTCATTTTTGCAATTGCTAGACCAAGGAGTAATTGCTAATTTTAGGATGAATTATTTACAACAAACATTGATGTGTTTACTTAGAGTGATTGATAAACCACACAAATCATCAATGCCTGAATTTTTGGAAGAGCTTCAACGTGGCTTTGAATACATTCTTGCTGCTTGGGATTTGATAAATAATAATACAATGAATGGTGTTTGGAAGGAGTGTATTTACAACTTTGAAGGCTTTAAAAAACAAAGCTCAAATAGCAATCCTTGGACAAACTGTTGCGTTTGATGAATTGGGGGAGATACTCCAGAACCTAGATTCACAAAGAGTTACAGGGAAGATATATAAGACCAATTTGCTGAAGAGCAAAAGGAAAATAAGCTTGCAGAAAACAAGAATGTGTTACAAGAACCTGTAACAAGAATATATGCAGTTTGTTCTGACTAAAGAGGATAAGTTCAGTTTGTTATGGAAATTCAGTACATCAAGCAAAGTTAAATTTGTGATTTAAAAAAAAAAAAAAAGCAAAGATGAGGTGTAGACAAACAACAAAAAAAACATGTCAAAATGGCTAACTCCCACATAGATTAAGGTCATATCAGCTTCCAATACTGATAATATCTTCTCTGCTTCAGATGGAAATAGGTTGTTACACCTGTGTTATACTTACCTTGCCTACTCCACACTCATTCCTATGTCAGTTGATAGTCGATGCAACTACTCATCTACCTCCACTAATCTCAGGCATATTATTATTACTTTATTATCACATAGTCTGGTTCAAACTAGTCATTATCTTTTTTATATAAGTTTTCATCAAGTAGGCACAGATGCAGCAGGAAGTTTAGACAACTGGATTAAGCAATCTTATTTTCCATTAAAATAGTCTATAAGTGCAGATTTCTGTAAAAACAAGTTCCCTTATGAAAGCATCAGTCAGCATTAGAAACAGACTGTTGTATACTGTACTAAGCACAGAGCTCTGAGAGCATACCCTGCTGTGGCAGGACACAAGGACATGAGCATAGTGGCTCTGTTGTTGTTGAGTGTACAGCGGTCACTCACAACCAACGGGCTCCATATATGCATAAATGTAGATCCATCCAGGTAAGCATTATGAGTTTAACCTTTATGATGGCAGCTGGACAATATGTAGTTGAATGAGTCTTCTTCCACATAGAGCTATACCAGCTATTTGTTTGAAGACAAGGAGCCATTATAGATATTAATTCTTAGATTCCTGTTTTAAAACATGCCTTTCTAAATAAAATGATAGTAAAGCAAATACAGGCAGTTAATTATTTTGGGTAAAGTTTAGACATCATGGTTCATGAATGCAAAAAAAAAAAAAAACAAGCCAGATTCAATATATACCACATAGAACTTCTCTATGAAAATCCACAAGTAGTCAATTAATAAGACTCAGTATTTGCATGTGTTTTGCAGTAACAGACATCAGCAAATTTATGTGTTCATGTCACATTCAACTAAAAGTACAAACTCACAAAACTTGCTTGTATTGAGTCTCAGGAGTACAACAGCAGTTAGAAAGTTTACAATCACCAACTTCAGATATCTTCTGTAACTTCAACAACATTAATGCTAAGAAAGATGATTTTTTTTTTTTTCTCAGCCTAGAGTTATTTAAACAGTAAAAAAAAATAAAAATGAAGAAACAATTAATAGCCTAGAAGAACACCACCAAAACCTATATGTTATTAGGAAACATACCTGAAAAATAAAAGCCATCCTATTGGATACTTCAAAGTATGACTAGTTTCAAGATAGCCTTTTTGATTCACTCCTGAAATTTCTCCTTTTGTCTTCAGGATCTCAGCCACCACTCACTGACCTCACAGATGCCACAAGGATACACTGCCCCCCCCCCCCCACCCTCCTTCCTGCACATACTTTGCAGAAAAGTTTCCACTGTTTTTCTGCTTCCTAGCTGCAGTTTACTCACCCCATTAAAGCCATGCCTTCATCTCATATGGTACTCCAAGCCAAAAACAGACTTCCAATTACAACACAAGCCCCTTCTAGCTTAACATTCCTTTTCAAAAACAACAACAAAAACCATGAACCATCTCTTTCATTCTACAGAAAAAAAAAAAAAAAAAAAAAAAAAAANACTCTTTCCCTTTTATTTGTCTCAGGGCAGCTGGTGATCATCCACTAACTGAAAGCAAACAGTTAACTAAAGCAGCCAGGTGGTGTTTTTTTTTTTTTTTCCTTATTTTTTTTTTTTAATCATCAATGACTTGAATACAGAACTTGAAGATACAGTAAGTGAGTTTGTAGATGACACTTTAACTGGGAGGAGCTGTTGATCCTCCTGAGGATAGAGAGGTTTTGCAGAGAGATCTTGACAAATTGGACGACCGGGCAGTCACCAACCATATGAAGTTAAACAAAAGCAAGTGCCAGATCCTGCACCTGGAATGGGGCAGCCTGGGCTATATCTACAGTCTGGGGGACGAGAGGCTGGAGGACAGCCCCATAGAAAGGGATCTGGGGGCTCTGGCTGACAGCAAGTTGAATGTGAGCCAGCAGTGTGCCCTGGCAGCCCAAAGGGCCAACCGTGCCTTGGGGTGCACCAGGCCCAGCACTGCCAGCCGGGGAGGGAAGAGATTGTCCCGCTCTGCTCTGCCTGGTGCGGCCTCACCTTGAGCAATGGGTGCAGGTGTGGGTGCAACAATATCAGAAGGACATAAAAGTGTTAAAGTGTCCAAAGGAGGGCTACGGAGATCAGGAAGGGTCTGGAGGGCAAGATGTGTGAGCAGCAGCTGAGGCCCCTTGGTTTGTTCAGCCCAGAGCAGAGGAGGCTGAGGGGAGGCCTCATGGCGGCCTACAGCTCCCTCCCAGGGGAGCGGAGGGGCAGGCGCTGAGCTCTGCTCTCTGGGGACAGCAACGGGACCCGAGGGAACGGCATGGAGCTGCGTCAGGGGAGGGTCAGGCAGGGGGTTAGGAAAAGGTTCTGCCCCAGAGGGTGGTGGGCATGGAACAGGCTCCCCAGGGCAGTGGGCACGGCCCCAAGCTGCCGGAGTTCAAGGAGCGTTTGGACACCGCTCTCAGACAGAGGGTTTGGATTTTGAGTGATCATGAGTGGGGCCAGGAGTTGGACTTGATGATCCCTGTGGGTCCTTTCCAACTTACGATATTCTAAGTCTGTGTATGAGTTAGTCTAATTTCCACACTGTCATGTTCTTTGTTTTTAAATCATAAGACAGGTAGTTTGTTGAATCTATTTTCTCTCAACTACAGAGAAAATAGATATGGTAGCCCTCTTACTGACAAGGCTTTTTGTTTGTTTGTTTCAAAATCTTTTAGGCTTCTGCATTTCAATGTATTACCTGATTACAGCTACTGAGTACTTGACTGAATACTGTATCTGTCTGACCGTTGGATAATAACTCTGCAATGTAAAACAGACGGCATAAGTGGTATACATGATGCCTGATTGAATTACTTCCAAGCTCTAACACTTTTTTTTTAAGGAAACAATTTCAAACAGATTTTCAAACCATTTATTCTAACCATGTACTCTGAATCAGGAAACAATGCTGCCTTTATTATAAACTGAGAAGTGTTATGATAAGAGATCAAAAAGTTCTTTAGATGTATAAGGTAATAGTAGTAAACAAAGCAGCACCTATAGCACCTATATCAAATGGCTGTATATTCCTTATGTGTAATGACTCCCTCAGAAGGACTGTGAAACAAAACCAGGACAGTTTCATATACCATCCTCTAAAAGACATGGACATCTAAAAGCAATAAACTACAGAGGAAGTTGGAACTAGAGAGGAGGAACTAAATCAATACAGACTAGTTTAGCAACATATTCATCAAGTAGTTTGAATGATTTACAGTGTATTCTACTTCTTGAAACCAAAGCCAAACTTTCAATTTTTAATTTATGTCAATTTTTACTATTGTGTGTATATACAAACATGCAAAGACCCATATATATACATAAAGCAAACAACAATCAAAACAGAGCAGATTGTCCCTAAAGTATCGCCTTAAAAAGGCAGAATATACTGTGTAAAGAGCACAGCATGGTCATTTCTTACGTACTGGTGGGGCAGGGCTCATGGGATGAAGAGTTAAAGTTGTCATTTTATCTTGCTTTCTATTGCTAAAATCTCTTAAGTTTTGGTTAACCAACCTTCTTATGTATCATCTAGTTGTGTGATCCTGCTAGTACCACCCACAGACCAAGGAGATCTTCCAAAAAAACAAAGACCTATTAAAGCTTCCCAGAGCCCATCCAGGCCATGAGCAAGGTGGCATGAGAGGAGCAGGTGAAAGCATCAGATTGGAGTTGTAGGCTAGGGAGCAGAAACGTACACTATGCATCAGTAAGTTTTGAGAATGAGGGGTAACTCAGCCCTTCTGAAGTCAGGAGTTCTCTGCACAGCTGGTAGTATTCACTGTTGCTCAGGATGGAATTCATTAAATTGGGTTAGGAAATCCCTACAAAAGATAAAAGGGAAGAAGAAAGGGTTTCTTGCTGTAAGCCAACACTTACTTAGGGAAGGAACATAAATTGTATTAAGCTTGTATATACAATGTATTTAGGGATGTTTGTTTGTTTGTTTTTTAACTACTTCATGTTAGCTTGAGACTGTGGCAGAGCTGACAACTGACTTGGAGTTCCCTAATCTACAACTCTGCTGTTTAAATACAAGGCTATTCGTTCTCTGCAGAGGCTAAGTTGTTTTAATATGCTAGCTAATAACCAGTAATTAAACTTGGAAAATGGATTAAAGACCAAAAACAAGTGAATAAGTTAATCATATCTGACCTACATTAAGATCAGCCAGCCACAGCTTAACTGCATGAGCTATTAAAGTTCAGCTAGCACAAAGGGCAGAAAGAAGAAATGGTAGGAATGCAGCTGAAGTGAAAGCTTCTACATAGAAATAAGCGCCACGATAAAACAGGTAAGTAGTCGTGCCTGCATATGATCCCCTTACTTCACATACAAGCCAAAGGCACTACTGTGCAGCACACCATGGAGCTATCTGGCAGGTTTATATTAAAAGCAGCTTTATTGAGTGCAATCATAGAATCGTTTGGGTTGGAAGGGATCTTTAAATGTCATCTAGCCCAGCTCTCCTGCAGTGAGCAGGGACATCTACAGCTAGAGCAGGTTGCTTAGAGCCCTGTCCAGCCTGACCTTGAATGCCTCCAGGGATGGGGCATCCACCACTTCTCTGGGCAACCTGTTGCAGTGCTTCAATACCCTTGTAATAAAGAAAAACTTTTCATACAGTTTCAGACACACATGAGGCCATATCCCACAAAATAGGAAGTCTGGATGCTTTATGTACATGCTCCAGAGTGTTGCATGTTGTAATTCCCATTATTCAGTAGCAGAGTGGGATGTGGAATATCTTTGTCTTTAGATCTTCACATTCTGGAACAGATACATCTTTTCCTTAAGGAAATGTACTATGTTCAGTCTAAAAATCAATGCACATAAACATTTCTGAACAGTAAAGCTTGATGTTAAATATTTTGGGCTTCATTCATTTTTAATTATTCATAATTACAACTGTTGCAAACTGCCAGTCAGCATTAGTGTTATAGCAGGAAAACGTAATATTTTCTGTCTGAATTTAAGAAGAACAGTTAACAGCAGCAGTCTACTTCAAGAGAGTCACAGTCGCCAGGATCACTTCAGAAACAAAGAAGGAGGCAAGAACATAAAAGTACCAGAATCTACATTTGTAGTAATGGAGATTCAGATAGTACAGAATAAGTCAGAATTTGAGCTAATGGATTGCCCAAGAATACTGCAGAGGAAGGTATGGTGAAGTAAGAAATATCACCTTAACTTAGAGCCTATGAGACATAATGTGCTACTGCATGCCAGTGCACTGACCTAGGTAATGAACTGTCTGGTCACATCACCCCTATGTTTTTCTAAGAACAACCTCCAAATCCAATTCTGTTATACTCCCAACTGCTTGAAATATCTTGTATCTCACATACCATTGCAGAGATTTCTGCAGGACAGTGGTGTCAGCTCTTTCTCTTTGTTGGCACCATCCAAACACTATTATAACCACTTTTCAACGATTTAAATTTTCAAACTACTACCAGGAAAGACTTTGGTGCTCTTTCAGCTGTGTTCTAAAATACCAGTTGGAGGAGCTGAACCTGCCATCTGGTTTAGAGAATGCATCCAGGCTATTCCCTTCATAATGGCACCAGTCAGTACTGCTGAACAGAGGGGAGAAATACCAGTGTAGCACTCAAGCAATGTTTATTTCTCATTAGGCCACTTCCACAGACGGTAAAGCAGAATGTTGTGTTCCCTGCCCCCCTTCATCTCCCTTGAAATGTTATTTATGTCTTTCTGATGATGCTTGTTATCACTTCTATTATCCAGCGTGGTCTTTTAGTACAATTACCCTAATTTCAGCTAATGATTTTTCCATATGTTTTTGAAAGACAGGATTACCTGGAAGCTTGTATATTGTACATTTTTGTTTTCCAATATTAGAAGAAAGAACCCTGAATTAATAAAACACGCTTGTCTCTTCTCAAGGGTAGGCACAAGAGTTGGCTTTACAGTCAGACATATCTTTCAGAAATGTAAATTAACAACACTTTGCCAAAAGCTGTAAGTACCATATTATGACATGTTTATGAAGGAAGAGTTTTCCAGCTCCAGTGTTGTTCAAAAGCTAGAAGTTATTTCCCACTGCTTTCCCTCCCACCCCTCTTATCAGGACATTTTAATTTTAGAAGCATTTCTCCTTCAGTTTACTTGGGCATTTAAGCAAGTGGTCAAATCTCTGAAAGCTCTGCTTGTCTCCTCACAAGCAACTGATATCCCCATTTACAAGCTTAAGGCCTTTTTAAATGCAAGGTCAACAAATAAAAAAGCAAAAAGATAAAATAAGCATAAAGTTAGCAAGATGTGAAAACCAGAGGAGCAATCAAAATGAAGTACTGAATGATCGCTGCATTGGTTACCATTGTTTCTATTTGTTTTCACTAAGGAATTGATCTCCTGAAGGATGGAAGAAGCCATACCACAAAGTGAACAGACAGTAGCTGCTTCTGCTGCTTGTCAGTCAAAGCCTGAGGTCTGCAAGCTGCCGGGTACAGAGTAGAAGGGATAGCAACTGAAAGCCTGTTAGTCATAGAAATGCAAACCTAGATAGCATTCCAATCTCATAGATACAGACACAGATACATCAGGAGAGACTACATAAATTTCAGTCCTTACTATTTTTACACTTGGATCTGCATTGTATTGTGCAGATCTAACCCTTCTGTCCTCCCTCAGACAAATAAGGACTGTATATGCTAAAATTCATTGAATTACAGAGTGCCTGAAATGCAGGCACATAAACAGTACAAGCCTGTGCAATCTTCCATCTAAAATGTGGAGCAATTTAAATAACCTGAGGACATATACTCCAACCTTAAAGAGAGAAAGGCACTTAGTACATTAATTAAATAAACCAATTTTTTCTTGCTGGAGCTAGAGCAGCCAGTATTTCAGTGGAACAGTTTATAAATGCACAACGGTTTGTACAGCTTTCCCTGAATCATTTGTAAATCTGAGTATGTAAGAATCCTATTGGCCAAGTCTGATAAGGTTGAAGTCCTTGCTGNNNGAGTGTAGAGTTCTTTTTTGTTTTTTTTTTTTTTTTTCTTCAGATACAGCTGAGCTAAATGTTTGTTTACATTTGAAGACTTGTTTTTAAACAATATATATTTCATCTGCTTCTGAACATGCTGGAAATTTCAGGCTACAAAGTATGCTCTAGTTTTATATAAGACTTCTCTTTCACCACTGTTCTGGTAATGAATTGCAGCTCTTTCTGCTGTTTAATAATATGTTTTATTTATTTATTTATTTATTTTAAAGTACGGTTTAACTACCACAATAGTTTATTTCTCTTCTCCTTTCTATCAACTCACATATTCCTTGTTCCAGCTTTGACAAGTGCTTCAGGATGTCAGCTGCCAGCCTCTGGAGCATGTATGTAATACTGCTATTATGAAACTTCTTCTGGTAGGAAAACACAGAAGCTTGTAATATACTCTCTGGGTCAGGTCTTCACTAATGGCTTTAATTAGGTCAGTAAGAGACTGCCTCGCCTATTGCTTTTGCTTTTATATATACATACCACTTCTTTGCAAAGACACAGTCATAAATGTTTTAGTGTGTATTAATTTTCCTCAAGCTGAGGGTGAAAGCTTTTAAGCAAGCACTCGAAACACATGCTCCTAGCTCCAAGAAAAACAATGCTTCAGCTCCTCCTAACCAGACCTACTATACATCAGTTTGCTTGCAGAAGCACCCAACTCTCCATCTCTTAAGCACTGTGCATCTAGTAGAAGCTAGTAAATACTGACCATGGATACAAACCTTTATTCAGTTTCTAAATTCAGAACCTCCCAGAATGACATTTATCCCTTGCACAAGGAACAAGATGCACAGGATTGTGTGAGACACTCTCTTCTTTTTACAGCGTTGATGTACCGTCAGCTCATAAATAAACAAGTCACTCCACCTCAGACTTGATCTGTCGGAGTAAAAAGAGGGAGCTGCTGGAAACTCAAGGTTCAGACCTCAAGTGACACTTCCAATTTCCCCATGAAGTAAAAATACACAGAGTATTTCTACAGCTACCTCTCACTCCAGTAAATAAAATCACACAGAATATAGACAGCTTTTCATTATTTGGGCTGATGAGTGGAAATGATCTAGACAGAGCAAGAACAGATACTGCAAACAGTGTGTAAAATAGCTAAAACATTTTTGAAAATAGCTAAAATATTTTTCAAAGCACAAAATTACAAGACAAGCGAAAGCCAAAGACCACTTAATGTCAAATAGGTGCTGCTTCTCATTACACTGTGTATGCTGTCCAGGCTGTATGCTGTCCAGGCTACATACTCAGGACTCTTCACCCTTTAGGAAAGTGTAAACAGCAAATGAAATTAATTTCTTTAAAAGGGAAATTATAAATTAATTAGGTCAAGGGCAGAATGGCATAACAGGCTCAACAGCCTTCAAAATTGCTGTCATCACTTTCAGCAACACACACACACACACAAAAAACAAAAAGGATAAAACAAAACCAGAGCTGTACATCTTTATAGGTTTCTAAAAGGGCTATTAAGGATTGTTAGGATGGCTATGAATTAAAATAACAGCTATTTTTAGGAGAACAGGCAACAACTTTTCTTATTATTGTACATTATTATTATAGGTACTCCTTCAGGCTGTGTCGACCCTGAAGCAGTCAGCACTCCGAGACAGCCATGCTGTAGACTTTCTCTGGAGCAACTTCCCTGAGGACTGAAATGTCCTTAGACTGAAAAAACAAACTGACACAAACCAACCAACCCCAAACTGCCGACCATGCTTTATCAGTGTAGAAAGAATACCTAGAATTTTGCACAGAGGCAGTTGGTGTTTGGGTCAGTCAGAACAGAAAATGGACAAACAGAAATGATTACGAACACTTACCTGCAGCCAGGCTGGCTGTGACAGACCAGCAGCAAGGGTGGACTGCTGGCTCCTGGGCCGTCTCTGGGACCCCCTCTCCCTGACAAGCAGCCTGCCCTCCATAAGGCACCAAGTAACCTGCACGCTCTCCTAAAAGGAGCGTAACGTGGAGCACTGTACATCATGCAGTCTTTACTCTAGTAACATTAGTCCTGAGTAAATGCAAAATCTTGTGCATGCCTTAACTTTGCTACTGTCAATGGCAACTGTTTTTCTACATATAAGCAAGTTAATATACAGAAATGTTTGTAAGGTCTAATAATAAAGACTGAGAGATGAATTATGAAAATAGGCATAAATACTTAAAGGAAAGTTCACAAGTGAATCACTTGAAGGATAAAATGTTTTCTAGAAGTTTTACTCCATGTATGATTTGATCAGTATTGCAGGAAACACTTTATTTCTTCTGAAGTTTATTAGTTGGAGTACTCTTTTCAAATCTTTCAAGTATTCAAGAAACACTAAAGAGTTTACAGTTTGTTTCATGGGTATCGTAATGTAGCTCAATGTAGAGTTTAGGTAATCAATTAGTTTTAAAATCCTATTAGCTGATACTTCACAGAATCACAGATTCACCTAGGCTGGAATAGACCTTCAGTCTCACAGTCCCTCCCAGTACCATGTGTTTGTAAGAAAAATACTGTAGATATTCATTTCAGAGCTACCGGAGATTAAATGTATATATTTTTTGCATTCAAAAATAACAGGATTGTAAATTTTTAGTTGCATCAGGGTCAAGCTTGCAACTCTGTGGAACTATCTGCCCTTTTTACATTACTGTTGTGTCAAATTTCATTTAAATTCCAAAAGAAACATATTCACACTATCAAATTATTAGTCATTTTTGACATATGTTCCCAAATGTTTATTGAAAAAATGGCTTTTCATTCCAAACCTGATAACTTTTCACTTTGGAATATCATTCACTAGACAAACCCAGACTCCAAGCATTCCCAAGAATGGGAATGTATCTCGTCCTCTATGATTTCTGAGGATATTCAAACTCACAGAAGTCCTTAGGTTACTTTTCATACCTTTCTTATACTACCTATTGTTGTTTTATTTATATTATTTTTTAATCCTCACCCTGCTATCTCTGGACTATATATCATTATTCCAGGATAGCTGGTCCCACAACTTTGTATCTGCTACAGAATACTTCCCTAGGAAACAGATGTTTTCCAGAAATCCATAGCTTCTTTAGCTAGTCTTTTTTTCATATGATCTTAAGGGAGTCAGAGATAAGAATTAGACAGTCTCAGTGAAGGTCATGCATGATGCTAAGCCTTGTCAAGGTGGCTATTTACTTGTTACTGCAGCCCAGTATGTGATTAGCCTTCACTGCTCCAAGGAAAGTGCTTCCTTGTGCTTCATTCGTCTGCCCAGAATCTCAGGTCCTTTTTTGCATAGGTGGTACTGGCCAACAGGATCCCCAGGTGTTACAGGGATTTTCTGTCTAAGGTATAGGCATTCGTGTTTGTTAAAGTTCATGAGGTCCCTGTGGTACTCTAGTTCCTTCAGTTTGTTGAGGTCCTGGCAAATAAATCCACAGAAGTGCAGGGTTAGTTAAATAGGATCATTATTCATGCTAAACACTGTTGTGGGTATGTCTCAGACACAGACAATCCCCAGTGTAGAAGCAGAAACTGGAAGACAGTCCTTTTCTGAAAAGTTTCTAATCTACGCAAAGAGACACTGACGGGCATGAAAAAAGAAAAAAAGAAAGAAAGAAAGAATGAATGAATGAACAGCAGTCTGCATAGCAGTAGTTGTGAAAGTGTAATGGAGTCAAACCACTGCAATTTTTGTAGGTATTTTCTGCACCTGGTTTCAAGCTCCTTTTTCCTCTTTAAGGAGGGGCTGTGTAAATATGCTAAAGTTTTGGAGAATCCTGACTGCTCTAAAAAGAGGACAGTCTTTCAAATGAACTTTAAAGGAAGAGAGATGGAGGAAATTTACAAAAAGGTTTCTATAGATTTTTCAGAGGAAAACATATATTGTTGCAGTATAAATTTTTTTTTATTCTAGTGAAGCACAATTGGCTACAGCTGGCTGGAAAATGACAATTTAATCTTGTGACAAATTCTGAGGTGGCAAAATACATCATTTTTCCACATCAGAATTGTGTCAGGTACATTTTTGTTTTGAAGTGAAACAGTTTTCTGGACCTTTTAATCATTCTCCTTATTTCTGAAAGTGACCGTTAGACCCAGCTAAGATTCAAAAATTATCCTGCTGGGAACATCATTGAAAACAGTGTTCCCACAAATTCTTCTTTCCCTTAAAAGAACAGCAAATGTAAGCCCAAAAGATGTATTTCTTTTAAGAGGGCCTGATGATACTACAAACTGTATAGGCAGAAAGAAAGTAAATTAAGGAGGATCATGATTTTCAGAAATATTTAAATTGATTCTAAGTCTTCAGAAGATTCAGTCATGCATTGTGCCGTAGATTTAGGGGTACACACAAACAACTGCCCAAAAAATAGATGGAGAGACATTAATCTGCAATGCTCTTCTCTAGAGAAAGATTGTAACACAGCTGTGCTGCTCCTGGAGATGGGTAACCCTGGAGAAGTACACACAGCTGGACAGATGAGTTCCTAATAGGTGGAGTTAATGTAATTTCCCCATTATCTGTACTGGGGTTTAACTCTCTGTGATCTATGTCCTAATTTTGCTATGGCACAACTGCATAATCATGGTTAAAGCTTCCAAGGCAACTGTTTAGTGATTCAAAGAACTGTGAGAAAAT
>VXAV01005326.1:35682-46669 GCA_013399715.1 Alectura lathami
AAAAGAGTCCTGGTAGCGTACTTTTTCTGTCCCTACAGTCTTGGAGTGATGTTCCTCAAGTAACCTTGGTATGCTAATGATATAACTGTTACAAATGTGTAGCTTTGGTCTCTTCTGACAAGTGTACTTTTCTCTTGAAATGCCTAGCATTGTATCAAAACCATCTGAACATGAATGAACTTCCTTGGACAAATAATTATACACCTTGTTTTGACAAATTTTTTACTTTATTTCTGTGTGTGTGTTTTCTTGTTTGTTTTTGTTTTGTTTGTTTGTTTATTTTTCTCCTGCTAGCCCTACTTCTGTCTTTACATCAAGGGCTATTTGTTTCTAACACAGGACACATTATTTTATATAATTGTGAAGGGTTACTGAAGGTCTAGTTTACAAGTGACTTTAAACAATACATTTTTTAAAAATTGTTGTTATTTGTATTTTTACTTCTCTTTTCCCCTCTTTCATGCTATATCAGATATGAACTATTGGATTTGCTTTCCAGATAAACCTGCAGATGCAAGAATCAGATGATTAAAAGAGACAGACAATGTCCTCTGGTTAACCCTCAATTGATTTGTTTTTGCAACTGTCTATATTTTCACAATAGATTAGAACAACTCAGCCGGAGCTTTATATGGACACCATATATCATCTTCTTTTAAAAATACATATTTTGACATTATGTTTACATTTGCAAAATATTGATAACTGGCACAACAGAAACAGAACAAGGAGTCATTAAAAATAAATATTTAGCACATTGCTAAAAGAAGCATTCTAGCCAATTACTCTTTTATACTACAATTATATTGTTGTGATTGTTGGTGTCAGGTAAATAATCCTTTATTTATGCCTGAAAAGGAAAAAAAAGAAATTTACAGTGTGCAAAAACTTTGGAAGGAAAAGGGTAAACCTTTAGTTCTCATCTCAAGGATGTAATTCAAGATGCCCAAGCAAAGAAAATAATCTCTGTGGGCAGCTAGTCAACTATGAGAAAGAAAGGCTGCAACAGTGGATTATTCGGAGCAAGATATTAAATAAAATATTAAAGAGGTGTTTCAAGAATATAACATTTTGTTTCTGTTTTCTCATTCTAATTAATATATATATATGAAATAAAGTGACTTAATTTTAATGATGATATTCTTCTCTCTGCCTTTCTAGTATTGTAATGTAAATACAATAGTATTCCTTTATGTTTGTTTGTAGTCCAGTGGGAGAAGAAGACAGGCTAGTGGTGAATAAACTTTTACCACATTAAGAGCCAGAGAATCTCTATTAAAGCTCTATGTTCTGAATCTCTACTTGACCTACAATTTGTTAGTGAAGTGAGACAAATATAAATTCCAAATTAAAAAAAAAAAAAAAAAAAAAAAAAAAAAAAGTAAAAGGACATTTAATTATCAAATTGCCTTATGGCAAAATGAACTTCCAATTTTCTTCTGTTTTTATTACTGTGGAAAACCTGCAAAAATGAGATAACCCTTAATCCAAAAATAATTTTCTTTCTTTACTCTCCTTGCTTTAATCCTTGTCTTGAATTTCTGTACTAGCAAGAATTCATATAGAGGATACGATAGACCCCATTTCTTTCAAAGTGGTTCTGACTTTAAAAGCTATGGCATGAGATTGCAGTGTGCCAGGGAAAATTCATTGGTAGCTTAGGTCAACCTATGGTCCTGTGTAAGGACCATAAACTCATCTTTAATCTTTTAAGGTAAATGAGACATTTTTTACTGACATTTGTCATGATATGTCAGTATCTGAATGGATCTAATAAAAATTCTAACATACAAATTCCCATTTGAATGACACAATGCAGTCAAGATTGGCAAAGTAGTAACGACTGTCCCGCAGGAACAACAAACGGTCATTATTTCCGCACTTTGAAAGATTCCTGAATTTGTTATCACAGACTAGAGCTCACTCCAAATTCTCTTTAATTGTTTCAGTCAAAATGTCATCAAGGTGTGTAACTCGTCAGGTTCATTTAGCATTTACTGTTTAAAACTCATGAGCTTACAGGGGAGTTCCTACAAAATGAGCTGAACAGCATGAGATGATTGCAACACTGATGACCAGATTGTCCAAAATTATTCACAGTAGGGGAAAAAAACAGAAGCTTTTTATTCAGTTTAACTACAGTACTGCATAAGTCCCTTAGTACACAAAGTACTAAGATATTTTTTAAATGGAAAGACTTTTCTGAAAAAATAGCCTCTGTTTAAAGCATAACACTGGAAAAGATAATGCACTTGAAAGTTTAAATTTGGCACATCAATTTATATATCTTCTTTCTAGTAGTCTATCTTGTAGAGCTTTTCACTGTATTTTGAAAAGGCCCACTGTAACCCTTGTGGTGGGATAAATGTGCTATCTATGAGGTATTTTGAAACTACTTCTTACCTAGAGTTAACTCACAGCTTCTTATGAAATTCTTGTCTATGCTTGCATTTCAGACAGTGAAAACAATGTTGTGCAATTCTCAGCACATTTCTCAGGAATAAAGAAGGACATTCAGTGAATGTATCGAAAGTAAAATAGTTTGTCAAGCATTACCTTCTTTTATGGAAGAAGGTTCATATACAGTGTTTTCATAGAGTCATAGGATGGTTTGGGTTGGAAGGGACCTTAAAGATCATCCAGTTCCAGCCCCCTGCCATGGGCAGGGACACCTCCCACTAGACCAGGTTGCTCAGAGCCCCATCCAGCCTGGCCTTGAACACTTCCAGGGAGGGGGCATCCACAACCTCTCTGGGCAGCCTGTTCCAGTTTTAATCATTATATATATTGCTTTCCCATTACTTCTTTTCACTTATCTGCTAGCATGTGTACTTTGCTTACAAAGTTTTCTCTGTAGTGTCCAGGGTATTTGCATTTAACAGGGATAGAGGTGCTAGAAAGTAACTGTTCCTGAGAGTTTTAAATATTTCTTCCCCCAGGCTCAATTCAGAAAAGCACTGTTCCAGACAGTTTTCAGGAGTTCTCCATTTTGCAGTTCTGACAAGAGCTGTTATATTCTCAGTGAAGCAAACAGATATACACACGGTCAAAATCCCCAAGTCTCTGGTTGTCATTTGGAGAAATGAGAGTGGAAACAAAAAGCCCAAAGCAAACATGAAAATTATGGAAAAAGTTTAAACTGGAACAGTATTATCTGGATATGATATAAGCCAATCTTTTAAAATCAGTACATAGACTTTTCCATTCCAGATTCCTGTACAAGAGATACTCAAATAGAGAAAGATTGGCCTGGTTTCAGATTAACAAACAGAGCTACGCATCATTGCTTTTTAGGAAGTAAGCAGATAAAAATAACAAAGGAATTCTAGGAATTGACTATTTCAAGAATTCCTTACTTTTAACAGGAACATCATATCTGAAACTAAAACATCTCACAAGAAAGTGTGGGTTTTAATCATTGTTTACACTATATGATTCTTAAGCTATTAAAAATGCCTAATTTGATTTGTTTGAATAAGTTCATTTGTTCTATTCTAGCAGTGAATATTTATAATATTACATGATTAGAGCAGAAAATTTCAGCTGAACTATAAGTATATAAATGATAAATATATAAATATAAAAGAAATAACTGGTCACAGTTAAACAAGTTATGCTGAATTTATTTTAATAGTATACTTTTATATTTTGATATTTTGACTTCTCAGTATAATTTGAGCTATGAAAAATTTTCTGACTCTATATTTCCCAGAGTTAAACAGTCTCTTTCTTTCCTTGCTGTCAGTCTCTGATATAGACAAATTGTGGCCTTAGCTTTCTACCATTTTTTTTGTAGACAAAACAGAATATGCAGCGGTGGAGGCAGGACAACAGGTTTAAAATGCGATTTGAAGAACAACTGGATTGTATTTGAAAATCAAAAGATAATCATCAGAACATGTTATGCATTAAAATGTAGAAATAGAAATGGTGTGAATCACAAATGCCACACTGGTGAGGGAGAGGGAGAATCAATGTCAGTTATGGCTCCCTCAAAGCAAAGCTCTCTTTTGTATAGCTGTGCCAGCGAGATATATGTCCAGGTGTCTGCTTTCCAATGAGATGTCAAAGTGTGAACTAAGTTTAGACAATTTAGACAATTGTTCAAAGCCAGTTGTGTTAATGCGAATGTATCTGTTGTATTCAATCTGCTTTGGAGGAGACCTGGAGGTGCTGAGTCAGGTATTCAGCACCCCATTATAGTGTAAATTCAGGTGGGCTGAGGATGTAATTTAGTTTATTGGGTTTCTGTAAGAACCTACCATGCTTCTAGTTGGGCAAATGCTTCAATTGAAATATTTTCTTATAACTTCACACATAAACACATAGGCCGTGTGGAGTGAAAAGTAACCTTAGAAAGCAGGACAAACTCACCGCTGATGGCATGCAAATTATTTTAAATCCAAAGTCTAACAAGGTCACTTTAGAAATAATGGAATGTATACTAGTTTGATGGAAATTTTAGCTTAAGCTTTCTTTCCTAAATTTGTTCTGTAGCTCAGAAAAAACAGATGCAAGGAACAGTTAAGTGTAAATGCAGATTTATTGGATCTGGCAAGCATTTTGACTGTGAAACAGTAAGCTCAGAAGCAAATCCTTTCTTCTGCATTATTGTCAATCAGCCAACACAGGAAACTATCCAAGCCATTGTTCTCCTTAAATGAACATCTTCTGGCAGTGCATTGAAAAACAATTCCGTTTCAAGAATTTCTGTCAGTGTAAAACAACAGCCCTGAAACAATGTCCAAAAGCTGTTCAGAAAAACAAAGAGAAAAGAATGAAAATATAGAAGATTTGCAACAATGCATTCTTTGATGAGAAGAACAAATCTTTAGGAAAGAAAACTATTTAGCAGAGCATTTTTTTAGCATTCGCTCTCCCAGGATGTAAAGTAAAAATGAGTTTCCCTGGATAACATTACATTACAATAGGTTAAGTACTTCATTTTTAGAAACATTTGTTGTGAAAATTTCCTCTTACAAATTAGTTTATCTGTCATGATTAAAAATAATCAATTCACTATTTTTCATTAAAACGTAAGTGCATTCCAACATTTTACTTACTGAGCTCTCATTTGCTAAGCCAGGCATTTGAATACAAGTTGGTGGAAACAGACAATTTCAAATAGTGAAATGAGTAATTCATTTATTATTATTACTATTGTTTTTATTATTATTTAATGGAGGGTCCTTATTAAGTGAAAGTTATTAGGAATTCTGTAGAAAAACATAATTGTGAGTATGTGGTATCATAGGTCATGATATGCTTTTCTGTCCTGATATAAAGACTTGTATGAACTGTAGTAGCAATATATAGAATAATAGAATCAAAGAATATCCTAAGCTGGAAGGGGCACATAAGGATCAAGAAGCCCAACTCCTGCCTCCAAACAGGACCACCTAAAATTCAGACCATACTTCTGAGAATGTTTTCCAAACACTTCTTGAACTCCAGCAGGCTTGCTGCTGTGACCAGTGCCCTAGGGAGCGAGTGTTCTGAGATTTCTTGTTGAAGTGCCTTTTCCTAATCCCCTACCAGAACTTCCCCTGATGAGCTTCATGCTCTTTGCTCGAATCCTGTTGCAGGTGTGTTGGTGCGCAGTTACTCTGCTTCCATTTTGTGGTGCTACAACCTGTGTAATACACACTGTAAGCCTGTTAAGTCCTTTCCCCTAATCCTTCCTCTTAGTTCTCTATATAAAACTATGAAATAGATAAATTCATTCTATGTGTGAAGGCTGATGACTTGCATGCTCCAGACCACTTTTACACCAGCCAGCATTAGATATTGAAGGTTGCAACTGGACAGATAGACCACTGTGAAATGAGCTGTAAGAATAAAATATGAGTAGAAATTATGATAAGGCCTGTCAAAAATGGTTTTGGATACATAGGTTGCTTGGTCATTTCAAAAGGGCTTGGAATGAAACTTTGGAAGTTGAAGCTTGACAGTTTTACTAGTTTTCTGTGAAAAACTCAGGTTTCTTCTTCATTAGCTACAGTTGAGATATCCCATAAAGGAACTGTAGGTCAGTGGTCTGTGTCAAGAATATACTAAGTTATAATAGCATTTTGGAAGAAATTGCTTTTCACAGGTAGAACAAATGGTTAACTATTAAGAAGAACTAATGTTATATCTTTAATATTATTGATATTATGCCTTTGCTATTCTTCATGACTGAATGGCATCACAATAGTAACATATTTGTGTAGTATGCTACAGTAGTTTCCAGATTTGTTTTATTATTATTATTTGTGAAAACAAACAAACACAGAGAACATTTTATAATTATAAACTTTGTTCATGGATTTTCTAGAAAAGGTAAAAATTTCCCATATTTCCCTTTCTCACCTAAACTTTTCTTACATTAGACATCTTTGGCAAATGCTATCTCCTGTCTTCATATCACTGTGTCTCCTGTCCTCAGGCAACTGCTTTAAAAGCAGTGCCCTAAATGTGCTAAGCATTTTGTGAAATAAAGGAAACCTTAAACTTTGAAAGATTCAGGCCACACCTTGAGTACTGTGTTCATTTTGGGCCCCTCACTACAAGAAGGGCATTGAAGCCCTGGAGCATGTCCAAAGGAAGGCAACAAAGTTGGTGAAGGGCCTGGAGCACAGCTGAGGGAACTGGGGCTGTTCAGTCTGGAGAAGAGGAGGCTCAAGGCAAACCTTATTGCTCTCTACAGCTCCCTGAAAGGAGGTTGTAGTGAGGTGGCAGTCAGCCTCTTCTCCCAGGTAGCAGTGATAGGACGAGAGGTAACGGTCTCAAGATGCGCCAGAGGAGGTTCAGGTTGGATGTTAGGAAAAACTTATTCTCTGAGAGAGTGGTCAGGCATCAGAACAGGCTGCCCAGGGAGGTGGTGGAGTCTCCTTCCCCAGAGGTGTTCAAGAACCGGGTAGATGTGGCACTTAGCGACATGGTTTAGTGGGCATAGTGGTGTTAGGCTGATGGTTGGACTAGATGATCTTAGAGGTCTTTTGCAACCTTTATGATTCTATGATCTTCTGCAGATGAATGGTTGAGTCTGAAATACTAATTATAACAGGAGGATCAAGACAAAAGGAAATGGACCATCTGACTGCTGTGAAAACTCATAATAATGACATTGACATCTCTTACTCAGCCAGCTGAAATCTTCCCTGTATCCAAACACAAATCTTAATCATAGATGACTCAGTGTTGCATTGATCTGAGGAACTTACTGCATCTGCTAATGCTGATTCACCACACGTGCAAACAACTATTAGGTCGGTACATTTCAATTTGAAAGCTCAATGAAAGTTCAGGCATGTATAATCTCACCATGTTTACCCCCCTGGATCCCACCGAGTCCTCCATATATTCAGATGCCTTCAACCAGTAACCATACCATACATAGAAAATGCAATGCAACACCACCCTGGGACACCAAAACGCATTTAAGCTGTACAAAATTACTCCAGCTTTTTTTGATTGTTTACTGTGACTGAAGTATGTTTTAGGTTCAGTTGAATAACTGAGAAACTAAAGGTAAACAGAAGCTCCCCAAGACAAATTATAGCCATGTAAGAATGTTTATATTCTTTTATTTTTTGCTCCATTGCTAAACATTTAAAAATTTACTCATTTTAAGTAACTCTCTGTTTATAACATAGTCCTTTTTCCTTCCTTTGTTTCCTATTGCTTTTTTTCTTTGTCTGTTCTAAGTGGGATTTATACTTTTTTTCTTGCATATTAGAAGCTTAGCATTATATATAGAAAGTGCCATGTGACACCCAGGCAATGATTGGTACTATTTTCTGTCTGTACTTCATTATATATATGCTAAGATTTAGAACCATTAGTTTCTTTCCAAGGCTAGATGAAATTAGTAGGTTATAGTCCTCCTGATCAGCCAGTAATTTTCATATTGTTTCCATTCACAATTTTATCATAGAAGGTTTAGTTCTGATTTGAAAGTATGGATTTCCATCTTATCTAATCATCGTCAATTGGATGACTGATTTAACAGGGTATTTCTTAGGATCTTAGTCTACAGAGTGAAAGGGAGGAGCATCGCAAAGAACCTCAGTAGTGTGGGAGGGTCTGAATCAGATGCAATGAATTGCTCACTAAAGGATCTCTCGATTTACAAAGACACCTTAGATTTGACATGTAACTTATATGATTAAAATTAGGTGAGGTGAATCACTGCCTGAGTGCACAGTCTTACAACTTACACCATTACTTTTTAACTTGTGCCTGTTACTCCAGTCCTCGAGGTCATACAATTATTCCTCTACGACATTTTAATCCACCCCTCAATCTCTCTTGATATTGTATCATAAAACAATGTTATTGGTTCAATTCCATTCCCTGTGATATTAAGATAACTGATTAATTAAGATCATTAATTAAAATACCAAGCAACATCATTCTTAAGGCTGATTCTTGAAAAACTTGTATATTAGCTTCTTAATCTGATACATGAGGAAAAGAAGTTCAGCAGTTATTTACCACAATGTTTTTAAAATCAAGTAAGTAAATAACCCCAAACTCTGCATGACTTAATGTGCCATTACTTGCTACAAAAGCTTTTATCCAAATAGTTTTCTATAATAGAAACCTGTAAAAGACAGAAAATAGCAATTGAAAACATCAGGATAAGGAGAGTTGGAGCATGAACACTATTTTTACTCTTGAATGAAGAGCAAGAGAAAGGACAACACTGAAATTCTATAGGTAAGGATTGGCCTGGTCACCAAACGCTGACAGTCTCAGTAGGTGATTAGATTTTGCCCACTTGTTCTTTTTCATCTAAGAAGAGATATGTAGATTAATGAAGTGGGGAGCAAGCACTGGATCACTTCTTCAGTTGTCCTTTATTTTAAGGGCTTTCAGTCTTCATCTAGTTTCCTTTTCTTTCTGAGTACAAGAATGAGTATTTGGCTAAGGCATACAGAGAACCTTGATTTAAAAGTATCAGGAGAAGTCCCCTGTTTTTCTTGATAGTCAATTGTAGCATGTAATCAATCTTGTTGTAAAAAATTATAGCCAGTATTCTAATTGAGTGTGTCTGACAGGCATTTAGGCATTGGTTCTTACTTCACTTTTCCCTCCTAAATTACAGATGCTCTTAGTACTCATATTTTTTCTTCCATAAAGATGCTTATGTCCTTTAATCAAGTCATCTCAGTTCTTTCTGATAAAATGAACAAATTGTGCTTTAAGTTTTATTCAACTCTTGAATCATTTTAATTTCACTTTGTTAATCTTTCCACTTTTTAAGTTCTTATTTTAAAAATATTAACCTTAGAAATCTATATAGTAGTTTTAATATTAGGCACATAAAATAAATAAACAAAGGCAAAATCACAAGCTGTTTTGAACTTCAGCTTCTTTTTTGCATACCTGTGGACTGTGTTTTTTGTTTGATTCCTTTGGTTTTGGTGGTTTTTGGTTTAGTTTTGGTCAGTTGGTTTTGACAGTTTTGGTAACTCAGACTTAATAGCTTGTAAAACATACTGTATATGAGTCTTTTTAAAGATCCCTGTTTTTTAAAATATACTGTCCCATTCATTAAGTGCAGGAGCTTTGGATTTGGACTCTGTCAATGTATTTTGTTTGAAGAGGCAGAGTGGACCAAGGAAGCCAAATCACTTAACACCCACAAAATTTATCAGCTGTGAATTTCCACATCGCTGACAAACATTAGATTAGTATTTATCCCTATAGAACTACACTAGTGAGAACCCCTCTCAGAGGTTCCAGATGCTTTGTGTATTCAGTGGGACTTTACATCTATCTTTTCAAAATTTTATTTTACTTATGGAGGGTGGGATCTGTCAATTTGCTTGGTATTAAACAGTGTAAAAAACAACTCAGATCATGACCAGATCATGACTAGTGGGTCATGATCAGAGAAATCAAGCATAAGGTGAGCATCTACAATTGCTCTAATATTAACAAATTGATTTTTTTTTTTTGGTTATATTAATTAGGAAGATGTATTGCATGTGTAGATGCGGTAGTTTCACACTGATGGCTAGCTAAGCTCCATGACACCGCTCTACCACCCGCCCTTTTAAAAGCAACAGAGGAGAATAAATACAATAAGAAAGGGCCAAAGTTATGAGATAAGGACAGGGAGATCACTCACCAATTACTGTAATGGGCAAAACAGACTCAGTGTACACAGATTAATATAATTTACTGCCTATTACTAAGACTAGAGCAGTGAGAACTGAAAGCAAATGAAAAACATCTCCTTACCATCCACCCTCTTCTACCTCCTCTCCCCAAGCAGTGCAGGGGAATGGAGAATGGGGGCTGTGGTCAGCTCCTAACGCTTTGTCTTTGCCAATCCTCCACCGTCACTCCCTGCCCTGCTCCCCGTGGGGTCCCTCCCGCAGGTGCCGTCCTTCCCCAGCTGATCCCGCGTGGGCTTCCCGCAGCTGCAGCCCTCCCAGCCCCGCTCCAACAGGCTCCGTCCCACGGGGCCCACCCCTCAGGAGCGGCTCCAGCACGGGGCCCCACGGGCCGCAGCTCCCCCAGGCCTCTGCCCCACCGCGGGCTCCTCCCCACGGCTGCGGCTCCGGCCCGGGGCCTGCTCCTGCGGGGGCTCCCCANGCCTGCTCCGCCGTGGGCCTCTGCTGGGCTGCGGGGAGCTGCTGCTCCGCGCCTGGAGCACCGCCTGCCCTGCTTCTGCGCTGACCCTGGGGGCTGCAGGGCTGTTTTTGTTTACATTTTCACACTTCTCTCTCACAACTGCTATTGCACAGCATTTTTGCCCTTTATTATATACACACTCACAGAGACACAAGCAGTGTACTCACTGGCTAAACTTTCACCAGTGCTGGGTCACATTTGGAGCCTGCTGCAGGCGGCTTTCATCTGACATGGGGCAACTTCTGGACTTTTCTCAGAGGCTACACCTGCAGGCTGCCCTCCCCCTACCAAAATCTTGCCACATAAGCCCAGTTCAGTAGACTATGAGCCTTGCTTTCACCAAAAAAAAAAAAAAAAA